>JASTWF010000144.1:386698-966069 GCA_030390025.1 Squalus acanthias
CCCTCACTCTCACTCTCACTCTCCCCTCACTCTCATCCTCACTCTCACTCTCCCCTCACTCTCCTACATCCTCCTATCATTGGCTGGGCACATCCTCCTATCATTGGCTGGGCTCATCCTCCTATCATTGGCTGGTCACATCCTCCTATCATTGGCTGGACACATCCTCCTATCATTGGCTGGGCACATCCTCCTATCATTGGCTGGGCACATCCTCCTATCATTGGCTGGACACATCCTCCTATCATTGGCTGGGCTCATTCTCCTCTCATTGGCTGGGCTCATTCTCCTATCATTGGCTGGGCTCATCCTCCTATCATTGGCTGGACACATCCTCCTATCATTGGCTGGGCTCATCCTCCTATCATTGGCTGGGCTCATCCTCCTATCATTGGCTGGGCACGTCCCCCTATTGAGTGGGTAGCAGGTTCAAACTTTCCGTTCTGCTGACAGGTACCGTGAGTCACTGCAGCTCACCGTAAAGCGCATGCGTTGCCGTGCTGGGTGGGAGGTTTGAATGTGGTGTCAGGAGGTTGTTTGTAATGGAGCTGTTTATACCCCGGCTCATTAACAGCTAACTGTGCACCCTGACATTGCAATCAGTATCATTTCCAACTTAGCAAATGTTGAAACCAATCAAATTCTCACTGTCTTTACTGTGAAATATATATTAATTGGTAAATATTTTTATTTAACATTCTCAGGATGTGGGCGTCGCTGTTAACTCTGACCTTTATTGTCTAGCCCAAGTTGCCCTGAGAAGGTGGTGGGTCTTCTTCTTAAACCACTTCAGTCCGTGTGGTCAAAGTCTTGTAAAACCAAATAAAAGACTTACATTTCTACAGCACCTTTTAGAAGATAGGAGCAGGAGTAGGCCATTCGGCCCCTTGAGCCTGCTCTGCCATTCGATGAGATCATGGCTGATCATCCAAATTCAGTACCCTCTACCTGCCTTCTCCCCATATCCCTTGATACCTTCAGCTTTAAGAAATATATCTAACTCATTCTTGAGTATATTTAATGACTTGGCCTCAACTACCTTCTGTGGTAGAGAATTCCACAGGTTCACCACTCTCTGGGTGAAGAAATTCTTCCTCATTTCTGTCCTAAATGGCTTACCCCTTATCCTTAGATTATGACCCCTGGTTCTGGACTCTCCGACCATCGGGAACATTCTTCCTGCATCTAGTTTGTCCAGACCTGTCAGAATTTTATATGTTTCGATGAGATCCCCTCTCATTCTTCTATACCCAATCTCTCACATTATGTCATTCCTGCCATCCCAGGCATCAGCCTTGTGAATCTTCGCTGAACTCCCTCCATGGCAAGAACATCCTTCCTCAGATAAGGCGACCAAAACTGCACACAATACTCAAGGTGTAGTCTCACCAAGGCCCTGTATAACTGCAGCAGGACATCGCTGTTCCTATACTCAAACCCTTTCACTATGAAGGCCAACATACCATTTGCTTTCTTCACCGCCTGCTGCACCTGCATGCTTACCTTCAGCGACTGGTGCACAAGGACACCCAGGTCTCGTTGCACATCCCCTTCTCCCAATCTATTGACATTCAGATAATAGTCTGCCTTTCTGTTTTTGACACCAAAGTGGATAACCTCGCATTTATCCACGTTATACTGCATCTGCCACGCTTCTGCCCACTCACCCAATCTGTCCAAATCATCCTGGAGTTTCTCGGTAACCTCCTCGCAGCACACACTCCCACCCAGCTTTGTGTCGTCTGCAAACTTGGAGATATTACATTTAGTTCCCTTATCTAGATCATTAATGTATATTGTGAATAGCTGGGGTCCAACAACCGATCCCTGCGGTACCCCACTAGTCACTGCCTGCCACTCGGAAAAAGACCCATTAATTCCTACTCTCTGCTTTCTGTCCGCCAACCAGTTCTCTATCCAAGTCAATAATATGCCCCCAATCCATGTGCCTTAACTTTACACGCTAATCTCTTATGCGGGACCTTATCAAAAGCCTTTTGAAAGTACAAATACACCACATCTACTGGTTCTCCCTTATCTATTTTACCAGTTACATCCTCAAAAAATTCCAGTAGATAAGTCAAGCACGATTTAGCTTTTGTAAATCCATGTTGACTTTGTCTGATCCTGTCACTGTTTTTCAAGTGCTCTGCTATTACATTCTTATAATGGACTCTAGCATTTTCCCCACTACCGATGTCAGGCTCTGTAATTTTACAACCTCAGGACCTCCCACAGCGTTTTACCTCCAATTAAGTACTTTTTGAACTGTAGTGATAGTACAGCGATCCCTCAGTACAGCGCACCAACAATACAGCGCTCCCTCAGTACAGCGCTCCCGCAGTACAGCGCTCCCTCAGTACAGCGCTCCCTCAGTACAGCATTCCCGCAGTACAGCGCTCCCTCAGTACAGCGCTCCCTCAATACAGCGCTCCCTCAGTACAGCGCTCCCGCAGTACAGCGCTCCCTCAGTACAGCGCTCCCTCAGTACAGCGCTCCCTCAGTACAGCGCTCCCGCAGTACAGCGCTCCCTCAGTACAGCGCTCCCACAGTACAGCGCTCTCTCAGTACAGCGCTCCCTCAGTACAGCGCTCCCACAGTACAGCGCTCAATCAGTACAGCGCTCTCTCAGTACAGCGCTCCCTCAGTACAGCGCTCCCGCAGTACAGCGCTCCCTCAGTACAGCGCTCCCGCAGTACAGCGCTCCCTCAGTACAGCGCTCCCTCAGTACAGCGCTCCCTCAGTACAGCGCTCCCGCAGTACAGCGCTCCCTCAGTACAGCGCTCCCACAGTACAGCGCTCTCTCAGTACAGCGCTCCCTCAGTACAGCGCTCCCACAGTACAGCGCTCAATCAGTACAGCGCTCTCTCAGTAAAGCGCTCCCTCAGTACAGCGCTCCCTCAGTACAGCGCTCCCACAGTACAGCGCTCCCTCAGTACAGCACTCTCTCAGTACAGCACTCCCTCAGTACAGCGCTCTCTCAGTACAGCGCTCTCTCAGTACAGCGCTCTCTCAGTACAGCGCTCTCTCAGTACAGCGCTCCCTCAGTACAGCGCTCCCTCAGTACAGCACTCTCTCAGTACAGCACTCCCTCAGTACAGCGCTCTCTCAGTACAGCGCTCTCTCAGTACAGCACTCTCTCAGTACAGCGCTCTCTCAGTACAGCGCTCCCTCAGTACAGCACTCTCTCAGTACAGCGCTCCCTCAGTACAGCGCTCTCTCAGTACAGCGCTCCCTCAGTACAGCGCTCCCTCAGTACAGCGCTCTCTCAGTACAGCGCTCCCACAGTATAGCGCTCTCTCAGTACAGCGCTCTCTCAGTACAGCGCTCCCTCAGTACAGCGCTCTCTCAGTACAGCGCTCTCTCAGTACAGCGCTCCCTCAGTACAGCGCTCTCTCAGTACAGCGCTCCCTCAGTACAGCGCTCTCTCAGTACAGCGCTCCCACAGTACAGCGCTCCCACAGTACAGGGCTCCCTCAGTACAGCGCTCTCTCAGTACAGCGCTCTCTCAGTACAGCGCTCCCTCAGTACAGCACCCTCTCAGTACAGCGCTCCCACAGTACAGGGCTCACTCAGTACAGCGCTCTCTCAGTAAAGCGCTCCCTCAGTACAGCGCTCCCTCAGTACAGCGCTCCCACAGTACAGTGCTCTCTCAGTACAGCGCTCTCTCAGTACAGTGCTCTCTCAGTACAGCACTCTCTCAGTACAGCGCTCCCTCAGTACAGCGCTCCCTCAGTACAGCGCTCCCACAGTACAGCGCTCTCTCAGTACAGCGCTCCCTCAGTACAGCGCTCCCACAGTACAGCGCTCAATCAGTACAGCGCTCTCTCAGTAAAGCGCTCCCTCAGTACAGCGCTCCCTCAGTACAGCGCTCCCACAGTACAGCGCTCCCTCAGTACAGCACTCTCTCAGTACAGCACTCCCTCAGTACAGCGCTCTCTCAGTACAGCGCTCTCTCAGTACAGCGCTCTCTCAGTACAGCGCTCTCTCAGTACAGCGCTCCCTCAGTACAGCGCTCCCTCAGTACAGCACTCTCTCAGTACAGCACTCCCTCAGTACAGCGCTCTCTCAGTACAGCGCTCTCTCAGTACAGCACTCTCTCAGTACAGCGCTCTCTCAGTACAGCGCTCCCTCAGTACAGCACTCTCTCAGTACAGCGCTCCCTCAGTACAGCGCTCTCTCAGTACAGCGCTCCCTCAGTACAGCGCTCCCTCAGTACAGCGCTCTCTCAGTACAGCGCTCCCACAGTACAGCGCTCTCTCAGTACAGCGCTCTCTCAGTACAGCGCTCCCTCAGTACAGCGCTCTCTCAGTACAGCGCTCTCTCATCACAGCGCTCCCTCAGTACAGCGCTCTCTCAGTACAGCGCTCCCTCAGTACAGCGCTCTCTCAGTACAGCGCTCCCACAGTACAGCGCTCCCACAGTACAGGGCTCCCTCAGTACAGCGCTCTCTCAGTACAGCGCTCTCTCAGTACAGCGCTCCCTCAGTACAGCACCCTCTCAGTACAGCGCTCCCACAGTACAGGGCTCACTCAGTACAGCGCTCTCTCAGTAAAGCGCTCCCTCAGTACAGCGCTCCCTCAGTACAGCGCTCCCACAGTACAGTGCTCTCTCAGTACAGCGCTCTCTCAGTACAGTGCTCTCTCAGTACAGCACTCTCTCAGTACAGCGCTCCCTCAGTACAGCACTCTCTCAGTACAGCGCTCTCTCAGTACAGCGCTCCCAAAGTACAGTGCTCACTCAGTACAGCGCTCCCTCAGTACAGCGCTCCCAAAGTACAGCGCTCTCTCAGTACAGCGCTCCCACAGTACAGCGCTCTCTCAGTACAGCGCTCTCTCAGTACAGCACTCTCTCAGTACAGCGCTCTCTCAGTACAGCGCTCTCTCAGTACAGCGCTCCCTCAGTACAGCGCTCTCTCAGTACAGCGCTCTCTCAGTACAGCGCTCCCACAGTACAGCGCTCTCTCAGTACAGCGCTCCCTTAGTACAGCAGTCCCTCAGTAGAGCGCTCCCTCAGTACAACACTCCCTCAGTACAGCACTCCCTCAGTACAGCAATCTCTCAGTACAGCGCTCCCTCAGTAACGCGCTCTCTCAGTACAGCGCTCCCTCAGTACAGCACTCGCTCAGTACAGCGCTCCCTCAGTACAGCACTCGCTCAGTACAGCGCTCTCTCAGTACAGCGCTCCCTCAGTACAGCTCTCCCTTAGTACAGTAGCTCACTCAGTACAGCGCTCTCTCAGTACAGCGCTCCCTCAGTACAGCGCTCTCTCAGTACAGCGCTCTCTCAGTACAGCGCTCTCTCAGTACAGCGCTCCCTCAGTACAGCGCTCCCTCAGTACAGCGCTCCCTCAGAACAGCACTCCCTCAGTACAGCGCTCCCTCAGTACAGCGCTCCCTCAGTACAGCACTCCCTCAGTACAGCGCTCCCTTAGTACAGCGCTCTCCCAGTACAGCGCTCCCTCAGTACAGCACTCTCTCAGTACAGCGCTCCCTCAGTACAGCGCTCTCTCAGTACAGCGCTCTCTCAGTACAGCGCTCTCTCAGTACAGCGCTCCCTCAGTACAGCGCTCTCTCAGTACAGCGCTCTCTCAGTACAGCGCTCTCTCAGTACAGCGCTCTCTCAGCACCGCGTTCCCTCAGTACAGCGCTCTATCAGTACAGCGCTACCACAGTACAGCGCTCTCTCAGTACAGCGCTCTCTCAGTACAGCGCTCTCTCAGCACAGCGTTCCCTCAGTACAGCGCTCTATCAGTACAGCGCTCCCTCAGTACAGCGCTCCCTCAGTACAACACTCCCTCAGTACAGCACTCCTTCAGTACAGCAATCTCTCAGTACAGCGCTCCCGCAGTACAGCACTCCCTCAGTACAGCACTCTCTCAGTACAGCGCTCTCTCAGTACAGCGCTCCCTCAGTACAGCGCTCCCTCAGTACAGTGCTCCCTCAGTACAGCACTCCCTCAGTACAGCACTCCCTCAGTACAGCACTCCCTCAGTACAGCGCTCCCTCAGTACGGCGCTCCCTCAGTACAGCACTCCCTCAGTACTGCGCTCCCTCAGTACAGCTCTCCCTTAGTACAGCGCTCACTCAGTACAGCGCCCTCTCAGTACAGCGCTCCCTCAGTACAGCGCTCCCAAAGTACAGCGCTCTCTCAGAACATGGGTCCCTCAGTACAGCGCTCCCTCAGTGCAGCGCTCCCTCAGTACAGCGCTCCCTCAGTACACGCACTCCTCAGTACAGCGCTCCCTCATACAGCGCTCCTCTCAGTACAGCGCTCCTCAGTACAGCGCTCTCCTCAGTACAGCAGCTCCCTCAGTACAAGCGCTCCCTCAGTACAGCGCTCTCTCAGTCAGCGCTCTCTCAGTACAGCGCTCCCTCAGTACAGCGCTCTCTCAGTACAGCCTCCCTCAGTACAGCGCTCTCTCAGTACAGCGCTCCTCAGTACTGCCTCTCTCAGTACAGCGCTCCCTCAGTACAGCGCTCCCTCAGTACAGCGCTCTCTCAGTACAGCGCTCCCTCAGTACAGCGCTCTCTCAGTGCAGCGCTCCCTCAGTACAGCGCTCTCTCAGTACAGCGCTCCCTCAGTACAGCGCTCTCCTCAAGTACAGCGCTCCCTCAGTACAGCACTCCCTCAGTACAGCACTCTCTCAGTACAGCGCTCCTCAGTACAGCGCTCTCTCAGTACAGCGCTCCCTCAGTACAGCCTCAGTACAGCCTCTCTCAGTACAGCGCTCTCTCAGTACAGCACTCCCTCAGTACAGCACTCCCTCAGTACAGCACTCTCTCAGTACAGCGCTCCCTCAGTACAGCGCTCCCTCAGTACAGCGCTCCCTCAGTACAGCGCTCTCTCAGTACAGCGCTCCCTCAGTACAGCACTCTCTCAGTACAGCGCTCTCTCAGTACAGCGCTCCCTCAGTACAGCGCTCTCTCAGTACACCGCTCCCTCAGTACAGCGCTCTCTCAGTACAGCGCTCCCTCAGTACAGCGCTCCCTCAGTACAGGGCTCCCTCAGTACAGCGCTCTCTCAGTACAGCGCTCCCTCAGTACAGCGCTTCCACAGTACAAAGCTCCCTCAGTACAGCGCTCTCTCAGTACACCGCTCCCTCAGTACTGCCCTCTCTCAGTACAGCACTCCCTCAGTACAGCGCTCCCTCAGTACAGCGCTTCCACAGTACAAAGCTCCCTCAGTACAGCGCTCTCTCAGTACACCGCTCCCTCAGTACTGCCCTCTCTCAGTCAACAGCCTACAGCGTCCCCTCAGTACAGCGCTCACTCAGTACAGCGCTCCTCAGTACAGCGCTCCCTCAGTACAGCGCTCTCTCAGTACAGCGCTCCTCAGTACAGCGCTCTCTCAGTACAGCGCTCCCTCAGTACAGCACTCCCTCAGTACAGCCTCTCTCAGTACAGCGCTCTCTCAGTACAGCGCTCCCTCAGTACAGCGCTCCCTCAGTCAGCGCTCCCTCAGTACAGCGCTCCCTCAGTACAGCGCTCCCTCAGTACAGCACTCCTCAGTACAGCGCTCTCTCAGTACAGCGCTCCCTCAGTACAGCGCTCTCTCAGTACAGCGCTCCCTCAGTACAGGCTCTCCCTCAGTACAGCGCTCCTCAGTACAGCGCTCTCTCAGTACAGCGCTCCCTCAGTACAGCGCTCCCTCAGTACAGCGCTCTCCTCAGATACAGGGCTCCCTCAGTACAGCGCTCCCTCAGTGCAGCAGCTCCCTCAGTACAGCGCTCCCTCAGTACAGCGCTCTCTCAGTACAGCGCTCCTCAGTACAGCGCTCTCTCAGAACATGCGCTCCCTCATTACTGCGCTCTCTCAGTACAGCGCTCTCTTAGTGCAGCGCTCTCTCAGTACAGCACTCTCTCAGTACAGCACTCTCTCAGTACAGCACTCTCTCAGTACAGCGCTCTCTCAGTACAGCGCTCTCTCAGTACAGCGCTCCCTCAGTACGGCACTCTCTCAGTACAGCGCTCCCTCAGTACAGCGCTCCCTCAGTACAGCGCTCCCACAGTACAGCGCTCTCTCAGTACAGCGCTCCCTCAGTACAGCGCTCCCTCAGTACAGCGCTCTCTCAGTACAGCGCTCCCTCAGTACAGCGCTCCTCAGTACAGCACTCTCTCAGTACAGCGCTCCCTCAGTACAGCGCTCTCTCAGTACAGCGCTCCCTCAGTACAGCGCTCTCTCAGTACAGCGCTCCCTCAGTACAGCGCTCTCTCAGTACAGCGCTCCCTCAGTACAGCACTCTCTCAGTACAGCGCTCTCTCAGTACAGCGCTCCCTCAGTACAGAACTCTCTCAGTACAGCGCTCTCTCAGTACAGCGCTCTCTCAGTACAGCGCTCCCTCAGTACAGCGCTCCCTCAGTACAGCGCTCCCTCAGTACAGCGCTCTCTCAGTACAGCGATCCCTCAGTACAGCGCCTCTCAGTACAGCGCTCCCTCAGTACAGCACTCCTCAGTACAGCGCTCTCTCAGTACAGCGCTCCCTCAGTACAGCGCTCTCTCAGTACAGCGCTCCCTCAGTTCAGCAATCCCTCAGTACAGCTCTCATACAGCGCTCTCTCAGTACAGCACTCTCTCAGTACAGCACTCTCTCAGTACAGCGCTCTCTCAGTACAGCGCTCCCTCAGTACAGCGCTCCCTCAGTACAGCGCTCCCTCAGTACAGACACTCTCTCAGTACAGCGCTCTCTCAGTACAGCGCTCCCTCAGTACAGCGCTCCCTCAGTACAGCGCTCCTCAGTACAGCGCTCTCTCAGTACAGCGCTCTCTCAGTACAGCGCTCCCTCAGTACAGCGCTCCCTCAGTACAGCGCTCCCTCAGTACAGCGCTCCCTCAGTACAGCGCTCTCTCAGTACAGCGCTCCCTCAGTACAGCTCTCCCTCAGTACAGCGCTCCCTCAGTACAGCGCTCCCTCAGTACAGCGCTCCCTCAGTACAGCACTCTCGCAGTACAGCGCTCCCTCAGTACAGCGCTCCCTCAGTACAGCGCTCCCTCAGTGCAGAGCTCCCTCAGTACAGCGCTCCCTCAGTACAGCGCTCTCTCAGTACAGCGCTCCCTCAGTACAGCGCTCCCTCAGTACAGCGCTCCCTCAGTACAGCGCTCCCTCAGTACAGCACTCTCGCAGTACAGCGCTCCCTCAGTACAGCGCTCCCTCAGTACAGCGATCCCTCAGTACAGCGCTCCCTCAGTACAGCGCTCTCTCAGTACAGCGCTCTCTCAGTACAGCGCTCTCTCAGTACAGCGCTCTCTCAGTACAGCGCTCTCTCAGTACAGCGCTCCCTCAGTACAGCGCTCCCTCAGTACTGCGCTCTCTCAGTACAGGGCTCCCTCAGTACAGTGCTCTCTCAGTACAGCGCTCCCTCAGTACAGCGCTCTCTCAGTACAGGGCTCCCTCAGTACAGTGCTCTCTCAGTACAGCGCTCTCTCAGTGCAGCGCTCCCTCAGTACAGCGCTCTCGCAGTACAGCGCTCCCTCAATACTGCGCTCTCTCAGTACAGCACTCTCTCAGTACTGCCCTCTCTCAGTACAGCGCTCCCTCAGGTACAGCGCTCCCTCAGTACAGCATCTCTCAGTACAGCGCTCTTCAGTACACCGCTCCCTCAGTACAGCACTCTCTCAGTACAGCGCTCTCTCAGTACACCGCTCCCTCAGTACAGCGCTCTCTCAGTACAGCGCTCCCTCAGTACAGCTCTCCCTCATAACAGCGCTCCCTCAGTACAGCGCTCCCTCAGTACAGCGCTCCCTCAGTACAGCGCTCCCTCAGTACAGCACTCTCGCAGTACAGGCTCCCTCAGTACAGCGCTCCCTCAGTACAGCGCTCCTCCAGTACAGCGCTCTCTCAGTACAGCGCTCTTCAGTACTGCGCTCTCTCAGTACAGCGCTCTCTCAGTACAGCGCTCTCTCAGTACAGCGCTCCCTCAGTACAGCGCTCCCTCAGTACTGCGCTCTCTCAGTACAGGGCTCCCTCAGTACAGTGCTCTCTCAGTACAGCGCTCCCTCAGTACAGCGCTCTCTCAGTACAGGGCTCGCTCAGTACAGTGCTCTCTCAGTACAGCGCTCTCTCAGTGCAGCGCTCCCTCAGTACAGCGCTCTCGCAGTACAGCGCTCCCTCAATACTGCGCTCTCTCAGTACAGCACTCTCTCAGTACTGCCCTCTCTCAGTACAGCGCTCCCTCAGTACAGCGCTCCCTCAGTACAGCACTCTCTCAGTACAGCGCTCTCTCAGTACACCGCTCCCTCAGTACAGCGCTCTCTCAGTACAGCGCTCCCTCAGTACAGCTCTCCCTCATAACAGCGCTCCCTCAGTACAGCGCTCCCTCAGTACAGCGCTCCCTCAGTACAGCGCTCCCTCAGTACAGCTCTCCCTCAGTACAGCGCTCTCTCAGTACAGCGCTCCCTCAGTACAGCACTCCCTCAGTACAGCGCTCCCTCAGTACAGCGCTCTCTCAGTACAGCGCTCCCTCAGTACAGCGCTCTCTCAGTACAGTGCTCCCTCAGTACAGCACTCCCTCAGTACAGCACTCCCTCAGTACAGCGCTCTCTCAGTACAGCGCTCCCTCAGTGCAGCACTCCCTCAGTACAGCGCTCCCTCAGTACAGCGCTCTCTCAGTACAGCGCTCCCTCAGTACAGCGCTCTCTCAGTACAGCGCTCTCTCAGTACAGCGCTCCCTCAGTACAGCACTCCCTCAGTAAGAACATAAGAACATAAGAACATAAGAAATAGGAGCAGAAGTAGGCCAATCGGCCCCTCGAGCCTGCTCCGCCATTCAATAAGATCATGGCTGATCTGATCCTAACCGCCAATCTACTATCTATCACAGAACCATTTCCTGCATCTAACAGAATTGCACACACGAAATAGGAGCAGAATCAGGCTACACGGTCCCTGGGCCCGCTCCACTACCCACAGGGCCATGACCGATCCGAACCTAGACTCATGTCCAAATTCCTGCCCGCTCCCCGTAACCCTTAATGCCCTTTACTTCTAGGAAACTGTCTATTTCTGTTTTAAATTTATTTAATGATGTAGCTTCTACAGCTTTTTGTGGCAGCATATTCCATGGACCTACCACCCTCTGAGTGAAGTAGTTCCTCCTCATCTCAGTTTTGAAAGAGCAGCCCCTTATTCTAAGACTATGTCCCCTAGTTCTAGTCTCACCCGTCATCGGGAACATCCTCCCCGCATCCACCCGATCCAACCCCTTCACAATCTTATATGTTTCAATAAGATCGCCTCTCATTCTTCTGAACTCCAATGAGTAGAGTCCCAATCTACCCAACCTCTCCTCATATGACCACCCCCTCATCCCCGGGATTAACCGAGTGAACCTTTTTTGCACTGCCTCGAGAGCAAGGATGTCTTTCCTTATGTAAGGACTCCAAAACTGTATGCAGTATTCCAGGTGCGGTCTCACCAATACCTTGTACAACTGAAGCAATACCTCCCTATTTTTATATTCTATCCCCCTAGCAATGAAAGCCAACATTCCATTTGCCTTCTTAATCACTTGCTGCACCTGCATACTAACCTTTTGAGTTTCGTGCACCAGGACCCCCAGATCCCTTTGCACTTCAGTACTCTCCAGTTTCTTGCCATTAAGATAATAAATTGCTCTAGGATTTTTCCTGCCAAAGTGCATCACCTCACACTTTCCAGTGTTGTATTCCATCTGCCAAATCTCTGCCCACTTACTTAGCCTGTCTATGTCCCCTTGCAGGTTTTTTATGTCCTCCTCACTCACTACTTTCCCTCCCATCTTTGTATCATCTGCAAATTTTGATATGTTACACTTGGTCCCTTCCTCCAAATCGTTAATATAGATTGTAAAGAGTTGGGGACCCAGCACTGACCCCTGTGGAACACCACTAGTTACTGATTGCCAGTCTGAGAATGAACCATTTATCCCAACTCTTTGCTTTCTGTTAGATAGCCAATCCTCTATCCATGCCAGAATATTACCCCCAATCCCGTGATTTTTTACCTTAAGCAATAATCTTTTGTGTGGCACCTTGTCAAATGCCTTTTGGAAGTCTAAATACACTACGTCCACTGGTTCCCCTTTATCCACTCTATATGTTACTTCCTCAAAGAACTCCAGCAAATTTGTCAAACATGACTTCCCCTTCGTAAAACCATGCTGACTTTGTCCTATTAAATTATGATTATCCAAATGTCCTGTTACTGTTTCCTTAATAATGGACTCCAAAATTTTACCTACCACAGATGTTAGGCTAACCGGTCTATAGTTACCAGCCTTCTGTCTACTGCCCTTTTTAAATAAGGGTGTTACATTAGCAGTTTTCCAGTCTGCCGGGACCTTAGCGGAATCCAGGGAGTTTTGAAAAATTATTACCAATGCATCTACAATCCCTACCGTCACTTCCTTCAAGACTCTAGGATGTAAGCCATCAGGTCCAGGTGATTTATCCGCCTTGAGTCCCATTATTTTACCGAGTACCACTTCCTTAGTGATTTTGATCGTGTTTAGCTCCTCTCCCCCTATAGCCCCCCGTTTGTCCAGTGTTGAGATATTCTTAGTGTCCTCTACTGTAAAGACTGATACAAAATATTCATTCAGTGTTTTTGCCATCTCCATATTTCCCACCATTAATTTCCCGGTCTCATCCTCTAAGGGACCAACATTTACTTTAGCCACCCTTTTTCTTTTTATATAACTATAAAAACTCTTACTATCTGTTTTTATATTTTTTGCTAATTTACTTTCATAATCTATCTTCCCTTTCTTAATCAATCTTTTTGTTATTTTTTGCTGCCTTTTAAAGTTTTCCCAATCCTCTGTCCTCCCACTAGATTTCACTACCTTATATGCCCTTGTTTTTAGTCGAATACTATCCTTAATTTCTTTACTTAGCCACGGATGACTGTCCTTTCTTTTACACCCTTTTCTTTTCAGTGGAATATATATTTTTTGGAAGTTGTAAAATAACTCCTTGAATGTACACCACTGATCATGTGTCGTCTTACCCTTTAATCTATTTTCCCAATCCACTCTACTCAATTCCGCTCGCATACCTTCATAGTCTCCTTTATTCAAGCTTAGCACGCTTGTTTGAGATCCAACCTTCTCACCCTTTTATTGAATATGGAATTCAACCATGTTATGGTCACTCATTCCAAGGGGATCCTTTACTAGGACATTTTTAATCAATCCTGTCTCGTTACACAGGACCAGATCTAAGGTTGCTTGCCCCCTGGTCGGTTCAGTTACATACTGCTCAAGAAACCCATCCCTAATACACTCAATGAACTCATCCTCAAGGCAGCCCTGCCCCATTTGATTTGTCCAATTAATATGATAGTTAAAATCCCCCATAATTATAGATGTTCCCTTATTACATGCCTCAACTATTTCCTGATTGATACTCCGTCCAATAGAGTTGCAACTGTTCGGAGGCCTATAGACTACGCCCACTAGTGTTTTTTTCCCCTTATTATTCCTTATCTCCACCCAAACTGTTTCATTATCATGATTTTTTGACCCAATATCATTACTCTGTATTACAGTGATTCCTTCCTTTATTAACATAGCCACCCCACCTCCCCTTCCTTCCTGCCTGTCCTTCCTGATCGTTAAATAACCTGGTATGTTTAATTCCCAGGCATTGTCACCCTGCAGCCATGTTTCTGTAATGGCCACAATATCATAACCATATGTAGTTATTTGTGCCATTAACTCGTCTATTTTGTTACGAATGCTACGTGCATTCAGATAGAGAACTTTCAAATATGCTTTGTGGCACTTAGTTCCTGCTTTTTCACTTTTTACCACTTTACCTTTTACTCCATACCTTCTGTCCCTTCCTGCCACGCTCTGATTTGTGATTCCCCTACTGCTACCTATGTCTATGACCCTCTCTGTCGTCATTTTTATTTTTTGCTCTCTTGAAACCTCCCCCCACTAATTAGTTTAAAGCCCTCTCCACAGCCCTAGTTATTCGATTCGCCAGGACACTAGTCCCAGCACTGGCCAAGTGAAGTCCGTCCCAACGGAACAGCTCTCTCCTGCCCCAGTACTGGTGCCAGTGTCCCAAGAAGCAAAACCCATTTTTCCCACACCAGTCTTTGAGCCACGCATTCAACTCCCTGATTTTATTTACCCTAGCCAAATTTGCTCGTGGCTCAGGTAGTAATCCAGAGATTATTACCCTCGAGGTTCTGCTTTTTAATTTGGCCCCTAGCTGCTCAAACTCCCTCAGCAGAACCTCTTTCCTTGTCCTATCTATGTCATTGGTACCAACATGGACCACGACAACTGGATCCTCCCCCTCCCACTCCAAGTTTCTCTCCAGCCCAGAGGAGATGTCCTTAACCCTGGCACCGGGCAGGCAACACAGCCTTCGGGACTCTCGCTCTTGGCTGCAAAGAACCCTATCTATCCCCCTAATGATACTCTCCCCTACCACTACAACATTTCTTTTTACTCCCCCCACTTGAATGGCCCCCCTTACCACGGTGCTGTGGCCAGGTTGCTCATCCTCCCTGCAGTCCCCGCTCCTATCCACACAGGGAGTAAGAGCCTCGAACCTGTTGGACAAGAGCAAGGGCTGCGGCTCCTCCAACACTACCTCCTGGATCCCTGTACCTGCCTCACTCGTAGTCACACCTTCCTGTCTCTGACCACGGGCTACTTCTGAATTAGTTACTCTAATTGGTGTGACTACCTCCTGAAACACGGAGTCCAGGTAACTCTCCCCCTCCCTGATGTGTCGCAGTGTTTGAAGCTCGGACTCCAGCTCATCAACACGGAGCCGGAGTTCCTCGAGCAGCCAACACTTACTGCAAATGTGTTCACCGTGAACATCAATGGTGTCCACCAGCTCCCACATATTGCAGCAGTAACACATCACCTGCTCTCCCATTCTATGTAATTAATTAAAAATTTATTATTTACCCTTCAGTTAATTTATGCCAGCAGTCTCCGCTACACCACAGATACCCGAGAAACTATAAACTATGGAATTGAAGTTTTGTATAAAAAACAGAGAAATACTCACCAACCAATCACTTACCTGCTTTCTGGTGACGTCACACTTCGATTATTTTTTACCTCTCTCCTGCTCTCGGCTTGGTGAAAGCCTACCTGGTCGCTGCCGCCTTTTACCGCCGCCGCCTCGCCGCTGTTGCTCCACCCAGGTCCGCCGCCTCTGTGGGCCTACCTGGTCGCTGCCGCCTTTTACCGCCGCCGCCTCGCCGCTGTTGCTCCACCCAGGTCCGCCGCCTCTACAGTAAAGCGCTCTCTCAGTACAGCACTCTCTCAGTACAGTGCTCACTCAGTACAGCACTCTCTCAGTACAGCGCTCCCTCAGTACAGCGCTCACTCAGTACAGCGCTCCCTCAGTACAGCGCTCTCTCAGTACAGCGCTCACTCAGTACAGCACTCCCTCAGTACAGCGCTCTCTCAGTACAGCGCTCCCTCAGTACAGCACTCCCTCAGTACAGCGCTCTCTCAGTACAGCGCTCCCTCAGTACAGCACTCCCTCAGTACAGCGCTCTCTCAGTACAGCGCTCTCTCAGTACAGCGCTCCCTCAGTACTGCGCTCTCTCAGTACAGTGCTCCCTCAGTACAGCACTCTCTCAGTACAGCACTCCCTCAGTACAGCGCTCCCTCAGTACAGCACTCCCTCAGTACAGCGCTCTCTCAGTACAGCGCTCCCTCAGTACAACGCTCTCTCAGTACAGCGCTCCCTCAGTACAGCGCTCCCTCAGTACAGCGCTCCCTCAGTACAGCACTCTCTCAGTACAGCGCTCCCTCAGTACAGCGCTCCCTCAGTACAGCGCTCCCTCAGTACAGCACTCCCTCAGTACAGCGCTCTCTCAGTACAGCGCTCCCTCAGTACAGCGCTCCCTCAGTACAGCGCTCCCTCAGTACAGCGCTCCTCAGTACAGCGCTCCCTCAGTACAGTACTCCCTCAGTACAGCGCTCTCTCAGTACAGCACTGATGTGCTAGCCTTGATTATTGAGTTGGACTTGAACCCACAACCTTCTGCCTTGGCAGCGACAGTGCTGCCCACTGAGCCACGGCTGACGCCTTTGCTTGTATTGGTTTACTACAACTGATTGTTTGCTGGGCCACTTCAGAGGGCAGTTAAGGTTCAACCACATTGCTGTTGGTCGGGAGTCACGTTGTAGGCCAGACCGGGTAAGGACGGCAGATTTCCTTCCCTAAAGGACATCAGTGAACCAGATGTGTTTTTATGACAATCCGACAGCCTCACGCTCACGTTTACTTACACCAGCTTTATATTTCCAGATTTTTTTTTAACTGATTTCAAATTCTCAAAGTGCCCAGCTGGGATTAGAACTCACGTTCTCTGGATTAGTGGTCCAGTAACAGAACTACTCCGTGTATGGAAGGAATAAAAACAGAAATTGCTGGAGACACTCAGCAGGTCAGGCAATGTCGGTGGAGTGGAAAAAAATAACCTTGGCTGTGAATGAAATAATAAAACAAAATACTGCAGATGCTGGAAGAGTAAAACAATTGTCCAACTCCCCCAGTTAAAGTGAACAGTTCTCCGGGTGACATTCTTGTGACAGAAGCTGAGCTTCGGCATTACTTCAACAGTAACAGCACAGGAGGGTTACTGACCCCAGCTCACACAGAAAATGGTCAGCCAGTTCCATACATGTTCACCGAACCCAGACTGGGGAGGTGTCTAATGGGCATTGCCGACCTGTTAGAAAGAAAGACTTGCATTTCTGTAGCGCCTTTCACGACCACCGGACGTCTCAAAGCGCTTTACAGCAAATGAAGTACTTTTGAAGTGTAATCAGTTATGCTTTTTTAATCGCTTTCTCAACCTGCCCTGGCACCTTCAGTGATTTGCACACATATACCCCCAGGTCTCTCTGTTCACGTGCCCACTTTAGAATTGTATCCTTTAGGTTTGTACCCTTTCAGATTGTACCCTTTCAGATTGTACCCTTTCAGATTGTACCCTTTAGGATTGTACCCTTTCAGATTGTACCCTTTAGGATTGTACACTTTAGAATTGTACCGTTTCAGATTGTACCCTTTAGGATTGTACCCTTTCAGATTGTACCCTTTCAGATTGTATCCTTTAGAATTGTACCCTTTCAGATTGTACCCTTTCAGATTGTATCCTTTAGAATTGTACCCTTTCAGATTGTACCCTTTAGGATTGTACCCTTTCAGATTGTACCCTTTAGGATTGTACCCTTTCAGATTGTACCCTTTCAGATTGTACCCTTTCAGATTGTATCCTTTAGAATTGTACCCTTTCAGATTGTACCCTTTAGGATTGTACCCTTTAGGATTGTACCCTTTAGGATTGTACCCTTTCAGATTGTACCCTTTCAGATTGTACCCTTTAGAATTGTACCCTTTAGAATTGTACCCTTTCAGATTGTAAACTTTAGAATTGTACCCTTTCAGATTGTACCCTTTAGGATTGTACCCTTTAGGATTGTAACCTTTCAGATTGTACCCTTTAGGATTGTACCCTTTAGGATTGTACCCTTTCAGATTGTACCCTTTCAGATTGTAACCTTTAGGATTGTACCCTTTCAGATTGTACCCTTTCAGATTGTACCCTTTCAGATTGTAACCTTTAGGATTGTACCCTTTAGAATTGTACCCTTTCAGATTGTAACCTTTAGGATTGTACCCTTTAGAATTGTACCCTTTCAGATTGTACCCTTTAGAATTGTACCCTTTCAGATTGTAACCTTTAGGATTGTACCCTTTCAGATTGTACCCTTTCAGATTGTACCCTTTCAGATTGTAACCTTTAGGATTGTACCCTTTAGAATTGTACCCTTTCAGATTGTAACCTTTAGGATTGTACCCTTTAGAATTGTACCCTTTCAGATTGTACCCTTTAGGATTGTACCCTTTCAGATTGTACCCTTTAGAATTGTACCCTTTCAGATTGTAACCTTTAGGATTGTACCCTTTCAGATTGTACCCTTTCAGATTGTACCCTTTCAGATTGTAACCTTTAGGATTGTACCCTTTAGAATTGTACCCTTTCAGATTGTAACCTTTAGGATTGTACCCTTTAGAATTGTACCCTTTCAGATTGTACCCTTTCAGATTGTACCCTTTCAGATTGTAACCTTTAGGATTGTAACCTTTAGGATTGTACCCTTTAGAATTGTACCCTTTCAGATTGTACCCTTTAGGATTGTACCCTTTCAGATTGTACCCTTTCAGATTGTAACCTTTAGGATTGTACCCTTTCAGATTGTACCCTTTAGAATTGTACTCTTTCAGATTGTAACCTTTAGGATTGTAACCTTTAGGATTGTACCCTTTAGAATTGTACCCTTTCAGATTGTACCCTTTCAGATTGTAACCTTTAGGATTGTACCCTTTCAGATTGTACCCTTTCAGATTGTAACCTTTAGGATTGTACCCTTTCAGATTGTACCCTTTAGAATTGTACTCTTTCAGATTGTAACCTTTAGGATTGTACCCTTTCAGATTGTACCCTTTAGAATTGTACCCTTTAGAATTGTACCCTTTCAGATTGTACCCTTTCAGATTGTACCCTTTAGGATTGTACCCTTTCAGATTGTAACCTTTAGGATTGTACCCTTTCAGATTGTACCCTTTCAGATTGTAACCTTTAGGATTGTACCCTTTAGGATTGCAACCTTTAGGATTGTACCCTTTCAGATTGTACCCTTTAGAATTGTACTCTTTCAGATTGTAACCTTTAGGATTGTACCCTTTCAGATTGTACCCTTTAGAATTGTACCCTTTAGAATTGTACCCTTTCAGATTGTACCCTTTCAGATTGTACCCTTTAGGATTGTACCCTTTCAGATTGTAACCTTTAGGATTGTACCCTTTCAGATTGTACCCTTTCAGATTGTAACCTTTAGGATTGTACCCTTTAGGATTGCAACCTTTAGGATTGTACCCTTTCAGATTGTACCCTTTCAGATTGTACCCTTTAGAATTGTACCCTTTAGGATTGTACCCTTTAGGATTGTACCCTTTCAGATTGTACCCTTTACGATTGTACCCTTTAGGATTGTACCCTTTAGGATTGTACCCTTTAGGATTGTACCCTTTCAGATTGTACCCTTTAGGATTGTACCCTTTAGGATTGTACCCTTTACGATTGTACCCTTTAGGATTGTACCCTTTAGGATTGTACCCTTTCAGATTGTACCCTTTAGGATTGTACCCTTTAGAATTGTACCCTTTCAGATTGTACCCTTTCAGATTGTACCCTTTCAGATTGTACCCTTTAGGATTGTACCCTTCCAGATTGTTCCCTTTCAGATTGTACCCTTTAGAATTGTACCCTTTCAGATTGTTCCCTTTCAGATTGTACCCTTTAGAATTGTACCCTTTCAGATTGTACCCTTTCAGATTGTACCCTTTAGAATTGTACCCTTTCAGATTGTACCCTTTAGGATTGTACCCTTTCAGATTGTACCCTTTCAGATTGTACCCTTTAGAATTGTACCCTTTCAGATTGTACCCTTTCAGATTGTACCCTTTAGGATTGTACCCTTTCAGATTGTACCCTTTCAGATTGTACCCTTTCAGATTGTACCCTTTAGGATTGTACCCTTTCAGATTGTACCCTTTAGGATTGTACCCTTTCAGATTGTAACCTTTCAGATTGTAACCTTTAGGATTGTACCCTTTCAGATTGTACCCTTTAGAATTGTACCCTTTCAGATTGTACCCTTTAGGATTGTACCCTTTCAGATTGTACCCTTTAGGATTGTACCCTTTAGGATTGTACACTTTCAGATTGTACCCTTTCAGATTGTACCCTTTAGGATTGTAACCTTTCAGATTGTACCCTTTAGGATTGTACCCTTTCAGATTGTACCCTTTCAGATTGTACCCTTTAGAATTGTACCCTTTCAGATTGTACCCTTTAGGATTGTACCCTTTAGGATTGTACCCTTTCAGATTGTACCCTTTCAGATTGTACCCTTTAGGATTGTACCCTTTCAGATTGTACCCTTTAGGATTGTACCCTTTCAGATTGTACCCTTTACGATTGTACCCTTTCAGATTGTACCCTTTAGGATTGTACACTTTCAGATTGTACCCTTTCAGATTGTACCCTTTAGGATTGTAACCTTTCAGATTGTACCCTTTAGGATTGTACCCTTTCAGATTGTACCCTTTACGATTGTACCCTTTCAGATTGTACCCTTTAGGATTGTACCCTTTCAGATTGTACCCTTTAGGATTGTACCCTTTCAGATTGTACCCTTTAGGATTGTACCCTTTCAGATTGTACCCTTTAGGATTGTACCCTTTCAGATTGTACCCTTTAGGATTGTACCCTTTCAGATTGTACCCTTTCAGATTGTACCCTTTCAGATTGTACCCTTTAGGATTGTACCCTTTCAGATTGTACCCTTTAGGATTGTACCCTTTCAGATTGTACCCTTTAGGATTGTACCCTTTCAGATTGTACCCTTTAGGATTGTACCCTTTCAGATTGTACCCTTTAGGATTGTACCCTTTCAGATTGTACCCTTTAGGATTGTACCCTTTCAGATTGTACCCTTTAGATTGTACCCTTTCAGATTGTACCCTTTAGGATTGTACCCTTTCAGATTGTACCCTTTCAGATTGTACCCTTTCAGATTGTACCCTTTAGGATTGTACCCTTTCAGATTGTACCCTTTAGGATTGTACCCTTTCAGATTGTACCCTTTAGGATTGTACCGTTTCAGATTGTACCCTTTAGGATTGTACCCTTTCAGATTGTACCCTTTAGGATTGTACCCTTTCAGATTGTACCCTTTAGGATTGTACCCTTTCAGTTTGTACCCTTTAGGATTGTACCCTTTCAGATTGTACCCTTTCAGATTGTACCCTTTAGGATTGTACCCTTTCAGATTGTACCCTCTCAGATTGTACCCTTTCAGATTGTAACCTTTAAGATTGTACCCTTTCAGATTGTACCCTTTAGGATTGTACCCTTTCAAATTGTACCCTTTCAGATTGTTCCCTTTAGGATTGTACCCTTTAGAATTGTACCCTTTCAGATTGTACCCTTTCAGATTGTACCCTTTAGAATTGTACCCTTTCAGATTGTACCCTTTCAGATTGTACCCTTTAGAATTGTACCCTTTCAGATTGTACCCTTTCAGATTGTACCCTTTAGAATTGTACCCTTTCAGATTGTACCCTTTAGGATTGTACCCTTTAGGATTGTACCCTTTAGGATTGTACCCTTTCAGATTGTACCCTTTCGAATTGTACCCTTTCAGATTGTACCCTTTCAGATTGTACCCTTTCAGATTGTACCCTTTAGGATTGTACCCTTTAGGATTGTACCCTTTAGGATTGTACCCTTTCAGATTGTACCCTTTCAGATTGTACCCTTTAGGATTGTACCCTTTCAGATTGTAACCTTTCAGATTGTACCCTTTAGGATTGTACCCTTTCAGATTGTACCCTTTCAGATTGTACCCTTTAGGATTGTACCCTTTCAGATTGTACCCTTTAGAATTGTACCCTTTCAGATTGTACCCTTTAGGATTGTACCCTTTCAGATTGTACCCTTTCGGATTGTACCCTTTAGGATTGTACCCTTTCAGATTGTACCCTTTCAGATTGTACCCTTTAGATTGTACCCTTTAGGATTGTACCCTTTCAGATTGTACCCTTTCAGATTGTACCCTTTAGGATTGTACCCTTTCAGATTGTACCCTTTCAGATTGTACCCTTCAGATTGTACCCTTTAGGATTGTACCCTTTCAGATTGTACCCTTTAGGATTGTACCCTTTAGGATTGTACCCTTCAGATTGTAACCTTTCAGATTGTACCCTTTAGGATTGTACCCTTTCAGATTGTACCCTTTCAGATTGTACCCTTTAGGATTGTACCCTTTCAGATTGTACCCTTTCAGATTGTACCCTTTCAGATTGTACCTTTCAGATTGTACCCTTTAGGATTGTACCCTTTCAGATTGTACCCTTTAGGATTGTACCCTTTCAGATTGTACCCTTTCAGATTGTACCCTTTCAGATTGTACCCTTTCAGATTGTACCCTTTAGGATTGTACCCTTTCAGATTGTACCCTTTCAGATTGTACCCTTTCAGATTGTACCCTTTAGAATTGTACCCTTTCAGATTGTACCCTTTAGGATTGTACCCTTTCAGATTGTACCCTTTCAGATTGTACCCTTTAGGATTGTACCCTTTCAGATTGTACCCTTTCAGATTGTACCCTTTCAGATTGTACCCTTTCAGATTGTACCCTTTCAGATTGTACCCTTAGGATTGTACCCTTTAGGATTGTACCCTTTGAAATTGTACCCTTTCAGATTGTACCCTTTCAGATTGTACCCTTTAGGATTGTACCCTTTCAGATTGTACGCTTTAGGATTGTACCGTTTCAGTTTGTACCCTTTCAGATTGTACCCTTTAGGATTGTACCCTTTCAGATTGTACCCTTTCAGATTGTACCCTTTAGGATTGTACCCTTTCAGATTGTACCCTTTCAGATTGTACCCTTTAGGATTGTACCCTTTCAGATTGTACCCTTTAGGATTGTACCCTTTCAGATTGTACCCTTTAGGATTGTACCCTTTAGGATTGTACCCTTTCAGATTGTACCCTTTCAGATTGTACCCTTTAGATTGTACCCTTTCAGATTGTACCCTTTAGGATTGTACCCTTTCAGATTGTACCCTTTCAGATGTACCCTTTAGGATTGTACCCTTTCAGATTGTACCCTTTCAGATTGTACCCTTTCAGATTGTACCCTTTAGGATTGTACCCTTTAGATTGTACCCTTTAGGATTGTACCCTTTCAGATTGTACCCTTTCAGATTGTACCCTTTAGGATTGTACCCTTTCAGATTGTACCCTTTCAGATTGTACCCTTTAGATTGTACCCTTTCAGATTGTACCCTTTCAGATTGTACCCTTTAGGATTGTACCCTTTCAGATTGTACCCTTTCAGATTGTACCCTTTAGGATTGTACCCTTTCAGATTGTACCCTTTCAGATTGTAACCTTTAGGATTGTACCCTTTCAGATTGTACCCTTTAGAATTGTACCCTTTCAGATTGTACCCTTTAGGATTGTACCCTTTCAGATTGTACCCTTTAGAATTGTACCCTTTCAGATTGTACCCTTTAGGATTGTACCCTTTCAGATTGTACCCTTTCAGATTGTACCCTTTAGAATTGTACCCTTTCAGATTGTACCCTTTAGGATTGTACCCTTTAGGATTGTACCCTTTCAGATTGTACCCTTTCAGATTGTACCCTTTAGGATTGTACCCTTTCAGATTGTAACCTTTCAGATTGTACCCTTTCAGATTTTACCCTTTAGGATTGTAACCTTTCAGATTGTACCCTTTAGGATTGTACCCTTTAGGATTGTAACCTCTCAAATTGTAACCTTTCAGATTGTACCCTTTAGGATTGTACCCTTTCAGATTGTAACCTTTCAGATTGTACCCTTTAGGATTGTACCCTTTCAGATTGTACCCTTTCAGATTGTACCCTTTCAGATTGTACCCTTTAGGATTGTACCCTTTCAGATTGTACCCTTTAGGATTGTACCCTTTCAGATTGTACCCTTTCAGATTGTACCCTTTCAGATTGTACCCTTTAGGATTGTACCTTTCAGATTGTACCCTTTCAGATTGTACCCTTTCAGATTGTACCCTTTAGATTGTACCCTTTCAGATTGTACCCTTTAGGATTGTACCCTTTCAGATTGTACCCTTTCAGATTGTACCCTTTAGATTGTACCGTTTCAGATTGTACCCTTTAGGATTGCTACCCTTTCAGATTGTACCCTTTAGGATTGTACCCTTTCAGATTGTACCCTTTCAGATTGTACCCTTTCAGATTGTACCCTTTAGGATTGTACCGTTTCAGATTGTACCCTTTCAGATTGTACCCTTTCAGATTGTACCCTTTAGGATTGTACCCTTTAGATTGTACCCTTTCAGATTGTACCCTTTCAGATTGTACCCTTTCAGATTGTACCCTTTAGGATTGTACCCTTTCAGATTGTACCCTTTCAGATTGTACCCTTTAGGATTGTACCGTTTCAGTTTGTACCCTTTCAGATTGTACCCTTTAGGATTGTACCCTTTCAGATTGTACCCTTTCAGATTGTACCCTTTAGGATTGTACCCTTTCATATTGTACCCTTTCAGATTGTACCCTTTAGGATTGTACCCTTTAGGATTGTACCCTTTCAGAGTGTACCCTTTCAGATTGTACCCTTTCAGATTGTACCCTTTAGGATTGTACCCTTTCAGATTGTACCCTTTAGGATTGTACCCTTTCAGATTGTACCCTTTCAGATTGTACCCTTTCAGATTGTACCCTTTACGATTGTACCCTTTCAGATTGTACCCTTTAGGATTGTACCCTTTCAGATTGTACCCTTTAGGATTGTACCCTTTCAGATTGTACCCTTTAGATTGTACCCTTTCAGATTGTACCCTTTCAGATTGTACCCTTTCAGATTGTACCCTTTAGGATTGTACCCTTTCAGATTGTACCCTTTCAGATTGTACCCTTTAGGATTGTACGGTTTCAGATTGTACCCTTTAGGATTGTACCCTTTCAGATTGTACCCTTTAGGATTGTACCCTTTCAGATTGTACCCTTTCAGATTGTACCCTTTAGGATTGTACCCTTTAGGATTGTACCCTTTAGGATTGTACCCTTTCAGATTGTACCCTTTCAGATTGTACCCTTTAGGATTGTACCCTTTCAGATTGTACCCTTTAGGATTGTACCCTTTCAGATTGTACCCTTTCAGATTGTACCCTTTCAGATTGTACCCTTTCAGATTGTAACCTTTCAGATTGTACCCTTTCAGATTGTACCCTTTAGGATTGTACCCTTTAGGATTGTAACCTCTCAGATTGTACCCTTTAGGATTGTACCCTTTCAGATTGTAACCTTTCAGATTGTACCCTTTCAGATTGTACCCTTTAGGATTGTAACCCTTTCAGATTGTACCCTTTAGGATTGTACCCTTTAGGATTGTAACCTCTCAGATTGTAACCTTTCAGATTGTACCCTTTAGGATTGTACCCTTTCAGATTGTAACCTTTCAGATTGTACCCTTTAGGATTGTACCCTTTCAGATTGTACCCTTTCAGATTGTACCCTTTCAGATTGTACCCTTTAGGATTGTACCCTTTCAGATTGTACCCTTTAGGATTGTACCCTTTCAGATTGTACCCTTTCAGATTGTACCCTTTCAGATTGTACCCTTTAGGATTGTACCGTTTCAGATTGTACCCTTTCAGATTGTACCCTTTAGGATTGTACCCTTTTGGATTGTACCCTTTCAGATTGTACCCTTTCAGATTGTACCCTTTCAGATTGTACCCTTTAGGATTGTACCCTTTCAGATTGTACCCTTTCAGATTGTACCCTTTAGGATTGTACCCTTTCAGATTGTACCCTTTAGGATTGTACCCTTTCAGATTGTACCCTTTCAGATTGTACCCTTTCAGATTGTACCCTTTCAGATTGTAACCTTTCAGATTGTACCCTTTCAGATTGTACCCTTTAGGATTGTACCCTTTAGGATTGTAACCTCTCAGATTGTACCCTTTAGGATTGTACCCTTTCAGATTGTAACCTTTCAGATTGTACCCTTTCAGATTGTACCCTTTAGGATTGTAACCTTTCAGATTGTACCCTTTAGGATTGTACCCTTTAGGATTGTAACCTCTCAGATTGTAACCTTTCAGATTGTACCCTTTAGGATTGTACCCTTTCAGATTGTAACCTTTCAGATTGTACCCTTTAGGATTGTACCCTTTCAGATTGTACCCTTTCAGATTGTACCCTTTCAGATTGTACCCTTTAGGATTGTACCCTTTCAGATTGTACCCTTTAGGATTGTACCCTTTCAGATTGTACCCTTTCAGATTGTACCCTTTCAGATTGTACCCTTTAGGATTGTACCGTTTCAGATTGTACCCTTTCAGATTGTACCCTTTCAGATTGTACCCTTTAGAATTGTACCCTTTCAGATTGTACCCTTTAGGATTGTACCCTTTCAGATTGTACCCTTTCAGATTGTACCCTTTAGGATTGTACCGTTTCAGATTGTACCCTTTAGGATTGCACCCTTTCAGATTGTACCCTTTCAGATTGTACCCTTTAGGATTGTACCCTTTAGGATTGTACCCTTTCAGATTGTACCCTTTCAGATTGTACCCTTTCAGATTGTACCCTTTAGGATTGTACCGTTTCAGATTGTACCCTTTCAGATTGTACCCTTTAGGATTGTACCCTTTAGGATTGTACCCTTTCAAATTGTACCCTTTCAGATTGTACCCTTTCAGATTGTACCCTTTAGGATTGTACCCTTTCAGATTGTACCCTTTCAGATTGTACCCTTTAGGATTGTACCGTTTCAGTTTGTACCCTTTCAGATTGTACCCTTTAGGATTGTACCCTTTCATATTGTACCCTTTCAGATTGTACCCTTTAGGATTGTACCCTTTCATATTGTACCCTTTCAGATTGTACCCTTTAGGATTGTACCCTTTAGGATTGTACCCTTTCAGAGTGTACCCTTTAGGATTGTACCCTTTCAGATTGTACCCTTTAGGATTGTACCCTTTCAGATTGTACCCTTTAGGATTGTACCCTTTCAGATTGTACCCTTTCAGATTGTACCCTTTCAGATTGTACCCTTTACGATTGTACCCTTTCAGATTGTACCCTTTAGGATTGTACCTTTCAGATTGTACCCTTTAGGATTGTACCCTTTCAGATTGTACCCTTTAGGATTGTACCCTTTCAGATTGTACCCTTTCAGATTGTACCCTTTCAGATTGTACCCTTTCAGATTGTACCCTTTAGGATTGTACCCTTTCAGATTGTACCCTTTCAGATTGTACCCTTTAGGATTGTACCCTTTCAGATTGTACCCTTTCAGATTGTACCCTTTAGGATTGTACCCTTTCAGATTGTACCCTTTAGGATTGTACCCTTTCAGATTGTACCCTTTAGGATTGTACCCTTTCAGATTGTACCCTTTCAGATTGTACCCTTTAGGATTGTACCCTTTAGGATTGTACCCTTTCAGATTGTACCCTTTAGGATTGTACCCTTTAGGATTGTACCCTTTAGGATTGTACCCTTTCAGATTGTACCCTTTCAGATTGTACCCTTTAGGATTGTACCCTTTAGGATTGTACCCTTTCAGATTGTACCCTTTCAGATTGTACCCTTTCAGATTGTACCCTTTAGGATTGTACCCTTTCAGATTGTACCCTTTCAGATTGTACCCTTTAGGATTGTACCCTTTAGGATTGTACCCTTTCTGATTGTACCCTTTAGGATTGTACCCTTTAGGATTGTACCCTTTCTGATTGTACCCTTTAGGATTGTACCCTTTAGGATTGTACCCTTTCAGATTGTACCCTTTCAGATTGTACCCTTTCAGATTGTACCCTTTAGGATTGTACCCTTTCAGATTGTACCCTTTCAGATTGTACCCTTTAGGATTGTACCCTTTCAGATTGTACCCTTTAGGATTGTACCCTTTCAGATTGTACCCTTTCAGATTGTACCCTTTCAGATTGTACCCTTTCAGATTGTACCCTTTAGGATTGTACCCTTTCAGATTGTACCCTTTCAGATTGTACCCTTTCAGATTGTACCCTTTCAGATTGTACCCTTTCAGATTGTACCCTTTAGGATTGTACCCTTTCAGTTTGTACCCTTTAGGATTGTACCCTTTCAGATTGTACCCTTTCAGATTGTACCCTTTAGGATTGTACGGTTTCAGATTGTACCCTTTCAGATTGTACCCTTTAGGATTGTACGGTTTCAGATTGTACCCTTTCAGATTGTACCCTTTCAGATTGTACCCTTTCAGATTGTACCCTTTAGGATTGTACCCTTTAGGATTGTACCCTCTCAGATTGTACCCTTTAGGATTGTACCCTTTCAGATTGTACCCTTTCAGATTGTACCCTTTAAGATTGTACCCTTTCAGATTGTACCCTTTAGGATTGTACCCTTTCAAATTGTACCCTTTCAGATTGTTCCCTTTAGGATTGTACCCTTTAGAATTGTACCCTTTCAGATTGTACCCTTTCAGATTGTACCCTTTAGAATTGTACCCTTTCAGATTGTACCCTTTCAGATTGTACCCTTTAGAATTGTACCCTTTTAGATTGCACCCTTTCAGATTGTACCCTTTCAGATTGTACCCTTTAGAATTGTACCCTTTCAGATTGTACCCTTTAGGATTGTACCCTTTCAGATTGTACCCTTTCAGATTGTACCCTTTAGAATTGTACCCTTTCAGATTGTACCCTTTCAGATTGTACCCTTTCAGATTGTACCCTTTAGGATTGTACCCTTTCAGATTGTAACCTTTAGGATTGTACCCTTTCAGATTGTACCCTTTCAGATTGTACCCTTTAGGATTGTACCCTTTCAGATTGTACCCTTTCAGATTGTACCCTTTCAGATTGTACCCTTTCAGATTGTAACCTTTCAGATTGTAACCTTTAGGATTGTACCCTTTCAGATTGTACCCTTTAGAATTGTACCCTTTAGAATTGTACCCTTTCAGATTGTACCCTAAGGTCCCGGCAGACTGGAAAACTGCTAATGTAACACCCTTATTTAAAAAGGGCAGTAGACAGAAGGCTGGTAACTATAGACCGGTTAGCCTAACATCTGTGGTAGGTAAAATTTTGGAGTCCATTATTAAGGAAACAGTAACAGGACATTTGGATAATCATAATTTAATAGGACAAAGTCAGCATGGTTTTACGAAGGGGAAGTCATGTTTGACAAATTTGCTGGAGTTCTTTGAGGAAGTAACATATAGAGTGGATAAAGGGGAACCAGTGGACGTAGTGTATTTAGACTTCCAAAAGGCATTTGACAAGGTGCCACACAAAAGATTATTGCTTAAGGTAAAAAATCACGGGATTGGGGGTAATATTCTGGCATGGATAGAGGATTGGCTATCTAACAGAAAGCAAAGAGTTGGGATAAATGGTTCATTCTCAGACTGGCAATCAGTAACTAGTGGTGTTCCACAGGGGTCAGTGCTGGGTCCCCAACTCTTCACAATCTATATTAACGATTTGGAGGAAGGGACCAAGTGTAACATATCAAAATTTGCAGATGATACAAAGATGGGAGGGAAAGTAGTGAGTGAGGAGGACATAAAAAACCTGCAAGGGGACATAGACAGGCTAAGTAAGTGGGCAGAGATTTGGCAGATGGAATACAACACTGGAAAGTGTGAGGTGATGCACTTTGGCAGGAAAAATCCTAGAGCAATTTATTATCTTAATGGCAAGAAACTGGAGAGTACTGAAGTGCAAAGGGATCTGGGGGTCCTGGTGCACGAAACTCAAAAGGTTAGTATGCAGGTGCAGCAAGTGATTAAGAAGGCAAATGGAATGTTGGCTTTCATTGCTAGGGGGATAGAATATAAAAATAGGGAGGTATTGCTTCAGTTGTACAAGGTATTGGTGAGGACCGCACCTGGAATACTGCATACAGTTTTGGTGTCCTTACTTAAGGAAAGACATCCTTGCTCTCGAGGCAGTGCAAAAAAGGTTCACTCGGTTAATCCCGGGGATGAGGGGGTGGTCATATGAGGAGAGGTTGGGTAGATTGGGACTCTACTCATTGGAGTTCAGAAGAATGAGAGGCGATCTTATTGAAACATATAAGATTGTGAAGGGGTTGGATCGGGTGGATGCGGGGAGGATGTTCCCGATGACGGGTGAGACGAGAACTAGGGGACATAGTCTTAGAATAAGGGGCTGCTCTTTCAAAACTGAGATGAGGAGGAACTACTTCACTCAGAGGGTGGTAGGTCCATGGAATATGCTGCCACAAAAAGCTGTAGAAGCTACAACATTAATTAAATTTAAAACAGAAATAGACAGTTTCCTAGAAGTAAAGGGCATTAAGGGTTACGGGGAGCGGGCAGGAATTTGGACATGAGTCTAGGTTCGGATCGGTCATGGCCCTGTGGGTAGTGGAGCGGGCCCAGGGACTGTGTAGCCTGATTCTGCTCCTATTTCGTGTGTGCAATTCTGTTAGATGCAGGAGATGGTTCTGTGATAGATAGTAGATTGGCGGTTAGGATCAGATCAGCCATGATCTTATTGAATGGCGGAGCAGGCTCGAGGGGCCGATTGGCCTACTCCTGCTCCTATTTCTTATGTACTTATGTTCTTATGTTCTTATGATTGTACCCTTTCAGATTGTACCCTTTCAGATTGTAACCTTTAGGATTGTACCCTTTCAGATTGTACCCTTTAGAATTGTACCCTTTCAGATTGTACCCTTTAGGATTGTACCCTTTCAGATTGTACCCTTTAGGATTGTACCCTTTCAGATTGTACCCTTTCAGATTGTACCCTTTAGAATTGTACCCTTTCAGATTGTACCCTTTAGGATTGTACCCTTTAGGATTGTACCCTTTCAGATTGTACCCTTTCAGATTGTAACCTTTCAGATTGTACCCTTTCAGATTGTACCCTTTAGGATTGTACCCTTTAGGATTGTAACCTCTCAGATTGTAACCTTTCAGATTGTACCCTTTAGGATTGTACCCTTTAGGATTGTAACCTCTCAGATTGTACCCTTTCAGATTGTACCCTTTCAGATTGTACCCTTTCAGATTGTACCCTTTAGGATTGTACCCTTTCAGATTGTACCCTTTCAGATTGTACCCTTTCAGATTGTACCCTTTCAGATTGTACCCTTTAGGATTGCACCCTTTCAGATTGTACCCTTTAGGATTGTACCCTTTCAGATTGTACCCTTTCAGATTGTACCCTTTCAGATTGTACCCTTTAGGATTGTACCGTTTCAGATTGTACCCTTTCAGATTGTACCCTTTCAGATTGTACCCTTTAGGATTGTACCCTTTAGGATTGTACCCTTTCAAATTGTACCCTTTCAGATTGTACCCTTTCAGATTGTACCCTTTAGGATTGTACCCTTTCAGATTGTACCCTTTAGGATTGTACCCTTTCAGATTGTACCCTTTCAGATTGTACCCTTTAGGATTGTACCGTTTCAGTTTGTACCCTTTCAGATTGTACCCTTTAGGATTGTACCCTTTCATATTGTACCCTTTCAGATTGTACCCTTTAGGATTGTACCCTTTAGGATTGTACCCTTTCAGATTGTACCCTTTCAGATTGTACCCTTTAGGATTGTACCCTTTCAGATTGTACCCTTTAGGATTGTACCCTTTCAGATTGTACCCTTTCAGATTGTACCCTTTAGGATTGTACCCTTTAGGATTGTACCCTTTCAGATTGTACCCTTTAGGATTGTACCCTTTCAGATTGTACCCTTTCAGATTGTACCCTTTAGGATTGTACCCTTTCAGATTGTACCCTTTCAGATTGTACCCTTTAGGATTGTACCCTTTAGGATTGTACCCTTTCAGATTGTACCCTTTAGGATTGTACCCTTTCAGATTGTACCCTTTCAGATTGTACCCTTTAGGATTGTACCCTTTCAGTTTGTACCCTTTAGGATTGTACGGTTTCAGATTGTACCCTTTCAGATTGTACCCTTTAGGATTGTACCCTTTAGGATTGTACCCTTTAGGATTGTACCCTTTAGGATTGTACCCATTAGGATTGTACCCTTTAGGATTGTACCCTTTAGGATTGTACCCTTTCTGATTGTACCCTTTAGGATTGTACCCTTTTAGATTGTACCCTTTCTGATTGTACCCTTTAGGATTGTACCCTTTCTGATTGTACCCTTTAGGATTGTACCCTTTCAGATTGTACCCTTTAGGATTGTACCCTTTCAGATTGTACCCTTTCAGATTGTACCCTTTAGGATTGTACCCTTTAGGATTGTACCCTTTCAGATTGTACCCTTTCAGATTGTACCCTTTAGAATTGTAGCCTTTCAGATTGTACCCTTTCTGATTGTACCCTTTAGGATTGTACCCTTTAGGATTGTACCCTTTCTGATTGTACCCTTTAGGATTGTACCCTTTCAGATTGTACCCTTTCAGATTGTACCCTTTCAGATTGTACCCTTTAGGATTGTACCCTTTCAGATTGTACCCTTTCAGATTGTACCCTTTACGATTGTACCCTTTCAGATTGTACCCTTTCAGATTGTACCCTTTAGGATTGTACCCTTTCAGATTGTACCCTTTAGGATTGTACCCTTTAGGATTGTACCGTTTCAGATTGTACCCTTTCAGATTGTACCCTTTAGGATTGTACCCTTTCAGATTGTACCCTTTCAGATTGTACCCTTTAGGATTGTACCCTTTCAGATTGTACCCTTTCAGATTGTACCCTTTCAGATTGTACCCTTTCAGATTGTACCCTTTAGGATTGTACCCTTTCAGATTGTACCCTTTCAGATTGTACCCTTTAGGATTGTACCGTTTCAGATTGTACCCTTTCAGATTGTACCCTTTAGGATTTTACCCTTTCATATTGTACCCTTTAGGATTGTACCCTTTCAAATTGTACCCTTTCATATTGTACCCTTTAGGATTGTACCCTTTCAGATTGTACCCTTTAGGATTGTACCCTTTAGGATTGTACCCTTTCAGATTGTTCCCTTTCAGATTGTACCCTTTAGGATTGTACCCTTTCAGAGCGTACCCTTTAGGATTTACCCTTTCAGATTGTACCCTTTAGGATTGTACCCTTTCAGATTGTACCCTTTAGGATTGCACCCTTTCAGATTGTACCCTTTAGGATTGTACCCTTTCAGATTGTACCCTTTAGGATTGTACCCTTTCAGATTGAACCCTTTCAGATTGTACCCTTTCAGATTGTACCCTTTAGGATTGTACCCTTTAGGATTGTACCCTTTCAGATTGTACCCTTTCAGATTGTACCCTTTAGGATTGCACCCTTTCAGATTGTACCCTTTAGGATTGTACCCTTTAGGATTGTACCCTTTCAGATTGTACCCTTTAGGATTGTACCCTTTCAGATTGAACCCTTTCAAATTGTACCCTTTCAGATTGTACCCTTTAGGATTGTACCGTTTCAGATTGTACCCTTTAGGATTGTACCCTTTCATATTGTACCCTTTCAGATTGTACCCTTTAGGATTGTACCGTTTCAGATTGTAACCTTTCAGATTGTACCCTTTAGGATTGTACCCTTTCATATTGTACCCTTTCAGATTGTACCCTTTAGGATTGTACCGTTTCAGATTGTACCCTTTCAGATTGTACCCTTTAGGATTGTACCCTTTAGGATTGTACCGTTTCAGATTGTACCCTTTCAGATTGTACCCTTTAGGATTGTACCCTTTCATATTGTACCCTTTCAGAGGGTTACCCTTTAGGATTGTACCCTTTCAGATTGTACCCTTTAGGATTGTACCCTTTCAGATTGTACCCTTTCTGATTGTACCCTTTCAGATTGTACCCTTTACGATTGTACCCTTTCAGTTTGTACCCTTTAGGATTGTACCCTTTCAGATTGTACCCTTTAGGATTGTACCCTTTCAGATTGTACCCTTTCAGATTGTACCCTTTCAGATTGTACCCTTTAGGATTGTACCCTTTCAGATTGTACCCTTTCAGATTGTACCCTTTAGGATTGTACCCTTTCAGATTGTACCCTTTAGGATTGTACCCATTCATATTGTACCCTTTCAGATTGTACCCTTACAGATTGTACCCTTTCAGATTGTACCCTTTAGGATTGTACCCTTTCAGTTTGTACCCTTTAGGATTGTACCCTTTCAGATTGTACCCTTTAGGATTGTACGGTTTCAGATTGTACCCTTTCAGATTGTACCCTTTAGGATTGTACCCTTTAGGATTGTACCCTTTAGGATTGTACCCTCTCAGATTGTACCCTTTAGGATTGTACCCTTTCAGATTGTATCCTTTAGGATTGTACCCTTTCAGATTGTACCCTTTCAGATTGTACCCTTTAGGATTGTACCCTCTCAGATTGTACCCTTTAGGATTGCACCCTTTCAGATTGTACCCTTTAGGATTGTACCCTTTCAGATTGTACCCTTTCAGATTGTACCCTTTCAGATTGTACCCTTTAGGATTGTACCGTTTCAGATTGTACCCTTTCAGATTGTACCCTTTCAGATTGTACCCTTTCAGTTTGTACCCTTTCAGATTGTACCCTTTAGGATTGTACCCTTTCATATTGTACCCTTTCAGATTGTACCCTTTAGGATTGTACCCTTTCATATTGTACACTTTCAGATTTTACCCTTTAGGATTATACCCTTTAGGATTGTACCCTTTCATATTGTACCCTTTCAGATTGTACCCTTTAGGATTGTACCCTTTCAGATTGTACCCTTTAGGATTGTACCCTTTCAGATTGTACCCTTTAGGATTGTACCCTTTCAGATTGTACCCTTTCAGATTGTACCCTTTCAGATTGTACCCTTTACGATTGTACCCTTTCAGATTGTACCCTTTAGGATTGTACCCTTTCAGATTGTACCCTTTAGGATTGTACCCTTTCAGATTGTACCCTTTAGGATTGTACCCTTTCAGATTGTACCCTTTCAGATTGTACCCTTTAGGATTGTACCCTTTCAGATTGTACCCTTTCAGATTGTACCCTTTCAGATTGTACCCTTTAGGATTGTACCCTTTCAGTTTGTACCCTTTAGGATTGTACCCTTTCAGATTGTACCCTTTCAGATTGTACCCTTTAGGATTGTACGGTTTCAGATTGTACCCTTTCAGATTGTACCCTTTAGGATTGTACGGTTTCAGATTGTACCCTTTCAGATTGTACCCTTTAGGATTGTACCCTTTAGGATTGTACCCTTTCAGATTGTACCCTTTAGGATTGTACCCTTTAGGATTGTACCCTTTCAGATTGTACCCTTTAGGATTGTACCCTTTAGGATTGTACCCTTTCAGATTGCACCCTTTAGGATTGTACCCTTTCAGATTGTACCCTTTAGGATTGCACCCTTTCAGATTGTACCCTTTAGGATTGTACCCTTTAGGATTGTACCCTTTCAGATTGTACCCTTTAGGATTGAACCCTTTCAGATTGTACCCTTTAGGATTGTACCGTTTCAGATTGTACCCTTTAGGATTGTACCCTTTCAGATTGTACCCTTTCAGATTGTACCCTTTAGGATTGTACCGTTTCAGATTGTACCCTTTCAGATTGTACCCTTTAGGATTGTACCCTTTAGGATTGTACCGTTTCAGATTGTACCCTTTCAGATTGTACCCTTTCAGATTGTACCCTTTAGGATTGTACCCTTTCATATTGTACCCTTTCAGATTGTACCCTTTAGGATTGTACCGTTTCAGATTGTACCCTTTCAGATTGTACCCTTTAGGATTGTACCCTTTCATATTGTACCCTTTCAGATTGTACCCTTTAGGATTGTACCCTTTAGGATTGTACCCTTTCAGAGTGTACCCTTTAGGATTGTACCGTTTCAGATTGTACCCTTTCAGATTGTACCCTTTAGGATTGTACCGTTTCAGATTGTACCCTTTCAGATTGTACCCTTTAGGATTGTACCGTTTCAGATTGTACCCTTTCAGTTTGTACCCTTTAGGATTGTACCCTTTCAGATTGTACCCTTTAGGATTGTACCCTTTCATTTTTGTACCCTTTCAGATTGTACCCTTTAGGATTGTACCCTTTAGGATTGTACCCTTTCAGAGTGTACCCTTTAGGATTGTACCCTTTCAGATTGTACCCTTTAGGATTGTACCCTTTCAGATTGTACCCTTTCTGATTGTACCCTTTCAGATTGTACCCTTTAGGATTGTACCCTTTCAGATTGTACCCTTTAGGATTGTACCCTTTCAGATTGTACCCTTTCTGATTGTACCCTTTCAGATTGTACCCTTTACGATTGTACCCTTTCAGATTGTACCCTTTAGGATTGTACCCTTTCAGATTGTACCCTTTAGGATTGTACCCTTTCAGATTGTACCCTTTAGGATTGTACCCTTTCAGATTGTACCCTTTAGGATTGTACCCTTTCAGATTGTACCCTTTCAGATTGTACCCTTTCAGATTGTACCCTTTCAGATTGTACCCTTTCAGATTGTACCCTTTAGGATTGTACCCTTTAGGATTGTACCCTTTCAGATTGTACCCTTTAGGATTGTACGGTTTCAGATTGTTCCCTTTCAGATTGTACCCTTTAGGATTGTACCCTTTAGGATTGTACCCTTTAGGATTGTACCCTCTCAGATTGTACCCTTTAGGATTGTACCCTTTCAGATTGTACCCTTTAGGATTGTACCCTTTCAGATTGTATCCTTTAGGATTGTACCCTTTCAGATTGTACCCTTTCAGATTGTACCCTTTAGGATTGTACCCTCTCAGATTGTACCCTTTAGGATTGTACCCTTTCAGATTGTACCCTTTAGGATTGTACCGTTTCAGATTGTACCCTTTCAGATTGTACCCTTTCAGATTGTACCCTTTCAGATTGTACCCTTTAGGATTGTACCCTTTCATATTGTACCCTTTCAGATTTTACCCTTTAGGATTGTACCCTTTAGGATTGTACCCTTTCAGAGTGTACCCTTTAGGATTGTACCCTTTCAGATTGTACCCTTTAGGATTGTACCCTTTCAGATTGTACCCTTTAGGATTGTGCCCTTTCAGATTGTACCCTTTCAGATTGTACCCTTTCAGATTGTACCCTTTACGATTGTACCCTTTCAGATTGTACCCTTTAGGATTGTACCCTTTCAGATTGTACCCTTTAGGATTGTACCCTTTAGGATTGTACCCTTTCATATTGTACCCTTTCAGATTTTACCCTTTAGGATTATACCCTTTAGGATTGTACCCTTTCATATTGTACCCTTTCAGATTGTACCCTTTAGGATTGTACCCTTTCAGATTGTACCCTTTAGGATTGTACCCTTTCAGATTGTACCCTTTAGGATTGTACCCTTTCAGATTGTACCCTTTCAGATTGTACCCTTTCAGATTGTACCCTTTACGATTGTACCCTTTCAGATTGTACCCTTTAGGATTGTACCCTTTCAGATTGTACCCTTTAGGATTGTACCCTTTCAGATTGTACCCTTTAGGATTGTACCCTTTCAGATTGTACCCTTTCAGGTTGTACCCTTTAGGATTGTACCCTTTCAGATTGTACCCTTTCAGATTGTACCCTTTCAGATTGTACCCTTTAGGATTGTACCCTTTCAGATTGTACCCTTTCAGATTGTACCCTTTAGGATTGTACGGTTTCAGATTGTACCCTTTCAGATTGTACCCTTTAGGATTGTACCCTTTAGGATTGTACCCTTTCAGATTGTACCCTTTAGGATTGTACGGTTTCAGATTGTTCCCTTTCAGATTGTACCCTTTAGGATTGTACCCTTTAGGATTGTACCCTTTAGGATTGTACCCTCTCAGATTGTACCCTTTAGGATTGTACCCTTTCAGATTGTACCCTTTAGGATTGTACCCTTTCAGATTGTATCCTTTAGGATTGTACCCTTTCAGATTGTACCCTTTCAGATTGTACCCTTTAGGATTGTACCCTCTCAGATTGTACCCTTTAGGATTGTACCCTTTCAGATTGTACCCTTTAGGATTGTACCGTTTCAGATTGTACCCTTTCAGATTGTACCCTTTCAGATTGTACCCTTTCAGATTGTACCCTTTAGGATTGTACCCTTTCATATTGTACCCTTTCAGATTTTACCCTTTAGGATTGTACCCTTTAGGATTGTACCCTTTCAGAGTGTACCCTTTAGGATTGTACCCTTTCAGATTGTACCCTTTAGGATTGTACCCTTTCAGATTGTACCCTTTAGGATTGTGCCCTTTCAGATTGTACCCTTTCAGATTGTACCCTTTCAGATTGTACCCTTTACGATTGTACCCTTTCAGATTGTACCCTTTAGGATTGTACCCTTTCAGATTGTACCCTTTAGGATTGTACCCTTTAGGATTGTACCCTTTCATATTGTACCCTTTCAGATTTTACCCTTTAGGATTATACCCTTTAGGATTGTACCCTTTCATATTGTACCCTTTCAGATTGTACCCTTTAGGATTGTACCCTTTCAGATTGTACCCTTTAGGATTGTACCCTTTCAGATTGTACCCTTTAGGATTGTACCCTTTCAGATTGTACCCTTTCAGATTGTACCCTTTCAGATTGTACCCTTTACGATTGTACCCTTTCAGATTGTACCCTTTAGGATTGTACCCTTTCAGATTGTACCCTTTAGGATTGTACCCTTTCAGATTGTACCCTTTAGGATTGTACCCTTTCAGATTGTACCCTTTCAGATTGTACCCTTTAGGATTGTACCCTTTCAGATTGTACCCTTTCAGATTGTACCCTTTCAGATTGTACCCTTTAGGATTGTACCCTTTCAGATTGTACCCTTTCAGATTGTACCCTTTAGGATTGTACGGTTTCAGATTGTACCCTTTCAGATTGTACCCTTTAGGATTGTACCCTTTAGGATTGTACCCTTTCAGATTGTACCCTTTAGGATTGTACCCTTTAGGATTGTACCCTTTCAGATTGTACCCTTTAGGATTGTACCGTTTCAGATTGTACCCTTTCAGATTGTACCCTTTAGGATTGTACCCTTTCATATTGTACCCTTTCAGATTGTACCCTTTAGGATTGTACCCTTTAGGATTGTACCCTTTCAGATTGTACCCTTTCAGATTGTACCCTTTCAGATTGTACCCTTTAGGATTGTACCCTTTCATATTGTACCCTTTCAGATTGTACCCTTTAGGATTGTACCGTTTCAGATTGTACCCTTTCAGATTGTACCCTTTAGGATTGTACCGTTTCAGATTGTACCCTTTCAGATTGTACCCTTTAGGATTGTACCGTTTCAGATTGTACCCTTTCAGATTGTACCCTTTAGGATTGTACCCTTTCATATTGTACCCTTTCAGTTTGTACCCTTTAGGATTGTACCGTTTCAGATTGTACCCTTTCAGATTGTACCCTTTAGGATTGTACCCTTTCATTTTTGTACCGTTTCAGATTGTACCCTTTAGGATTGTACCCTTTAGGATTGTACCCTTTCAGAGTGTACCCTTTAGGATTGTACCCTTTCAGATTGTACCCTTTAGGATTGTACCCTTTCAGATTGTACCCTTTCTGATTGTACCCTTTCAGATTGTACCCTTTAGGATTGTACCCTTTCAGATTGTACCCTTTAGGATTGTACCCTTTCAGATTGTACCCTTTCTGATTGTACCCTTTCAGATTGTACCCTTTACGATTGTACCCTTTCAGATTGTACCCTTTAGGATTGTACCCTTTCAGATTGTACCCTTTAGGATTGTACCCTTTCAGATTGTACCCTTTAGGATTGTACCCTTTCAGATTGTACCCTTTAGGATTGTACCCTTTCAGATTGTACCCTTTCAGATTGTACCCTTTCAGATTGTACCCTTTCAGATTGTACCCTTTCAGATTGTACCCTTTAGGATTGTACCCTTTCAGATTGTACCCTTTAGGATTGTACCCATTCATATTGTACCCTTTCAGATTGTACCCTTTCAGATTGTACCCTTTCAGATTGTACCCTTTCAGATTGTACCCTTTCAGATTGTACCCTTTAGGATTGTACCCTTTAGGATTGTACCCTTTCAGATTGTACCCTTTAGGATTGTACGGTTTCAGATTGTTCCCTTTCAGATTGTACCCTTTAGGATTGTACCCTTTAGGATTGTACCCTTTAGGATTGTACCCTCTCAGATTGTACCCTTTAGGATTGTACCCTTTCAGATTGTACCCTTTAGGATTGTACCCTTTCAGATTGTATCCTTTAGGATTGTACCCTTTCAGATTGTACCCTTTCAGATTGTACCCTTTAGGATTGTACCCTCTCAGATTGTACCCTTTAGGATTGTACCCTTTCAGATTGTATCCTTTAGGATTGTACCCTTTCAGATTGTACCCTTTCAGATTGTACCCTTTAGGATTGTACCCTTTCAGATTGTACCCTTTCAGATTGTACCCTTTAGGATTGTACCCTTTAGGATTGTACCCTTTAGGATTGTACCCTTTCTGATTGTACCCTTTAGGATTGTACCCTTTCAGATTGTACCCTTTAGGATTGTACCCTTTCAGATTGTACCCTTTCAGATTGTACCCTTTAGGATTGTACCCTTTCAGATTGTACCCTTTCAGATTGTACCCTTTCAGATTGTACCCTTTAGGATTGTACCCTTTCAGATTGTACCCTTTCAGATTGTACCCTTTAGGATTGTACCGTTTCAGATTGTACCCTTTCAGATTGTACCCTTTCAGATTGTACCCTTTAGGATTGTACCCTTTCAGATTGTACCCTTTCAGATTGTACCCTTTCAGATTGTACCCTTTAGGATTGTACCCTTTCAGATTGTACCCTTTCAGATTGTACCCTTTAGGATTGTACCGTTTCAGATTGTACCCTTTCAGATTGTACCCTATCAGATTGTACCCTTTCAGATTGTACCCTTTCAGATTGTACCCTTTCAGATTGTACCCTTTCAGATTGTACCCTTTCAGATTGTACCCTTTAGGATTGTACCCTTTCAGATTGTACCCTTTCAGATTGTACCCTTTAGGATTGTACCGTTTCAGATTGTACCCTTTAGAATTGTACCCTTTCAGATTGTACCCTTTAGGATTTTACCCTTTCATATTGTACCCTTTAGGATTGTACCCTTTCAGATTGTACCCTTTAGGATTGTACCCTTTCAGATTGTACCCTTTAGGATTGTACCATTTCAGATTGTACCCTTTCAGATTGTACCCTTTCAGATTGTACCCTTTAGGATTGTACCCTTTCATATTGTACCCTTTCAGATTTTACCCTTTAGGATTGTACCCTTTAGGATTGTACCCTTTCAGAGTGTACCCTTTAGGATTGTACCCTTTCAGATTCTACCCTTTAGGATTGTACCCTTTCAGATTGTACCCTTTAGGATTGTACCCTTTCAGATTGTACCCTTTCAGATTGTACCCTTTCAGATTGTACCCTTTACGATTGTACCCTTTCAGATTGTACCCTTTAGGATTGTACCCTTTCAGATTGTACCCTTTAGGATTGTACCGTTTCAGATTGTACCCTTTAGGATTGTACCCTTTCAGATTGTACCCTTTCAGATTGTACCCTTTAGGATTGTACCCTTTCAGATTGTACCCTTTCAGATTGTACCCTTTAGGATTGTACCCTTTCAGTTTGTACCCTTTAGGATTGTACCCTTTCAGATTGTACCCTTTCAGATTGTACCCTTTAGGATTGTACGGTTTCAGATTGTACCCTTTCAGATTGTACCCTTTAGGATTGTACCCTTTAGGATTGTACCCTTTCAGATTGTACCCTTTCTGATTGTACCCTTTAGGATTGTACCCTTTCTGATTGTACCCTTTACGATTGTACCCTTTCAGATTGTACCCTTTAGGATTGTACCCTTTCAGATTGTACCCTTTCAGATTGTACCCTTTAGGATTGTACCCTTTAGAATTGTACCCTTTCAGATTGTACCCTTTAGGATTGTACCCTTTCAGATTGTACCCTTTCAGATTGTACCCTTTAGGATTGTACCCTTTAGGATTGTGCCCTTTCAGATTGTACCCTTTAGGATTGTACCCTTTAGAATTGTACCCTTTCAGATTGTAGCCTTTCAGATTGTACCATTTCAGATTGCACCCTTTCAGATTGTACCCTTTCAGATTGTACCCTTTAGGATTGTAACCTTTCAGATTGTACCCTTTCAGATTGTACCCTTTAGGATTGTACCCTTTAGGATTGTACCCTTTCAGATTGTACCCTTTCAGATTGTACCCTTTAGGATTGTACCCTTTAGGATTGTACCGTTTCAGATTGTACCCTTTCAGTTTGTACCCTTTAGGATTGTACCCTTTCAGATTGTACACTTTCAGATTGTACCCTTTCAGATTGTACCCTTTAGGATTGTACCCTTTCAGATTGTACCCTTTCAGATTGTACCCTTTAGGATTTTACCCTTTCATATTGTACCCTTTAGGATTGTACCCTTTCAGATTGTACCCTTTCATATTGTACCCTTTAGGATTGTACCCTTTCAGAGCGTACCCTTTAGGATTGTACCGTTTCAGATTGTACCCTTTAGGATTGTACCCTTTCAGAGCGTACCCTTTCAGATTGTACCCTTTCAGATTGTACCCTTTAGGATTGTACCGTTTCAGATTGTACCCTTTAGGATTGTACCGTTTCAGATTGTACCCTTTCAGATTGTACCCTTTAGGATTGTACCCTTTCAGATTGTACCCTTTAGGATTTTACCCTTTCATATTGTACCCTTTAGGATTGTACCGTTTCAGATTGTACCCTTTCAGATTGTACCCTTTAGGATTTTACCCTTTCAGATTGTACCCTTTCAGATTGTACCCTTTAGGATTGTACCGTTTCAGATTTTACCCTTTCAGATTTTACCCTTTCAGATTGTACCCTTTCAGATTGTACCCTTTAGGATTTTACCCTTTCATATTGTACCTTTTAGGATTGTACCCTTTCAGATTGTACCCTTTCATATTGTACCCTTTAGGATTGTACCCTTTCAGATTGTACCCTTTAGGATTGTACCCTTTCAGATTGTACCCTTTAGGATTTTACCCTTTCAGATTGTACCCTTTAGGATTGTACCCTTTCAGATTGTACCCTTTCAGATTGTACCCTTTAGGATTGTACCCTTTCAGAGCGTACCCTTTAGGATTGTACCCTTTCAGATTGTACCCTTTAGGATTGTACCCTTTCAGATTGTACCCTTTAGGATTGTACCCTTTAGGATTGTACCCTTTCAGATTGTACCCTTTAGGATTGTACCCTTTCAGATTGAACCCTTTCAGATTGTACCCTTTAGGATTGTACCGTTTCAGATTGTACCCTTTCAGATTGTACCCTTTCAGATTGTACCCTTTAGGATTGTACCCTTTCATATTGTACCCTTTCAGATTGTACCCTTTAGGATTGTACCCTTTCAAATTGTACCCTTTCAGATTGTACCCTTTAGGATTGTACCGTTTCAGATTGTACCCTTTCAGATTGTACCCTTTAGGATTGTACCCTTTCATATTGTACCCTTTCAGATTGTACCCTTTAGGATTGTACCGTTTCAGATTGTACCCTTTCAGATTGTACCCTTTAGGATTGTACCCTTTAGGATTGTACCCTTTCAGAGTGTACCCTTTAGGATTGTACCCTTTCAGATTGTACCCTTTAGGATTGTACCCTTTCAGATTGTACCCTTTCTGATTGTACCCTTTCAGATTGTACCCTTTAGGATTGTACCCTTTCAGATTGTACCCTTTAGGATTGTACCCTTTCAGATTGTACCCTTTCTGATTGTACCCTTTCAGATTGTACCCTTTACGATTGTACCCTTTCAGATTGTACCCTTTAGGATTGTACCCTTTCAGATTGTACCCTTTCAGATTGTACCCTTTCAGATTGTACCCTTTCAGATTGTACCCTTTAGGATTGTACCCTTTCAGATTGTACCCTTTAGGATTGTACCCATTCATATTGTACCCTTTCAGATTGTACCCTTTCAGATTGTACCCTTTCAGATTGTACCCTTTAGGATTGTACCCTTTCAGTTTGTACCCTTTAGGATTGTACCCTTTCAGATTGTACCCTTTAGGATTGTACGGTTTCAGATTGTACCCTTTCAGATTGTACCCTTTAGGATTGTACCCTTTAGGATTGTACCCTTTCAGATTGTACCCTTTCAGATTGTACCCTTTAGGATTGTACCCTTTAGGATTGTACCCTTTAGGATTGTACCCTCTCAGATTGTACCCTTTAGGATTGTACCCTCTCAGATTGTACCCTTTAGGATTGTACCCTTTAGGATTGTACCCTTTAGGATTGTACCCTTTAGGATTGTATCCTTTAGGAGTGTACCCTTTCAGATTGAACCCTTTCATATTGTACCCTTTCAGATTGTACCCTTTAGGATTGTACCCTTTAGGATTGTACCCTTTCAGATTGTACCCTTTAGAATTGTACCCTTTCTGATTGTACCCTTTAGGATTGTACCCTTTAGGATTGTACCCTTTCAGATTGTACCCTTTAGGATTGTACCCTTTAGGATTGTACCCTTTCTGATTGTACCCTTTAGGATTGTACCCTTTCAGATTGTACCCTTTCAGATTGTACCCTTTCAGATTGTACCCTTTAGGATTGTACCCTTTCAGATTGTACCCTTTAGGATTGTACCCTTTAGGATTGTACCCTTTCAGATTGTACCCTTTCAGATTGTACCCATTAGGATTGTACCCTTTAGGATTGTACCCTTTCTGATTGTACCCTTTCAGATTGTACCCTTTCAGATTGTACCCTTTCAGATTGTACCCTTTCAGATTGTACCCTTTCAGATTGTACCCTTTAGAATTGTACCCTTTCAGATTGTACCCTTTCAGATTGTACCCTTTCAGATTGTACCCTTTCAGATTGTACCCTTTAGGATTGTACCCTTTCAGATTGTACCCTTTAGGATTGTACCCTTTCAGATTGTACCCTTTAGGATTGTACCCTTTAGGATTGTACCCTTTCAGATTGTACCCTTTCATATTGTACCCTTTAGAATTGTACCCTTTCAGATTGTACCCTTTAGGATTGTACCCTTTCAGATTGTACCCTTTCATATTGTACCCTTTAGGATTGTACCCTTTCAGATTGTACCCTTTCAGATTGTACCCTTTAGAATTGTACTCTTTCAGATTGTACCCTTTAGGATTGTACCCTTTCAGATTGTACCCTTTCATATTGTACCCTTTAGGATTGTACCCTTTCAGATTGTACCCTTTAGGATTGTACCCTTTCAGTTTGTACCCTTTAGGATTGTACCCTTTCAGATTGTACCCTTTAGGATTGTACGGTTTCAGATTGTACCCTTTCAGATTGTACCCTTTAGGATTGTACCCTTTAGGATTGTACCCTTTCAGATTGTACCCTTTCAGATTGTACCCTTTAGGATTGTACCCTTTAGGATTGTACCCTTTAGGATTGTACCCTCTCAGATTGTACCCTTTAGGATTGTACCCTCTCAGATTGTACCCTTTAGGATTGTACCCTTTCAGATTGTACCCTTTAGGATTGTACCCTTTAGGATTGTATCCTTTAGGATTGTACCCTTTCAGATTGAACCCTTTCATATTGTACCCTTTCAGATTGTACCCTTTAGGATTGTACCCTTTAGGATTGTACCCTTTCAGATTGTACCCTTTAGGATTGTACCCTTTCTGATTGTACCCTTTAGGATTGTACCCTTTAGGATTGTACCCTTTCAGATTGTACCCTTTAGGATTGTACCCTTTAGGATTGTACCCTTTCTGATTGTACCCTTTAGGATTGTACCCTTTCAGATTGTACCCTTTCAGATTGTACCCTTTCAGATTGTACCCTTTAGGATTGTACCCTTTCAGATTGTACCCTTTAGGATTGTACCCTTTAGGATTGTACCCTTTCAGATTGTACCCTTTCAGATTGTACCCATTAGGATTGTACCCTTTAGGATTGTACCCTTTCTGATTGTACCCTTTCAGATTGTACCCTTTCAGATTGTACCCTTTCAGATTGTACCCTTTCAGATTGTACCCTTTCAGATTGTACCCTTTAGAATTGTACCCTTTCAGATTGTACCCTTTCAGATTGTACCCTTTCAGATTGTACCCTTTCAGATTGTACCCTTTCAGATTGTACCCTTTCAGATTGTACCCTTTCAGATTGTACCCTTTAGAATTGTACCCTTTCAGATTGTACCCTTTCAGATTGTACCCTTTAGGATTGTACCCTTTCAGATTGTACCCTTTCAGATTGTACCCTTTAGGATTGTACCCTTTCAGATTGTACCCTTTAGGATTGTACCCTTTAGGATTGTACCCTTTCAGATTGTACCCTTTCATATTGTACCCTTTAGAATTGTACCCTTTCAGATTGTACCCTTTAGGATTGTACCCTTTCAGATTGTACCCTTTCATATTGTACCCTTTAGGATTGTACCCTTTCAGATTGTACCCTTTAGGATTGTACCCTTTCAGATTGTACCCTTTAGGATTGTACCCTTTCAGATTGTACCCTTTCAGATTGTACCCTTTCAGATTGTACCCTTTAGGATTGTACCCTTTCAGATTGTACCCTTTAAGATTGTACCCTTTCAGATTGTACCCTTTAGGATTGTACCCTTTAGGATTGTACCCTTTCAGATTGTACCCTTTAGGATTGTACCCTTTCAGATTGTACCCTTTCAGATTGTACCCTTTAGGATTGTACCCTTTCAGATTGTACCCTTTCAGATTGTACCCTTTAGGATTGTACCCTTTCAGATTGTACCCTTTCAGATTGTACCCTTTAGGATTGTACCCTTTCAGATTGTACCCTTTAGGATTGTACCCTTTCAGATTGTACCCTTTAAGATTGTACCCTTTCAGATTGTACCCTTTAGGATTGTACCCTTTCAGATTGTACCCTTTCAGATTGTACCCTTTAGGATTGTACCCTTTCAGATTGTACCCTTTCAGATTGTACCCTTTCAGATTGTACCCTTTAGGATTGCACCCTTTCAGATTGTACCCTTTCAGATTGTACCCTTTCGGATTGTACCCTTTCAGATTGTACCCTTTAGGATTGCACCCTTTCAGATTGTACCCTTTCAGATTGTACCCTTTCAGATTGTACCCTTTAGAATTGTACCCTTTAGGATTGTACCCTTTCAGATTGTACCCTTTCAGATTGTACCCTTTCAGATTGTACCCTTTAGGATTGTACCCTTTCAGATTGTACCCTTTAGGATTGTACCCTTTCGGATTGTACCCTTTCAGATTGTACCCTTTTGGATTGGAGCCTTTCATATTGCACCCTTTAGGATTGTACCCTTTAATTTATATTGCCATATCAATTCACAGCCAGCAGAAGGTCTGCGAAATCTCTGGCTGCATGCTGACTCTTCACCATGTAATAACTGAGCTCAAGGCTTTCATAGAATCATACAGCACAGAAGGAGGCTATGCAGCCTCTTTGAAAGAGCTCTCCAATTAGTCCCACTCCACCGCTCTTTCCCCATAGCCTTGCTAATATTTTTTGTTTTTCAGTATTTAGCCAATTCCCTTTTGAAAGTTACTGTTGAATCTCCTTCCTTTCAGGCAGTGAATTCCACTCTTGCTCGCTTGCTGATTATCTTCAATCTGTGTCCTCTGGTTACCGACCCTCCTGCCACTGGAAACAGCTTCTCCTCATTGAATCTATCCCTTCATCATTTTGGCTATATTGCCTCTCCCAGGAGATTGCCCAGCTGCTGGTGGGTGGGGGGAGATGGGGAGTCATGATGTTTACTTGCCCCGTGTCCGTATGGGACAAGGTCGTTTCCTGTTCCTCATTTCCGTATTGGTCTCTGAGGCTTGGACCAGTGTTCTGACAGCCAAAGGCAATAGCACACTTTATAAAGTTTATAGCTGGTGTGCTGGCATCTCCCAGTGGCCAGAGACAGTTACTGCAGTAATATCTGTGAGTGGAACAAATGAAGGACAGAGACACAATGGGCTCAATTTGGCCAGGCCCGAGGAGGCGGGATTGGAGGTGTGTGAGTTGTTAAAATCGTCAAAAATGGCGGGCGGGCCCTTAACAACCACTTAATAGCCTCTATAATCCCATTTTGAGAGGCCTTTCCAATTTTTAGTCATTCCCCCATCCCTCACACCTCCTCTGGAACACACCAGGCAATGCTGGCGGCCTCACAAGTGGATTGCTTCCGAACAGCTGCAGCTCACCATTACAAAGGGGTTTTCACCAATGATCATTTGCAGGTGGCAGAACTATGTTGTTTCAGGTCTGGGGGAACTTTTAGCAGGCATACTCATTGTTGTGGAAGTTTGGAGCCGGACACCCATCTCCAGTGTGACCTCCTGGGAAACCCCTCTCCCCACCTTGAATGAGCGCTTCCTCAACTGAGGCATATACCAGAAGCATGGCGACCATTTAATTCCTTTCCTCCTGGACATCAGATTCGGATGAAGACCAGCCGCGGCAGCAGCAGACCCATGAACAACAGCAGCACCAACAGCAGGAGCATCAACAGGAGCTCCAAGCTGCGAGTCACCCACCTGAAGATGCACAGGCCAGAAGTCGCCAGAGCGCGACCACATTGCTGCCCGGGATGCAAGGGACGCACTCATGTTGGTCACATTTGCTTAGCCTGTACAATCAAACACTTTTGCCTCGCACCTTCTTACCAGAGCATCGACAATGGACAAGAACCTGCGGATTCCTATCACTCAGACCAGCATACTGACAATTGCAAGTCACTCTAAGCCCTCAATGTGGAAGTCCCATTTGCGAAATGACACAGGCCACAACTTCAACAGATTGCCATCAGAATTTTTTATCACAACAAGCAACTGGTGGCATTGCAAAAATAAACACAACATAACACCCAAGTGACTACCCTTGTGACTACTTGTGAATTATCTTCCTCTTACGCGTGCTCCTACGTGGTGCTTCCCCTGTGGTTTCAGCAGATGTGGAGGCCTCTTGCTCACTTTCTTGCTGCTCCTGTCTTGACACCTTTGGCGGCCGTCCTCTGGGGTTGCGAACCTGTGAGGGCTCGGCAACAGTCTGCTGCTCCTACGGCTGTGCAGGGGATGAGACGCCGATCTCAGTTGGGTGAGGACTCTGGTGGGGCTCTGACCGAGGGCTTTGCAGTGGCATAGTCGTGTGAGCGCTTGGAGAGGAGCCCCCACTTCCTTGTTGTCTGCCACCAACATCCCTCTCATGGGGCAGCCCACTTCAAAGCTAGCAAGTGGCTGGACAGCACCTTGCTGCACTTCAGGGGTCCATGAGGACCCGTATCTGCACTGGAAGTCCTACTCCAGAGGACTTCCATGAAGGTCTGGTTTCTATGCTCAGTAGCTGACCATCGCTCCTCAAGAGATGCCAGTCTATTCTGAACAATGACCATGTTTTCCACACTCTGGCGATTTAGCTACTCCATGGCCATAGCCATCCTCTCCTCTACTGTAGCTATCCTTTCCACGGAGGTTGCCATCCTTTCCGTGGTGATGCGTTCATGCGCCAATGCCTCCACAAAGGCTCTGCTCATGTTCGCGATGGACTCCTCCATTCGCTCGACACTCGCAGCGACCCTGGAGACAAAACCTGCCAGAGACTCCTGCACCTGTTCCTGGAGTTCCAGCACCGCTCTCCTTCTGGATGGACCCGGAGGCACAGGGTTGACATGCAGCTGAGCCGAGCTGGCAGAGTCCTGCGCCCTCCAACGAGGACTCTCCACTGCTGTCCCTGTCTCCACCATCTGCTGATGCTCACTTGTGAGCTGTGATACACCAGGTGCCAACACTACTCTATATCGCGAAGGTCCCACCGAGGTGTGAGTGTCTGCGCTGGTGCAGGGTGCGCTGAATTCTGCGGAGGCTGCGTCCTCAGAGGTTGCAGCTTCCTCTGAGGAGTCTGGAAGCTCAGGCTCTTCCTCCTGGACAGTGGGGATGGGGGTTTTCGATGGTCCTGTGGGGGAGTAAAGGAAAGAGTTAGAGATGTGAGGTCAAGGTTATATGCACATTGAATAGTGCAGATGATCATAAGTCAATCTGTTAGAGCATCAGATTCATTATCAGTGACTCATGCAATGTCAATGAGAGAGATGCCAAACTATTCTGTCACCAGCTTGCTGCGATGCGCCCATCTGTCCGTCCCCCACTTGGGAATCCTCCTCGATCCCGGCGATTTCCAGGGCCGCCTCCTCCCAGGGGGTGAGCTGGGCTACTGAGGGTGGCCCTCCTCCTGTCATGGCTCTTTCCCTCTTATTGTGGGCTCTCTTTTCCTGCAATGAGGGACACAAGTGGAGTTTGAGTGAGAATGAAGGAGTGAGTGAAGATAATCCATAGCATAGATGCTTAGAAGGATACAAAGGACCATCCCTGTATGTTGAAAGTTGTAGTTGTCATGGCATCACAGTGATAGGGAGTGTGAGGGCTACATGGTCGAATAATTAAGTGAATGTGACCTTCGAGAGAGAGGGAATGGGTAAGGGTGCAGGGATGTAAGTGTCAAGTGGCATGTGGAGGAAGAGGTTGGCAAAGCTCAGTGCTGGTGAGGAGAGGCGATGGGGATCAGATTGAGGGTGATGAGAAAGTCATATTCACTTTTCTTGTGCGGAGAAGGTCATGAAACCTCTTCCTGCACTGCAACCAGGTTCTGCGGCTCAGTGAAATGGAGTTGACCTCCTGGGCCACTTGCAGCCACACAGCTTTAGTCTGCTGGGGAGGCTTTTTTCTCCCTTTAGGATTGTACCCTTTCAGATTGTACCCGGAAGGGAACAGCACCTCCTTATTACATCTGGCTCCGTGCACCAGAGCTTGGAGGGAGGGCTCATCAAACCGAGGTGCACACTTTTGCTTGATCGTGGACATTGTCGGGAAATCAACACCATCATACAATTTGCAAAGCCTTTGCAGTTTCCTGAGGAAGCAAGGCTGCTTGCAGGTTTTATATCCAGCAGCAATGATGACGTCATCGGAGGCAACTTTCTGTATGAAAAGACTCATTGGGCCAGGTGTTCCCATACGCAGGAAATCAATTGCACAATTAGGGGAAAATCCCACTTTTTCAGCACTTCACTTAGGAGTTGGGGGCAAAACATAGAAACATAGAAACATTGAAGGTAGGAGCAGGAGTAGGCCATTCGGTCGCTCGAGCCTGCTCCGCCATTCGATGAGATCATGGCTGATCATCCAAACTCAGTACCCTGTCCCTGCCTTCTCCCCATATTCCTTGATACCTTTAGCTTTAAGAAATATATTTAACTCATTCTTGAATATATTTAATGACTTGGCCTCAACTACCTTCTGTGGTAAAGAATTTCACAGGTTCACCACTCTCTGGGTGAAGAAATTCTTCCTCATTTCTGTTCTAAATGGCTTACCTCTTATCCTTAGATTATGACCCCTGGTTCTGTACTCTCCAACCATCAGGAACATTCTTCCTGCATCTAGTTTGTCCAGACCTGTCAGAATTTTATATGTTTCGATGAGATCCCCTCTCATTCTTCTATACTCCAGCGAGTATAAGCCCAATCGACCCAATCTCTCCTCATATGTCATTCCTGCCATCCCTGGTATCAGCCTTGTGAATCTTCGCTGAACTCCTTCCATGGCAAGAACATCCTTCCTCAGATAAGGCGACCAAAACTGCACACAGTACTCAAGGTGTGGTCTCACCAAGGCCCTGTACAACTGCAGCAGGGCATCCCTGTTCCTATACTCAAACCCTTTCGCTATGAAGGCCAACATACCATTTGCCTTCTTCACCGCCTGCTGCACCTGCATGCTTACCTTCAGCAACTGGTGCACAAGGACACACAGATCTCGTTGCACTTCCCCTTCTCCCAATCTATTGCCATTCAGATAATAGTCTGCCTTTCTGTTTTTGACACCAAAGTGGATAACCTCACATTTATCCACGTTATATTGCATCTGCCACGCTTCTGCCCAATCACCCAACCTGTCCAAATCATCCTGGAGTTTCTGAGTATCCTCCTCACAGCACACACTCCCAACCAGCTTTGTGTCATCTGCAAACTTGGAGATATTACATTTAGTTCCCTTATCTAGATCATTAATGTATATTGTGAATAGCTGGGGTCCAAGGACCGAACCCTGCGGTACCCCACTAGTCACTGCTTGCCACTTGGAAAAAGACCCATTTCCACCTGACACACCCCAGCCCGCCCACCCTGGCAAAACACTCGTGGGCGGGATGGGTTTCTTGAGCAGTATGTAACTGAACCGACCAGGGGGCAAGCAACCTTAGATCTGGTCCTGTGTAATGAGACAGGATTAATTAAAAATGTCTTAGTAAAGGATCCCCTTGGAATGAGTGACCATAACATGGTTGAATTCCAAATTCAATTAGAGGGTGAGAAGGTTGGATCTCAAACAAGCGTGCTAAGCTTGAATAAAGGAGACTATGAAGGTATGCGAGCGGAATTGAGTAGAGTGGATTGGGAAAATAGATTAAAGGGTAAGACGATACATGATCAGTGGTGTACATTTAAGGAGTTATTTTACAACTTCCAAAAAAATATATTCCACTGAGAAGAAAAGGTTGTAAAAGAAAAGACAGTTATCCGTGGCTAAGTAAAGAAATTAAGGATATTATTCGACTAAAAACAAGGACCTTTAAGGTAGCCAAATCTAGTGGGCGGATAGAGGATTGGGAAAACTTTAAAAGACAGCAAAAAATAACAAAAAGATTGATTAAGAAAGGGAAGATAGATTATGAAAGTAATTAGCAAAAAATATAAAAACAGATAGTAAGAGTTTTTATAGTTATATAAAAAGAAAAAGGGTGGCTAAAGTAAATGTTGGTCCCTTAGAGGATGAAACCGGGAAATTAATGGTGGGAAATATGGAGATGGCAAAAACACTGAATGAATATTTTGAATCAGTCTTTACAGTAGAGGACACTAAGAATATCCCAACACTGGAAAAACAGGGGGCTATAGGGTGGGAGGAGCTAAACACAATCAAAATCACTAAGGAAGTGGTACTCAGTAAAATAATGGGACTCAAGGCGGATAAATCACCTGGACCTGATGGCTTACATCCTAGGGTCTTGAGGGAAGTGGCGGTAGGGATTGTGGATGCATTGGTAATAATTTTCCAAAACTCCCTGGACTCAGCAAAGATCTCGGCAGACTGGAAAACTGCTAATGTAACACCCTTATTTAAAAAGGGCAGTAGACAGCATGCTGGAAACTATAGACCGGTTAGCCTCACATCTGTGGTAGGTAAAATTTTGGAGTCCATTATTAAGGCCCGCTCCACTCAGCACTGTACTGAGAGAGCGCTGTACTGAGGGACAGTAACGGGACATTTGGATAATCATAATTTAATAGGACAAAGTCAGCATGGTTTTATGAAGGGGAAGTCATGTTTGACAAATTTGCTGGAGTTCTTTGAGGAAGTAACACACAGGGTGGATAAAGGGGAACCAGTGGATGTGGTGTATTTAGACTTCCAAAAGGCATTTGACAAGGTGCCACACAAAAGATTATTGCTTAGGATAAAAAATTACGGGATTGGGGGTAATATTCTGGCATGGATAGAGGATCGGCTATCTAACAGAAGGCAGAGAGTTGGGATAAATGGTTCATTCTCAGACTGGCAATCAGTAACTAGTGGTGTTCCGCAGGGGTCAGTGCTGGGTCCCCAACTCTTTACAATCTATATGAACGATTTGGAGGAGGGGACCGAGTGTAACATATCAAAGTTTGCAGATGATACTAAGATGGGAGGGAAAGTAGTGAGTGAGGAGGACATAAAAAATCTGCAAGGGGACTTAGACAGGCTAAGTAAGTGGGCAGAGATTTGGCAGATGGAATACAATACTGGAAAGTGTGAGGTTATGCACTTTGGCAGGAAAAATAGTAGAGCAAGTTATTATCTTAATGGCAAGAAACTGGGAAGTACTGAAGTACAAAGGGATCTGGGGGTCCTGGTGCACGAAACTCAAAAGGTTAGTATGCAGGTGCAGCAAGTGATTAAGAAGGCCAATGGAATGTTGGCTTTCATTGCTAAGGGGATAGAATATAAAAATAGGGAGGTATTGCTTCAGTTGTACAAGGTATTGGTGAGACCGCACCTGAATACTGCATACAGTTTTGGTGTCCATACTTAAGAAAAGACATACTTGCTCTCGAGTCAGTACAAAGAAGGTTCACTCGGTTAATCCCGGGGATGAGGAGATGGACATATGAGGAGAGGTTGGGTAGATTGGGACTCTACTCATTGGAGTTCAGAAGAATGAGAGGCGATCTTATTGAAACATATAAGATTGTGAAGGGGTTGGATCGGGTGGATGCGGGGAGGATGTTCCCGATGATGGGTGAAACTAGAACTAGGGGTCATAGGGGTAAAAATTCACTTGGTTGCGCCACCCGTTAGCGCCTTAAGAGGGCGCTAATGGGGCGCAAAGCCGCTAACGCCCGGGCGCAGCGATGTTTGCGCCGCTCGAGAACTTAACTTGAGATTGTGCGGCGGCGCTAAAACTTACCGCTGCGACCACCTGCGCGCGCAGATTGTGACGTCATTCCATGGTGCAACGCCCTTGGGGCGCCCCGTAGCGGAAATTGAGTGGCGCCCCCTGCCTTACCGCCTGGCGCTTCCAACAACCAGAAGACTGGAACGCTATCAATCGCTGTGGGGCTGGGGGGGCGCTATTTAAAGGGGGCCTCTTCCTGTCTTTTATTGTTGGTGGCATTTTTGAACTACGCATTCTGAGAGAGAGAGGGAGAGACTTCTGGAGAGATTCAACGTTGTGTGAGAGAGTTTTGGGTACTGAGCAGCACTTTGCAGGTTCATTTTGATTTGCCATTCCTTGTATCGATTTAGCAGAGACCGTGGGAGCTGCACTCTGAGCTCTTTGCCTGGTGCTCTCCATTGTTCTTTCCAGCACATTTGATGTGCAAGTCTCTCCAGGCCGAGATTCAAGGCAGCAATGAACAGGATGTGGATGGAAAGCAAGATTAACCATCCCCTTTAAGAACTGGCCCGTGCCATTGTGTGTGTGTTCCATTGCTGACTGACATTACATGAGCTTCGCCAGCGCTCCGAGTTAGCGCCTCACTGCTCGGCCTTTGCGCCTTAAGAGAGGTGTGCAGCGCCTGCTTTAGCGCTCCACTCACCTCCCGGGGCGGTAAAAGTGAAGTTTCCCGTCAGTGCCGATAATTAGCGCCAGGCGCTAATATTTGCGTCCGGACGATATTTGCGCCCCAAATGGGGCGCGACCTAATTTCTACCCCATAGTCTTAGAATAAGGGGCTGCTCTTTCAAAACTGAGATGAGGAGGAACTACTTCACTCAGAGGGTGGTAGGTCCATGGAATATGCTGCCCCAAAAAGCTGTAGAAGCTACATCATTACATAAATTTAAAACAGAAATAGACAGTTTCCTAGAAGTAAAGGGAATTAAGGGTTACGGGGAGCGGGCAGGAAATTGGACATGAGTCTAGGTTCGGATCGGTCATGGCCCTGTGGGTAGCGGAGCGGGTCCAGGGGCCGTGTAGCCTGATCCTGCTCCTATTTCGTGTGTGCAATTCTGTTAGATTCAGGAGATGGTTCTGTGATAGTAGATTGGCGGTTAGGATCAGATCAGCCATGATCTTATTGAATGGCGGAGCAGGCTCGAGGGGCCAATTGGCCTACTCCTGCTCCTATTTCTTATGTTCTTATGTTCATGGAAGTCCTTCTGAGTAGGACTGCCAGTGCAGATACGGGTCCCCATGGCCACCTGATGTGCAGCAAGGTGCTCTCAATCCACTTGCAAGCGTTGAGGTGGACCTGACCCATGAGTGGGATGTTGGTGGCAGACAACAAGGAGGTGGGGGCTCCTCTCCAAGCGCTCACACCTTCATGCCACTGACAAGTCCTCGGTCAGAGCCCCACCAGAGTCCTCACCCAACTGAGATCGGCGTCTCAACCCCTGCCCAGCCGCAGGAGCAGCAGACTGTTGCCGAGCCCTCACAGGTTCGCAACTCCAGAGGACGCCCACCAAAGGTGTCGAGACAGGAGCAGCAGCAAACTGAGCAGGGGGCCTCCACCTCTGCTGAGGCCACAGGGGAAGCACCACGTAGGAGCACACATAAGAGAAAGATACTGCACAAATAGTCACAAGGGTAGTCACTTGGGTGAAATTTAATGTTTAATGTAAAAAAGCCATCAGATGTTAAGTGTAAATAAAAACTCTGATGGCTACAGCTGCAGTTGTGGCGTCTGTCATTTCGCTAATGGGACTTCCACAATGAGGCCTTAGGATAACTTGCAATTGTCAGTATGGTGGTCACATTGTTAGGGATCCGCTGGGTCTGGGCCATTGTCATAGCTCTGGTAAGAAGCTGCGAGGCAAAAGTGTTTGATTGTCTAGGCTAAGCAAATCTGGCCAAGATGAGTGCGTTCTTTGCATTCTGGGCAGCTATGATCTCGCGTAATGATGCCGCTGGTTGATAGGCCTCTGCAAGTTGTTCGTTCTCCCTCTCCTCCTCCTCCTCCTCCTCCGCCTCCTCCTCATCTGAGGAGGATATGTGAGGAGCCACTTGGTCCTCCGGCATCTGCAAGCCACGACGCTGTGCCATGTTGTGAAGTGCACAGCAAACCACGACGATTCTGGAGACCCTGGCTGCTGAGTATTGCAGGGCTCCACCTGATCTATCCAGGCATCTGAACGCATCTTCAGCATACCGATGGCTCTGGTGGAAATGTGGCTGGAGTTGTAGCTCTCCTCAGCTGCGTTGGATGGGCTCCTCAATGGCGTCATTAGCCACGTCTTCAGGGGATAGCCCTTGTCTCCAAGTAGCCATCCGTTAAGTTGGTCTGGCGGATTGAATAGCGGAGGCACACTAGACTGGCGCAGTATGAAGGAGTCATGGTAACTGCCAGGGTACTTGGCACAAACATGCAAAACTTCCTTCTTGTGGTCACACACCAGCTGAACGTTGAGGGAGTGGAAGCCCTTGCGGTTGACAAAAATACTTGGATTGCGATGGGGTGCCTTAAGGGCCACATGTGTGCAGTCAACGACGCCCTGCACCCTTGGAAAGCCTGCCAGATTAGCTAATCCAACCGCACGTGCCGTGACACTTGCTCGATCCTTGGTGAAATGGATGTGAGTGTGCGCGATGGCAAAGAGGGCATCGGTTACCTGCGTGATGCAGGTGTGTGCGGCCGCCTGGGAGATGCCGCTGATGTCTGCTGCTGATCCCTAGAATGAGCCTGAGGCAAAAAAGTTGAGTGCGGTGGTGACTTTGACGGCCACTGGTAAGTGGTGTCCACCTGGTCCTCTGGGCTCCAGGTCTTGTTGCAGCATTGCGCAGATGTCACCCACTACCTCTCGTGAAAGTCGGAGCCGCCTTTGGCACTGCTGCTCAGACATGTTGAGGTAGCTGACCCTGTGTCTGTAGACCCTGTTTGGGGGGTATCTCCCAGCGCTGACGGGCTTCCATGAGCTGGCACCTTCTGTCCTGTGCAGCTTCAGGCGGGTCAGCAGCAGCTTGGCGCTCCTGTTGTTGCTGCTGTTGTTCATGGTTCTGCTGGTGCCGCGGCTGGTGTTCGTCCTCATCGGATGCCCAGGAGGGAAGGAAATAAATGGCTCCCATGCCTCTGGTATATGCCTCAGTTGAGGAAGCCCTCAATGAGGGTGACGAGAGGGGTTTCCCAGGAGCTCACACTGGAGATGGGTGTCAGGCTCCAAACTTCCAGTGCTGTGGTTATGCCTTCTAAAAGTTCCCCCAGACCTGTGACAACAAAGTCCTGCCACCTGCAATTGATGGCTGATCAAATCTCCTATTTAATGATTGAGCTGCAGCTGAGAGTCAGCAATCCACTTGTGCTCCCGCCAGGTTTCACTGGCGTGTTTCAGATCAGGCGTGCTTCACGTGGGAAAGGGTTAAACTAGCAAAAAACTATCAAAATGGCATTACAGAGCCAATTTAGGGCTTGTTAAGGGCATTAATGGCCTCTCCCGCCTCTTGGAGGCGGGACGGAGACGGGACCAGTAGACACGATTTCATCAAAATTGCGTGGAGGCGGGATGGATGCGGGATCGGGCCCGCCCACCAGTTTCTGCAATTTTAACCCCCCACACGCCTCCAATCCCGGCTCAACGGCCCTATGAAAATCCAGCCCCATGTGTTTGCTTTATTAGGCCAGAGTGAACTGAGCATGCTCATACCAAACCATGTGACAAACCATGTGATAATACATTGCAGTGCTTTCCCCATTAAAACAATGCACATATTCCCCTCTCAAATACAACAAACTACAGTCGCACCTTTCCCAGCATTACATGTACCACATAACAAAAATTCTTGGCTTTTTTCTTTTAAATGAACTACAAATAACTACAAATAACAGGTTTGCGGAGCCTTCCTGATCTCCTTTCAGAAGGTTTTGGTGTTGAACTGATTTTCGGGCTGTTTTGTTGTGGTTCCGAACTCAAAGATGATCCTGTTTCTATCTCAGACGTGTGTGAACCTGGTACGTCAGTTACTGAAGTCTGAACTGAGTCAAACTCATGTATGTCTTCATGATCAAGTGGTTCAAGATCACTGTCCAATCCAGGCCAGTAAACAAAGCTTCTTGCAATTGATTTCATACTGACGATCCCTGGATGTTCAGTATGAAGTTCGGCCAGAATTCTATCTCTCCAAGAAGTAGGTACCACCACTCTGTTTCCCCACTGGATGCAACCTTGCTCACACGACAATTCAGTACGACAGTTATGGAATGGTTTCAACTCTGTGTCCAGACACTGATCAGTCCATCCATTCAAGGTGTTCTCATACATTCTTTTCAGTACTGAGTCCTTATGAGTCTCATCTGCAATCTCAGTTACAGTCACGGGAAAGTCTTTGTCAACTGCACCTAGCGTGAAAATCTCACCTTCACTCCCAACACATGAGTCCTCATGTGACAACCTGGACAAGGCATCTGCGGTTGTGTTCTGCTTTGAAGTGCGATATTCAATCGTGTAGTCATATTGTGACAACAACACTGCCCAGCATTGCATTCTTGATGCGGCCATTGCAGGGATGGCAGATTAGTGCCCCAATATTGCTAGGAGCGGTTTGTGATCGGTTATCAGGGTAAACTTTCTGCCGATCAGGAACTGTTGGAATTTCTTGATTCCAAAAACTGGCGAGTGCTTCCTTTTCAATTTACGTGTAGTTTATTTCGCTCTTTGTGAGGGTTCGCGATGCGAACGCGATTGGTTTCTCTTGGCCGTCATCCATTACGTTGCTTATGACAGCTCCCACACCATAGCTGGAAGCATCACACACTAACTTAAGCTCAGGCTCTGTGTCACAGTGCACAAGTAGAGAATCACTAGAGAGACTTCTCTTACAAGCGTCGTAAGCTTCCTGTTGCGGTTTCGTCCACTTCCACTGGACATCCTTCTTGAGGAGCTCGTGCAATGGAGCTAACATGGTCGCTAACTCAGGTAAGAAATGTGCGTAGTACTGGACCATTCCAAGGAAAGATCTTACCTCAGACACGTTCTGTGGCTTTGGAGCATTGATGACAGCATCAACCTTTTCCTTCACTGGTTGCAAGCCATTTGCATCAACTTTCAAACCAAGGTACACACCTCGGGCAACAAAGCACATTTGCTCCTTTTCAATTTGACATTGTGGGCATACAACCTTTGAAGCACTATATCTAACACTTCTAGATTTCCTTCCTCGCTGCTTGTTGTGATCAGCACATCATCTTGATTGTTTAAGCAATTTGGAACTCCTTGCAAAATCTTATCCATCGTAGCCTGGAAGATTTTGGGGGAGGACTTTACATCATACAGCAGCTTGGTGTGTGAATACAGTCCCTTGTGTGTGTTGATGGTGAGATACTGTTGACTCTTTGTCAACATTCAGCTGAGCACAAGCATGCGACAGGTCAAGTTTGGAGAAAACCTTTGACCCAGAGAGTGCTGCATACAAATCTTGCGCTGTAGGTAACGGGTACTGCTCATCGTCAACTGCTTGTTGATAGTAACTTTGTAGTCACCGCACAAGCGTACAGTTTGTCTGCTTTGGGCACTACCACAATCAGGATAGCCCATTCACTTTTGTCAGTTTTTACAGCACTCCGTTCTCTCTCAGTTTCTCTAGCTCTTCCTTCACCTGACTTTTCAACGCATAGGGGACCGGCCTTGCCTTACAATAGACAGGCTTCACATTGGGCTTGATGCGGATATGCGCATCACACCCAGTGATGCCCTCATAACTGTCTGAGAACATGCTTTTATACTTGTTCAGCGTTGTGTCAAGTGCATCTACACTGAAGATGTTTTTCCAGTCTAGTTTTAACTTTCTCAACCAGTCTTTGCCCATGAGGGTCCAATAATAGGCAGCTTTACTGACTGGCCATTGTGCTGAACTATACGTTCCATTTGTCCACATGTCTCTAGGATTTCTCCGGGATAGGTTTTTAACTCTACGGTACTCTTTGTAAGTGGTATTTGATTAAAGTTACTCTCATATGTGTCCTTACTTGGATTTATATAGCGCCTTTCACGACCACCGGACGTCTCAAAGCGCTTCACAGCCAATGAAGTACTTTTGAACTGGAGTCACGGTTGTAATGTGAGAAACGTAGCAGCCAATTTGCAAACAGCAAGCTCCCACAAGCAGAAATGTGAAAATGACCAGATAAACTGTTTTTGTTATGTTGATTGAGGGATAAATATTGGGCCAAGGACACCGGGGATAACTCCCCTACTCTTCTTCGAAATAGTGCCATGGGATATTTTACGTCCACTTGAGAGAGTAGACGGGGCCTCGGTTTAATGTCTCGTCCAAAAGATGGCACCTCCGACACTGCAACACTCCCTCAGCACTGCACTGGAGTGTCAGCCTAGATTGTGCTCAGGTCTCTGGAGTGGGACTTGAACCCACAACCTTCTGAATCAGAGGCGAGAGTGTCATATAGTCATAGAATCATAACGACACAGAAGGAGGCCATTCGGCCCATCAAGTCCGTGCCGGCTCTCTGTAGAGCAATCCAGTCAGTCCCATTCCCCCGCTCTATCCCCGTAGCCCTGCAAGTTTATTTCCCTCAAGAGCCTATCCAGTCTCCCCTTGAAAACATTGAGTGTCTCCGCTTCCACCACTTCCGTCGGCAGCGAGTTCCAGGTCCTCACCACTCGCTGTTTAAAAATGTTTTTCCTCACATCCCCCCTGTATCTCTTGCCCAAAACCTTAAATCTGTGTCCCCTAGTCCTTGTACCATCAACTAGTGGGAACAGCCTTTCCCCGTCTAGCCTATCCAAACCCGTCATAATCTTGTACACCTCTAGCAAATCACCCCTCAACCTCCTTTGCTCCAATGAAAACAAATCCAGCTTCTCCAACCTGTCCTTGTAGCTAAGATCCTCCATCCCCGGAACCATTCTGGTAAATCTCCTCTGCACCCTCTCAAGGGCCTTCACATCCTTCCTAAAGTGTGGTGACCAGAACTGGACGCAATACTCCAGTTGTGGCCTAACCAGCGCTTTATAAAGGTTCAGCATAACTTCTCTACTTTTGTACTCAATACCTCTATTTATGAAGCCCAAGATCCCATCTGCTTTGCTAACCATTCTCTCAATATGTCCCGCCACCGTCAGGGACCTATGCACATTAACTCCCAGGTCCCTCTGTCCCTGAACACTCTGTAAAACTGTGCCATTAAGTGTATATTGCCTCTCCCTGTTCCTTCTGCCAAAATGCATCACCTCACACTTCTCTGTATTAAATTCCATCTGCCACTTGGCTGCCCATTCTGCTAGCCTTTCTATGTCCTGTTGCAGTCGATTGGTATCATCATCACTGTTTGACACACCCCCAAGTTTGGTGTCATCGGCAAATTTAGAAATTCTACTCTGTATTCCAATATCCAGGTCATTTATATATATCAAAAAACGCAGTGGCCCCAGCACTGACCATTGGGGAACACCACTGTCTACCATCCTCCAGTCTGAAAAATAGCCACTTACCACAACTCGCTGTTTTCTGTCCTTAAGCCAATTCCTTATCCAAGATGCCACTGACCCAACTATTCCATGAGCCTCAATTTTGGTAACCAGCCTTCTATGTGGTACTTTGTCAAAAGCCTTCCGAAAATCCATGTAGACAACATCCATTTCATTCCTTACATCAATCCTCCCTGTTACTTCATCAACAATTCAATTAGATTCGTCAAACACGATCTTCCTTTCACAAACCCATGTTGGCTCTCCTTAATTAGCTTAAACCTCTCCAAATGCCCATTAATTTTTTCTTTGATTATTGTTTCTAAAACTTTACCCACCACTGATGTTAAACTGACCGGCCTGTAGTTACTAGAATTGTCCTTACACCCTTTCTTGAACAATGGTGTCACATTTGCCACTTTCCAATCCTCAGGCACCTCCCCTCGCATCTAGGGAAGATTGGAAAATTATGGCAAGCCCTTCTGCTATCTCCTCCCCCAATCCCCTTAGCAACCTGGGATGCAAGCCATCTGGACCAGGCGACTTATCCACTCTAAGCATACCCAGCCTTTCTAGTACATCCTGTCTATCAATTTTCACCCCTTCCATTGCTTCTACCTTTTCCACTTCTACCGATATTTTGTCAGCCAAACTGCTTTTACAGAGGTCGAACCCACCTCCTTGTCCCTTTACAGGCCCAGACATGGTTTTAAAATGTCAAAACTTGGTTTTTGGTCTTAAATTCCTTAGGTTAGGCCCAAATGCATTTTTATCACTCTGAGGTAGTTCCAAAGTCCTTTTTCCTTAGGTTTTGGGATCTGCAAATTTTGGAAACCTTACAACTGTTTACATGCCAGTAGAAGATTTTTGGGTTCCCTTTTATGTTAACCGCCATTCTACTCTCATATTCTCTCTTTGCCAATCTTATTTTCATCTTCACATCCCCTCTCAACTTATTGTATTTGGTCTGGTTCTCCCTTGAAGAATTCACCTGACATGTATCAAACACCCTCTTTTTTTGTTTCATCATCTTCTCTATCTCCCTCGTCATCCAAAGAGCCCTTGCTTTGCTTCCCTTACCCTTCCCTCTTGTTGGAATGTATCTAGCCTGTACTTGGAACATCTCCTCCTTAAAGATCACCCATTGTTCCGTTACAGTTTTTCCTGTCAGTCTTTGGTTCCATTTTACCCTGGCTAGACCCTTTCACATCCCATTGAAGTTAGCCCTATTCCAGTTTAGAAGTTCCACTCTAGGTTGTTCCTTGCTCCTCTCCATTGCCAATCTATATCTTATGATATGATGATCACTCGTACCCAAGTGTTCTCCCACAGACACTTGGTCGACCTGGCCCACCTCATTCCCCAGCACCAGATCCAGCAATGCCTCCTTCCTAGTTGGGCCAAGAACATACTGGTCAAGGAAATTCTCCTGAATGCATTTCAGAAATTCCTCCCCCTCCTTTCCCTTTACCCCAGCATTATCCCAATCGATATTTAGGTAATTAAAGTCCCCCAATATCACCACTCTTTAGTTCTTGCATATCTCTGCGATTTCTCTGCAGATTTGCTCTTCTACCTCCCTCTCACTATTTGGAGGCCTATAGAATACCCCCAATAGCGTGATCATACCCTTTTTGCTCCTCAACTCTAACCAAATGGATTCTGTCCTTGTTCCCTCAAGAACATCCTTCCTTTCCAACACTACAATGTCTTTCTTAATCAGCACTGCCAACTCACCTCCTTTTTATCCTTCCCTATCTTTTCTGAACACCTTGTACCCTTGAATATTAAGTGCTCTGTCCTCACCGCTTTTAAGCCACGTTTCCGTTATTGCCACAACATCATATTGCCACACAACTAATTGTGCTTGTAGCTCACCAACCTTATTCACCACACTTTGTGCGTTTACATACCTGCATTCTAAACACATTTTTGAATTTTTCGTAGTCTTTCTTAGTCTGCTCCTATCTAATATGGTAATATTACCGCCTCCAGTGCTATCTTTTCTAGTACTATCCAACATATTCACTCTTTTATGCACCTTATTCCTCTTTTCTACTCCTATATGCTGGTGCCGATCCCCTGGACAAGTTAGTTTAAACCCTCCCCAACAGCACTAACAAACCTCCCCGCGAGAATATTGGTCCCGGCTCTGTTGAGGTGTAAACTGTCTGGCTTGTACAGGTCCCACCTTCCCCAGAAACGGTTCCAATGCCTCAGGAATCTAAAGCCCACCCTCCTGCACCATCTCTCATGAGACTGGGGAATTAATAATGGGAAACTGGGAAATGGCAGAGACTTTCAACAAATATTTTGTATCAATCTTCACAGTAGAAGAGACTAAAAGCATTCCAATAATAATAGATAATCAAGGGGCTATAGGGAGGGAGGAAGTTAAAACAATCTCTATCACTAGAGAAAAAGTACTCGGCAAACTAATGGGGCTAAAGCCCGACAAGTCCCCTGGACCCAATGGCCTGCATCCTAGGGTCTTAAAAGAAGTGGCTGCAGTGATAGTGGACGCGTTGATTGTAATCTACCAAAATTCCCAGGATTCTGGAGAGCCCCCAGCGGATTGGAAAACCGCAAAAGTAACTCCCCTATTCAAGAAAGCAGGGAGACAGAAAGCAGGAAACTATAGGCCAGTTAGCCTAACATCTGTCATTGGGAAAATGCTGGAATCCATTATTAAGGAGGTAGTAGCAGGACATTTAGAAAATCATAAGACCATCAAGCAGAGTCAACATGGTTTTATGAAAGGGAAATCGTGTTTGACAAATCTATTAGAGTTCTTTGAGGATGTAACGAGCAGGGTGGATAAAGGGGAACCAGTAGATGTAGTCTATTTGGATTTCCAGAAGGCATTCGATAAGGTGCCATATAAAAGGTTACTGCACAAGATAAGAGCTCATGGTGTTGGGGATAATATATTAGACTGGATAGAGGATTGGCTAACTAACAGAAAACAGAGAGTCAGAATAAATGGGTCATTTTCAGGTTGGCAAACTGTAACTAGTGGGATGCCACAGGGATCAGTGCTGGGGCCTCAACTATTTACAATCTTTATTAATGACTTGGATGAAGGGACCGAGTGTACTGTTGCCAAATTTGCTGATGATACAAAGATAGGTGGGAAAGCAAGTTGTGAGGAGGACACAAAGGGCTGGATTTTGATACTGGGGCGGGTTGGGGTCGTGTTACCCGCTCTTCGTGTTGCCCACCCGAATCTAGATCGATGTGGGAGAATGATGCGATTTTAACTTAATTGGCCAATTGAGTTCCAACGTGTGGGAACCCATGGCCAATGAGTTATTTCAGTCTGAAAGTCGCCTCCGATGACATCATCATTGCTGCTGCATTTAAGGTCTGCAACAAGCCTTCCTTCTTCTGCAGGCTGCCAAGCTTTTGGACCTGTATCCTAGAGGCAACTGCAGGAGGAATGGCCAGCCAACGACCCAGGTCTGCTCCCAGGTTCAATGACGTTGCCCTGCAAGCTTTGGTGGAGGGAGCAAGAGCCAACAGAGAGGTGCTCTTCCCCTCCTCAGGGAGGAAGAAGCCTCCCCAGCAGACCAAGGCTGTGTGGGTCCAGGTCGCCCAGGAGGACAGCTCTTTGTCAATAACCTGAAGAACCTGGCTCCAGTGCAGGAAGAGGTTTCATGACCTTCTACGCACTGCAAAAGTGAGTATGACTTTCCCTTCACCCTCAATCTGATCCCCATTGCCTCTCCTCACCAGCATTCAGCTTTAGCAACCTCTTCCTCCATATCCCACTTGACACTGACATCCATGCACCCTTACCCATTCCCTCTCCCTCTATGGTCACATTCACCTTACTATTCGACTATGCAGCCCTCACACTCCCTATCACTGTCATGCTATGAAAACAACTTACAACACACAGGGAGGGCCCTTGGTCTTGCCACCTCACGCCATCTTTGTCTCCTTCTAAGCATCTATGCTATGGATTCTCTACACTCACTCCTTCAATCTCACTCAAACTCCACTTGCCTCCCTCATTGCAGGAAAAGAGAGTTCACAATAAAAGGGAAAGAGCCAGGACAGGAGGAGGGCCAACTTCATTAGCCCAGCTCACCCCCTGGGAGGATGCGGTCCTGGAGATCGTGGGAGTGGAGGACGATACGCAAGTGGGGGACGGACAGACAGGTGCATCACAGCAAGCTGGTGACAGAATAGTGTCCCATCTCTCTCATTGACATTGCATGAGTCACTGATAATGAATCTGAAGCTCCAACAGATGGATTTTTGATCATCTGCAATATGCAATGTGCATGTAACCTTGGCATCACATCTCTGACTCTTTCCTTTACTCCCCCACAGGACCATCGCAAGCACCCGTCCCCACTAGCCAGGAGGAAGAGCCTGAGTATCCAGACTCCTCAGAGGAAGCTGCAACCTCTGAGGGTGCAGCGTCAGCAGAATTCAGCGCACCCAGCACCAGCGCAGACACTCACACCTCGGTGGGACCCTCGGGACATAGAGTAGTGTTGTCACCTGGTGTATCACAGCTCACAAGTGAGCATCAACAGATGGTGGAGACAGGGACAGCAGTGGAGAGTCCTAGTTGGAGGGCGCAGGACTCTGCCAGCTCGGCTCAGCTGCATGTCGACCCTTTGCCTCTGGGTCCATCCACAAGATCAGCGGTGCTGGAACTCCAGGAACAGATGCAGGAGTCTCTGGCAGGTTTTGTCTCCAGGGTCACTGCAAGTGTGGAGCGAATGGAGGAGTCCATAGCGAACATGAGCAGAGCCTTTGTGGAGTCATTGGCGCATGAACGCATCACCACAGAAAGGATGGCAACCTCTGTGCAAATGATGGCAACCTCCGTCGAAAGGATGGCTACAGTAGACAAGAGGATAGCTGCGGCCATGGAGGAGATAAGTCGCCAGAGTGCAGAAAACATGGTCATTGTTCAGAATAGACTGGCATCTCTGGAGGAGCGATGGTCATCTATTGAACACAGAAACCAGACCTTCATGGAAGTCCTTCTGAGTAGGACTTCCAGTGCAGATATGGGTCCCCATGGCCCCCCTGATGTGCAGCAAGGTGCTCTCAATCCACTTGCAAGCGCAGAGGTGGACCTGACCCATGAGAGGGATGATGGTGGCAGAAAACAAGATGGTGGGGTCTCCTCTCCAAGCGCTCACACCTTCATGCCACTGACAAGTCCTCGGTCAGAGCCCCACCAGAGTCCTCACCCAACTGAGATCGGCGTCTCAACCCCTGCACAGCCGTAGGAGCAGCAGACTGTTGCCGAGCCCTCACAGGTTCGCAACTCCAGAGGACACCCTTCAAAGGTGTCGAGACAGCAGCAGCAACAAACTGAGCAGGGGGCCTCCACCTCTGCTGAAGCCACAGGGGAAGCACCACGTAGGAGCACGCTTAAGAGAAAGATACTGCACAAATAGTCACAAGGGTAGTCACTTGGTTGAAATTTAATGTTTAATGTAAAAAAGCCATCAGATGTTAAGTGTAAATAAAAACTCTGATGGCTACAGCTGCAGTTGTGGCGTCTGTCATTTCACTAATGGGACTTCCACAATGAGGCCTTAGGATAACTTGCAATTGTCAGTATGGTGGTCAAATTGTTAGGGATCCGTTGGTTCTTGGCCATTGTCGAAGCTCTGGCAAGAAGCTGCGAGGCAAAAGTGCTTGATTGTCTAGGCTAAGCAAATCTGGCCAAGCTGAGTGCGTTCTTTGCATTCCGGGCAGCTATGGTCTCGCGTAATGCTGCCGCTGGTTGATGGGCCTCTGCAAGATGTTCGTTCTCTCTCCTCCTCCTCCTCCACCTCCTCCACCTCCTCATCTGAGGAGGCTATGTGAGGAGCAACTTGGTCCTCCGGCATCTGCAAGCCACGACGCTGTGCCATGTTGTGAAGTGCACAGCAAACCACGACGATTCTGGAGACCCTGGCTGCTGAGTATTGCAGGGCTCCACCTGATCTATCCAGGCATCTGAAGCGCATCTTCAGCATACCGATGGTTTGCTCAATTATGGCTCTGGTGGAAATATGGCTGGAGTTGTAGCTCTCCTCAGCTGCGTTGGATGGGCTCCTCAACGGCGTCATTAGCCACGTCTTCAGGGGATAGCCCTTGTCTCCAAGTAGCCATCCGTTAAGTTGGTCTGGCGGGCTGAAGAGCGGAGGCACACTAGACTGGTGCAGTATGAAGGAGTCATGGCAACTGCCAGGGTACTTGGCACAAACATGCAGAACTTCCTTCTTGTGGTCACACACCAGCTGAACGTTGAGGGAGTGGAAGCCCTTGCGGTTGACAAAAATACCTGGATTGCGATGGGGTGCCTTAAGGGCCACATGTGTGCAGTCAACGACGCCATGCACCCTTGGAAAGCCTGTCAGATTAGCTAATCCAACCGCACGCGCCGTGACACTTGCTCGATCCTTGGTGAAATGGATGTGAGTGTGTGCAATGGCAAAGAGGGCATCGGTTACCTGCGTGATGCAGGTGTGTGCGGCCGCCTGGGAGATGCCGCTGATGTCTGCTGCTGATCCCTGGAATGAGCCTGAGGCAAAAAAGTTGAGTGCGGTGGTGACTTTGACGGCCACTGGTAAGGGGCATCCACCTGGTCCTCTGGGCTCCAGGTCTTGTTGCAGCATTGCGCAGATGTCACCCACTACCTCTCGCGAAAGTCAGAGCCGCCTTTGGCACTGCTGCTCAGACATGTTGAGGTAGCTGACCCTGTGTCTGTAGACTCTGTTTGGGGGGTATCTCCCATGCCGACGGGCTTCCATGAGCTGGCACCTTCTGTCCTGTGCAGCTTCAGGCGGGTCAGCAGCAGCTTGGCGCTCCTGTTGGTGCTGCTGTTGTTCATGGTTCTGCTGGTGCCGCGGCTGGTGTTCGTCCTCATCGGATGCCCAGGAGGGAAGGAAATAAATGGCTCCCATGCCTCTGGTATATGCCTCAGTTGAGGAAGCGCTCAGTCAAGGTGGCAAGAGGGGTTTCCCAGGAGCTCACACTGGAGATGGGTGTCAGGCTCCAAACTTCCAGAGCTGTGGTTATGCCTTCTAAAAATTCCCCCAGACCTGTGACAACAAAGTTCTGCCACCTGCAAATGATGGCTGATCAAATCTCCTATTTAATGATTGAGCTGCAGCTGAGAGTCAGCAATCCACTTGTGCTCCCGCCAGGTTTCACTGGCGTGTTTCAGATCAGGCGTACTTCACGTGGGAAAAGGGTTAAACTAGCAAAAAACTATCAAAATGGCATTACAGAGCCAATTTAGGGCTTGTTAAGGGCTTTAATGGCCTCTCCCGCCTCTTGGAGGCGGGACGGAGACGGGACCAGTAGACACGATTTCATCAAAATTGCGTGGAGGCGGGATGGATGCGGGATCGGGCCCGCCCACCAGTTTCTGCAATTTTAACCCCCCACACGCCTCCAATCCCGCCTCAACAGCCCTATGAAAATCCAGCCCAAAGAGTCTGCAAAGTCTCTGTCACATTAAAAATGAGTTCTCAGGTGACTGATGAGTCCAATGCGGGACCTACAGTCTCTGTCACAGGTGGGGCAGACGGTGGTTGAAGGGGCGGGTGGGTGGGGTGCTTGGGTTGACGTGCGCTCTTTGCGCTGCCTGCGCTTGGCTTCCGCTTGCTCCCGGCGAAGAGACTCGAGGTGTTCGGTGCCTTCCTGGATGCTTCTCCTCCACTTTGTGTGGTCTTGGGCCAGAGATTCCCAGGTGTCAGTGGGGATGTTACACTTTTTCAAGGAGGCTTTGAGGGTGTCCTTGAAGCATTTCCTCTGCCCACCTGGGGCTCTCTTGCCGTGTCGGAGCTCCGAGTAGAGCGCTTGTTTTGGGAGTCTCGTATCGGGCATGCGGACAATGTGACCCGTCCATCGGAGCTGATCGAGAGTGGTCAAAGCTTCGATGCTGGGGATGTTGGCCTGACTGAGAACACTGACGTTGGTGCGCCTATCCTGCCAATGGATTTGCAGGATCTTGCGGAGGCAGCGTTGGTGGTACCTCTCCTGTGCTTTGAGGTGCCTGCTGTACATGGTCCATGTCTCTGAGGCATACAGGGGGGTGGGTATCACTGCTGCTCTGTAGACCATGAGCTTGGTGCTGGGTTTGAGGTCCTGGTCTTCAAACACTCTCTTCCTCAGGCGACCGAAGGCTGCACTGGCACACTGAAGGCGGTGTTGGACTTCGTCATCGACGTCTGCCCTTGTTGACAGTAGGCTCCCGAGGTATGGAAAGTGGTCCACGTTGTCCAAGGCCTCATCATGGATTTTGATAATCGGGGGGCAGTACTGTGTGGTGGGGGCAGGTTGGTTGAGGGCCTTTGTCTGACGGATGTTTAGTGTAAGGCCCATGTTCTCGTACGCTTCGGTGAAGGTGTTGACGATGGTTTGGAGTTCGACCTCCGAGTGAGCGCAGACGCAAGCGTCGTCCGCGTACTGTAATTCGACGACAGAGGATGGGACGACCTTGGATCTGGACTGGAGGCAACGGAGGTTGAACAGTTTCCCATTTGTTCTGTAAATTAGCTCCACTCCAGCGGGGAGCTTACTGAGGGTGAGATGGAGCATTGCAGCCAGGAAGGTCGAGAAGAGCGTTGGTGCGATGACACAGCCTTGCTTGACCCCTGTCCGTACGTGAATTGGGTCTGTGGTGGATCCGTTGGCGTGGTGGAACGAGTCTGCAAAGGGATATAAATAGGTTAAGTGAGTGGGCAAAAATTTGGCAGATGGAGTATAATGTGGGAAAATGTGAGGTTATTTAAATGGAGAGAGACTACAGAATGCTGCGGTACAGAGGGATCTGGGTGTCCTCGTACATGAAACACAAAAAGTTAGCATGCAGGTACTGCAAGTAATTAGGAAGGCAAATGGAATGTTGGCCTTTATTGCAAGCGGGATGGAGTATAAAAGTAAGGAAGTCTTGCTACAACTGTACAGGGTGAGACCACACCTGGAGTACTGCGTACAGTTTTGGTCTCCTTATTTAAGGAAGGATATACTTGCATTGGAGGCAGTTCAGAGAAGGTTCACTAGGTTGATTCCTGAGATGAAGGGGTTGACTTATGAGGAAAGTTTGAGCAGGTTGTTCCTATACTCATTGGAGTTTAGAAGAATGGGAGGTGATCTTATTGAAACATAAAGGGTAGCTGCAGGGAGGATGTTTCCCCTCGTGGGGGGATCTAGATCTAGGGGGCACAGTTTCAGAATAAGGGGCCGCCCAATTAAGACGGAGATGAGGAGGAATTTCTTCTCTCAGAGGGTGGTGAATCTTTGGAATTCTCTATCCCAGAGAGCTGTAGAGGCGGAGTCATTGAATATATTCAAGACGGAGATTGACAGACATTTGAATGGTAAGGGAGTCAAGGGTTATGGGGAGAGAGCGGGCAAGTGGTGTTGAGGCCAAGATCAGATCAGCCATGATCTCATTAAATGGTGGAGCAGGCTCGAGGGGCCGAATGGCTGACTCCTGCTCCTGTTTCTTATGTTATGTTCTCCAGCCACGCATTGATCTGTTCTATCCTCCTATTCCTGTACTCACTAGCACGTGGCACTGGGAGTAATCCGGAGATTACAACCTTTGAGGTCCTGCTTTTTAATTTCTCTCCTAGCTCCCTAAACTCTGCCTGCAGGACCTCATCCCTCTTTCTGCCTATATCTTTGGTACCGATATGGACCACGACCTCTGGCTGTTCACCCTCCCACCTCAGAATGCCCTGCAGTCACTCAGTGACACCCTTGACCCTGGCACCAGGGAGGCAACATACCATCCTGGAGTCACGTCTATAGCCACAGAAACACCTGTCTGCTCCCCGAACTATCGAATCCCCTACCACTATTGCTCTTCCACTCTTTTCCCTTCCCCCCCCCCCGTGCAGCTGAGCCACCCGTGGTGCCGTGGACTTGACTCTGGCTGCATTCCCCAGAGGAACCATCGCCCTCACCAGAACTCAGAACAGAATACTGGTTGGAGAGCGCGATGCACTCCGGGGACTCCTGCACTACCTGCCTGGTCCTCCTCTTCTGTCTGATGGTCACCCATTCCCTCTCTGCCTGCACACTCTTAAGCTGCGGGGTGACCACCTCTAGAAACGTGCTTTCCAAGTATTACTCAGCCTCGCGGATGTGACTCCAGCCGCCGCTCAAGCTCCGAAACCTGGAGCTCGAGCTGCTGTAGCTGGCGACACTTCCCGCACATGTGGTCGTCCAGGCTACACGAAGCGTCCAGGACTTCCCACATGGCACAGGATGTGCACTCCACGGGACTGAGCTGCCCTGCCATGCCTCTAGTTAATAGACTAAGAACTAACCCAGCAGAAATAAACTTATAAACTTAAAAAAAATACACTCACCAGCTACTCACCAATCAGCTCCTTCCCTTGTGCCGATGTCACTTTTTTTACTCTGACGTCACTTTTTCAAAAACTGCCTCTGTTGAGTTGCTGCCGCTCGGGACTGCTCGCTCTCGCTGAGCTCGCTCCTGGTCCGCTCCTTCCGGTCTCAGACTCCTGCCGCTCGGGACTGCTCGCTCTCGCTGAGCTCCCTCCAGGTCCGCTCCTTCCGGTCTCAGACTCCTGCCGCTCGGGACTGCTCGCTCTCGCTGAGCTCCCTCCTGGTCCGCTCCTTCCGGTCTCAGACTCCTGCCGCTCGGGACTGCTCGCTCTCGCTGAGCTCCCTCCTGGTCCGCTCCTTCCGGTCTCAGACTCCTGCCGCTCGGGACTGCTCGCTCTCGCTGAGCTCCCTCCAGGTCCGCTCCTTCCGGTCTCAGACTCCTGCCGCTCGGGACTGCTCGCTCTCGCTGAGCTCCCTCCTGGTCCGCTCCTTCCGGTCTCAGACTCCTGCCGCTCGGGACTGCTCGCTCTCGCTGAGCTCCCTCCTGGTCCGCTCCTTCCGGTCTCAGACTCCTGCCGCTCGGGACTGCTCGCTCTCGCTGAGCTCCCTCCTGGTCCGCTCCTTCCGGTCTCAGACTCCTGCCGCTCGGGACTGCTCGCTCTCGCTGAGCTCCCTCCTGGTCCGCTCCTTCCGGTCTCAGACTCCTGCCGCTCGGGACTGCTCGCTCTCGCTGAGCTCGCTCCTGGTCCGCTCCTTCCGGTCTCAGACTCCTGCCGCTCGGGACTGCTCGCTCTCGCTGAGCTCCCTCCTGGTCCGCTCCTTCCGGTCTCAGACTCCTGCCGCTCGGGACTGCTCGCTCTCGCTGAGCTCCCTCCAGGTCCGCTCCTTCCGGTCTCAGACTCCTGCCGCTCGGGACTGCTCGCTCTCGCTGAGCTCCCTCCTGGTCCGCTCCTTCCGGTCTCAGACTCCTGCCGCTCGGGACTGCTCGCTCTCGCTGAGCTCCCTCCTGGTCCGCTCCTTCCGGTCTCAGACTCCTGCCGCTCGGGACTGCTCGCTCTCGCTGAGCTCCCTCCTGGTCCGCTCCTTCCGGTCTCAGACTCCTGCCGCTCGGGACTGCTCGCTCTCGCTGAGCTCCCTCCAGGTCCGCTCCTTCCGGTCTCAGACTCCTGCCGCTCGGGACTGCTCGCTCTCGCTGAGCTCCCTCCTGGTCCGCTCCTTCCGGTCTCAGACTCCTGCCGCTCGGGACTGCTCGCTCTCGCTGAGCTCCCTCCTGGTCCGCTCCTTCCGGTCTCAGACTCCTGCCGCTCGGGACTGCTCGCTCTCGCTGAGCTCCCTCCTGGTCCGCTCCTTCCGGTCTCAGACTCCTGCCGCTCGGGACTGCTCGCTCTCGCTGAGCTCCCTCCTGGTCCGCTCCTTCCGGTCTCAGACTCCTGCCGCTCGGGACTGCTCGCTCTCGCTGAGCTCCCTCCTGGTCCGCTCCTTCCGGTCTCAGACTCCTGCCGCTCGGGACTGCTCGCTCTCGCTGAGCTCCCTCCAGGTCCGCTCCTTCCGGTCTCAGCTACCAAATGAGCCATGACTGACACAACTTCATTTGCCAATTATTTTCCCATTCTGCAGGTTTATTAATGTCCTCCTGTTGGGGAACTCGTTGCCCACCGGTAATTAACCACTCAGAGTCCGGGGTTTCACGAAAGTAAAATAGTTTTTATTACAAGTTAACAGGGGAGACACTCATCCAAGGACAAATGCTCTCCAAACACAGTTTTTCTTGAGGTTTTGTACAACTTGCGGCATCGTTGTGTCGTGTGCAGAACTTATGTTTCGGGTGAAAGAAGTCTGTACCGAGTGCAATGCCCCGTGTCAGGGGCATCAAGTCCTTCACAGACATCTCCGGGCATTCAGCCAACTTTCTTATCACCACCGTTCTGTTGAGTCTTACAGTGTGTTCTCACGTTGAACAGTCCCTTTGTTCTGTGTTACTGACAACACTTATATATATTGTGCATATTAGCACAAAGTTGTTAACCCTTTAGTTCCCTTAGTGTCCAATTTTACCCCCTTTCACCTCCTGTAATTTATGGGCAGGACTGTGGTGAGTGATTTCCATTGCAGCGATAACAATTCACTGAACTGCTCCCACAGATATGCTTTTGACTCGGTCTCTCAGCTTTAGGTTTGGCGATGGCTTTGTGACTGTAGACCTCAGCTGCACTCGTCACTTGATATGGACGGAGCTCCCTAGCATTCTTAGACGCCATCTCCATAGATAGGGCAATTTTGCATGCTATGTCAAACGTTAGGTTCAGAGTGTTCAGTAACTTGGACTGTGTGCGCTCATCCACCAGTCCACACACAAACTTATCTTCCAACGCACAATCCAAAATGTGCCGAAGTTACAATGCAAAGACAGGTTCTTAAGAGCTACAATGTACTCACTGATGGTCACTTTGTTTTTGGTTACTTTCTTGACTACTTACTTTATCTAGATTAAGTTAAGGGGACTGTAATTAAATATCTACCTGTAACACAAAGCACTACAAGTAGTGTAGGCAAAAAGCAACAACTCCTTGCCCCTCTTCTCCAAATTCCCAGTCTTTCCAAATTCCCAAACAAAGCACTCTGTTCAAGTCCACTCTGTTTAATCCTGCTCTGTTTCTAACGGAGATCGGGCTGGGCAAAGCGAAGGATGCGTCGTTTGAAGATATTGTCGAGAAACTCGAGGGTCATTTCGACCCAAAGCCGTTAGAAATAGCAGAGAGCTATAAATGCAAATGAGATGAAGCAGCTGTTTTGGTGGTGTTGGTTTCGGGAGGAAAGTTGGCCAGGACACTGGGAGAGTTTCCTGCTGCACAGCATGCCTGGCAGCGCAGGCCGCCCTCAGCGCTGCACTGAACTATCAGCACATTATCAGCTCAAGCCTTGCAATGGGGCTTGAACCTGCAGTCGTTTGATTCACAAGGGAGAATGCTAGCACTGAGCCAAGCTGACATTGTGCCTTTAGGAGCTGGGCTTGTGGTTGGGGAGTTCAGGGGTGGACCTTCTTCCCGAGCAGGTGATAACAGCAGTTTTGAAGCTGGGAGAAAACTAGCTGAGGAAAAGGAGAGTTTGACGACATCGGCAAGCATTAGATGAAGGAAGCGTAGGTGAATGGTCAGGTGCTGGAGAGATGGTGGGAGCTGGTGGTGGGTGATGGACAAGAAGAGTCTGACATCTGAGGGAGGCTGCAGAGCATTGCATGTTGGGGGCTGGAGAGGGGTTCTGGGAGAGGTCGGGGGTGTAGAGATTTGAGAGGAGACAGATGCTCATTCCCTAAGCCGGAGTCCCACGATTCTTTGTCGGCCCCCCATATATGTACCATGAAGCCTTGAGGGAGGGGGGGGGGCACATATTCATTTACAGATATCTCAACAAACTGATCTGGGTGCTGTGATTTAGGATTTATCCACCAATGAGGAAACAGCGCTGAGAACAGTCCTTCCCAAACCTCCAGGCCCACAAAACGCAGGAAGTGTGAAGAGACTGCCGGGAGGAGATTCCCAAGTTGCTAATCGGCCTTTTCCCGAGTTCCCCACCATCGTAGCTGCCAGACTCCAGCCAATTTGGTTCACTCCGCAGGGAATTAAAAAGTGGTTGAGTGCACTGGACACAGCAAATTATAACCTTTTAGCTGCAGTGTTGATCTATGCACCAGAACTAGTCGCTCCCGTAACCAAGGTGACACTGGCAGCAACCTGACCAGATTGCCCAGGTAAGTCCTGTCCACAACAAACAGAATAAATCTCATCTGGCCAATTACCAACCTATCAGTCTCCTCTCAATCATCAGTAAAATGAAGCAAGATGTCATCAATTGTGCCATCAAACGACACCTAGTCACCAATAAATACTCACCAATGCTCAGTTCGGGTTCTGCCAGAACTGCCCAGCTCCAGACCTGATCGCAGCCTCGATCTAGACATGGATACAGAGCGGAATGGCAGAGGAGAGATGAGGGTAACTGTCCTACTACCCCACTGGCCCTGGGGTGCTCTCCCAGCTTGATGCCGATGGATAGTGAGGGATGTGCTGGGCCAACTTGTCATGGATTTAAACTCATGACCTCTGGGCGGCTAGCCTAGAAACATAATCATTTGGTTCGGCATCAACTGGAGTATTGTGTTCAATTCTGGGCACTGCACTTTAGGTAGGATGTGAAGGCCTTGGAGAGGGTGCAGAGGAGATTTATTAGAATGAGTACAGGGATGAGGGGAATTATGTGGAGAGACTGGAGAAGCTGGGATTGTTCTCCTTGGAGCAGAGAAGGTTAAGAGGAGATTTGATAGAGGTGTTCAAAATCATGAAGGGTTTTGATGGAGTAAATAAGGAGAAACTGTTTCCAGTGGCAGGAGGGTCGGTAACCAGAGGACACAGATTGAAGATAACTGGTCAAAGAACCAGAGGTGAGATGAGGAGAATGTTTTTATGCAGCGAGTTGTTGTGATCTGGAATGCACTGCCTGAAAGGGCGGTGGAAGCAGATTCAATAGTAACTTTCAAAAGGGAATTGGATAAATACTTGAAATTGAAAAATTTGCAGGGCTATGGGGAAAGAGCGGGGTAGTGGGACTAATTGGAGAGCTCATTCAATAAGCTGGCACAGGCGTCATGCAATCATAGAAAGTTACAGCGTGGACGGAGGCCATTTCAGGCCCATCGTGTCTGCGCCGGCCAACAAAGAGCTCTCCAGCCTAATCCCACTTCCCAGGTCTTGGTCCGTAGCCCCGCAGGTTAGAGCATCCCAAGTGCACATCCAAGTACTTTTTAAATGTGGTTAGGGTTTCTGCCTCTACCACCCTTTCAGGCAGTGAGTTCCAGACCCCCACAACCCTCTGGGTGAAGAAATTTCCCCTCAAATCCCCTCTAAACCTTCCCCCAATTACTTTAAATCTGTGCCCCCTGGTTTTTGACCCCTCTGCTAAGGGAAATAGGTCCTTTCTATCCACTTTATCGATGCCCCTCATAATTTTATACACCTCAATAAGGTCTCCCCTCAGCCTCCTCTGTTCCAAGGAAAACAGACCCAGCCTATCCAGTCTTTCCTCATAGCTAAGATTCTCTACTCCCGGCAACATCCTTGTAAATCTCCTCTGTACCCTCTCTAGTGCAATCACATCTTTCCCGTAATGTGGTGACCAGACCTGCACGCAGTACTCTAGCTGAGGCCTAACTAATGTTTTATACAGTTGAAGCATAACCCCCCTGCTCTTGTATTCTATGCCACGTCTAATAAAGGCAAGCATTCCGTATGCCTTCTTAACCACCTTATCTACTTGGCCTGCTACCTTCAGGGATCTGTGGACATGCACTCCAAGGTCCCTTTGTTCCTCTACACTACTCAGTGTCCTACCATTTAATGTGTATTCCCTTTCATTGTTAGCCCTCCCCAAATGCATTACCTCACACTTCTCTGGATTGAATTCCATTTGCCACTGTTCTGCCCACCTGACCAATTTATTGATATCTTCCTGCAGTCTACAGCTTCCTTCTTCAGTATCAACCACACAGCCGATTTTAGTATCATCTGCAAACTTCTTAATCATACCCCCTATATTCAAGTCTAGATCATTGATATATACCACAAAAAGCAAGGGACCTAGTACTGAGCCCTGCGGAACCCCACTGGAAACAGCCTTCCAGTCACAAAAACACCCATCAACCATTACCCTCTGCTTCCTGCCTCCGAGCCAGTTTTGAATCAAACTTGACACTTTGCCCTGGCTTTTAACTTCGTGACCAGTCTGCCATGTGGAACCTTATCAAAAGCCTTGCTAAAGTCCATATACACTACATCAAACGCACTACCCTCATCTACCCTCCTTGTTACCTCCTCAAAAAATTCAATCAAGCTTGTCAGACACAACCTTCCCTTAACAAATCCGTGCTGACTATCCTTGATTAATCTGTATCATTCAAAATGAAGATTTATCCTGTCCTTCAGAATGCTTTCCAATAATTTTCCCACCACCGAGGTTAGGCTGACTGGCCTGTAATTACTCGGTCTATCCTTTTCTCCCTTTTTAAACAAGGATACCACATTAGCAGTCCTCCAGTCCTCTGGCACCACACCTGAAGCCAGAGAGGATTGAAAAATAATGGTCAGGGCCTCTGCTATTTCCTCTTTTGCTTCGCTTAACAGCCTGGGATACATTTACATAGATACATAGAAGATAGGAGCAGGAGTAGGCCATCCGAGCCTGGGGATTTATCCACTTTTAAAGCTGCTAAACCCCTTAATACTTCCTCTCTCACTATGTTTATTTCATCTAATATTTCACACTCCTCCCCCCCGATAGCAATGTCTGCTTCGCCCCTCTCCTTTGTGAAAACAGACGCAAAGTATTCATTAAGAACCCTACCGACGTCTCCCGCCTCCACACACACATTACTCTCATGATCTCTAATAGGCCCTACCCTTTCTTTAGTTATCCTCTTACTCTTAATATATTTATAAAACATCTTTGGGTTTTCCTTGATTTTACTTGCCAAGAATTTTTCATGCTCTCTCTTTGCTTTCCTAATTTACTTTTTTAATTGCACCCCTGCACTTTCTGTACTCCTCTAAAGATTCTGCAGTATTGAGCCCTCGGTATCTGTCATACGCCTCCCTTTTTTTCTTTATCCTACCCTGTATGTCTCTAGACATCCAGGGGGCTCCAGATTTGTTAGACCCACCTTTTTTCTTTATGATGGGCCGAATGGCCTCCTCCTGTGCTATATGATTCTACGATATTCAGTAAGGTACCGTACCTGCTAGAGTTACAGAGTAATGACAGATGTAGACTGTCCACCTCTGGTGCAGCCTCACCTGTTTGGCATTTCTCTGAACCCAGCAATAGCCTGCACCTTCAGGAGAGTGGAGAGGGAGTGAGTATTATTGAGTGCAAGTAAAAGATATCTGCCCTGAGGGTTGATGTAAGCTCAGGACCAGCTTTCACAAGCATGCTCCCTGTCACAGTGTGAGGTGTTTGCTAACCGCTTGTGTGTAATGTTATCTTATCAGCGCTCAGTGTTTGGAAATCCACCCGTCTGAGCACATTGTTTAAAAGCACGTTTGCCAAAATGTCAGGCTGTGGAAACAGGCAAGCTCCAATTCAGTGAAAGCAAATTCCTCTGTAGAGTGTCAATAAATAATTGCTGATCCCCGGGGTCACTCACCCAACTTGGGGAAACTTAGTGCACCTCAGGATTAGGGATGTCACTGTATTCAGTGTCAGCAAGGAACAGTTGCCCCGTGATTCCCAGACCCAACCCCTGGACCCGATCTTTCACCCGACCCCTGGATCCACTGACCTGAGGGCCACTGCAACACTAGCAACGAGCCAGATCTCGGCCACAGGCTCTCATTGCTGCACCGACTCCATTGGCATGAAGCCCGAGGCCCAATAACTAGGGAGCCTCACGCCTCACCAGTCAGACACAGGGAATGCTCCCTGCGCACCCCGCAAGCACCCAAAAAATATTGGGAGGGTTGTAGGGCCAGAGGAGGTTACAGGGATCGGGAGGGGTGTAGGGCTGGAGGAGGTTACAGAGATAGGGAGGGGTGTAGGGCTGGAGGAGGTTACAGAGATAGGGAGGGTTGTAGGGCTGGAGGAGGTTACAGAGATAGGGAGGGGTATAGGGGCTGGAGGAGGTTACAGGGATCGGGAGGGGTGTAGGGGCTGGAGGAGGTTACAGAGATAGGGAGTGGTGTAGGGCTGGAGGAGGTTACAGAGAGAGGGAGGGGTGTAGGGCTGGAGGAGGTTACAGAGATAGGGAGGGTTGTAGGGCTGGAGGAGGTTACAGAGATAGGGAGGGGTGTAGGGGCTGGAGGAGGTTACAGAGATCAGGAGGGTTGTAGGGGCTGGAGGAGGTTACAGAGATAGGGAGGGGTGTAGGGGCTGGAGGAGGTTACAGAGATCAGGAGGGTTGTAGGGGCTGGAGGAGGTTACAGAGATAGGGAGGGTTGTAGGGCTGGAGGAGGTTACAGAGATAGGGAGGGTTGTAGGGCTGGAGGAGGTTACAGAGATAGGGAGGTATGTAGGGGCAGGAGGAGGTTACAGAGATCAGGAGGGTTGTAGGGGCTGGAGGAGGTTACAGAGATAGGGAGGGTTGTAGGGGCTGGAGGAGGTTACAGAGATAGGGAGGGGTGTAGGGATGGGAGGAGGTTACAGAGATAGGGAGGGGTGTAGGGCTGGAGGAGGATACAGAGATAGGGAGGGGTGTAGGGGCTGGAGGAGGTTACAGAGATAGGGAGGGGTGTAGGGCTGGAGGAGGTTACAGAGATAGGGAGGGGTGTAGGGCTGGAGGAGGTTACAGAGATAGGTAGGGTTGTAGGGGCTGGAGGAGGTTACAGAGATAGGGAGGGGTGTAGGGGCTGGAGGAGGTTACAGAGATAGGGAGGGGTGTAGGGGCTGGAGGAGGTTACAGAGATAGGGAGGGTTGTAGGGGCTGGAGGAGGTTGCAGAGATAGGGAGGGTTGTAGGGCTGGAGGAGGTTACAGAGATAGGGAGGGTTGTAGGGGCTGGAGGAGGTTACAGAGATAGGGAGGGTTGTAGGGGCTGGAGGAGGTTACAGAGATAGGGAGGGTTGTAGGGGGCTGGAGGAGGTTACAGAGATAGGGAGGGTTGTAGGGCCTGGAGGAGGTTACAGAGATAGGGAGGGTTGTAGGGCCTGGAGGAGGTTACAGAGATAGGGTGGGTTGTGGGGCTGGAGGAGGTTACAGAGATAGGGAGGGTTGTAGGGCCTGGAGGAGGTTACAGAGATAGGGAGGGTTGTCGGGGCTGGAGGAGGTTACAGAGATAGGGAGGAGTGTAGGGGCTGGAGGAGGTTACAGAGATAGGGAGGGTTGTAGGGCCTGGAGGAGGTTACAGAGATAGGGAGGGGTGTAGGGGCTGGAGGAGGTTGCAGAGATAGGGAGGGTTGTAGGGGCTGGAGGAGGTTGCAGAGATAGGGAGGGTTGTAGGGGCTGGAGGAGGTTGCAGAGATAGGGAGGGTTGTAGGGGCTGGAGGAGGTTACAGAGATAGGGAGGTGTGTAGGGGGCTGGAGGAGGTTACAGAGATAGGGAGGGGTGTAGGGGCTGGAGGAAGTTACAGAGATAGGGAGGGTTGTAGGGGCTGGAGGAGGTTACAGAGATAGGGAGGGTTGTAGGGGCTGGAGGAGGTTACAGAGATAGGGAGGGTTGTAGGGGCTGGAGGAGGTTACAGAGATAGGGAGGGGTGTAGGGGGCTGGAGGAGGTTACAGAGATAGGGAGAGTTGTAGGGGGCTGGAGGAGGTTACAGAGATAGGGAGGGTTGTAGGGGGCTGGAGGAGGTTACAGAGATAGGGAGGGGTGTAGGGGCTGGAGGAGGTTACAGAGATAGGATGGGGTGTGGGGCTGGAGGAGGTTACAGAGATAGGGAGGGGTGTAGGGCTGGAGGAGGTTACAGAGATAGGGAGGGTTGTAGGGGCTGGAGGAGGTTACAGAGATAGGGAGGGTTGTAGGGGCTGGAGGAGATTGCAGAGATAGGGAGGGTTGTAGGGCTGGAGGAGGTTACAGAGATGGGGAGGGGTGTAGGGCTGGCGGTGTTGTAAGATTCTCAAAATTCATAGATCCCCCTAACCTCTGAGGAAAACCCTAAGGAAAAAGACTTTGGACTCTTTTCTAGCTATTACAGGGTGGTGAAGTGCATTGGGCCTAACCGAAGGACATTTTGGAGCAAGAACCAAGATTTGGTATTTTAAAACATGTCTGGAATTGTAAGCGAGAAAAGGCTGTGAAGGGAGGTGGGTTCAGCCTCTGTAAAAACAGTTTGGGTATTGGAGCTAATGGAAACTGTCTGGGGAACCGCATGACCTCGCTGGGAGTTTAAATCGGCCCCTATCAGACATTAGCATCCGAACAATAAACCGAGGAAAACCAGTCTCCACCCCAAGTTACAGAGCCCATTAAAACATGCATAAAACAGATCACTTCGGCTTACTCTATAGAAATCCTAGGCCCAGTCAAGAAAACCCAAAACATAAGGGCAATCAACTACGATTAAGTGGCAAATCGACAGGATGGGGCCATCCTGGACCACTTCACACCTTAACAAACAAGTTACCATTGACGAGCCCGCCAAAATCTAACAAAGACCGAGACCTGATTTGGCGCGCAGATAAGGGAGCTTCAATGGGTATAATTAAAGGCCCGTTCTCAACCTGAAAAAGAAGAAGAGGAAGGAAGAACAAGAAGACATCGACGGAGGCATTCTCAGCAACACAGTTCTACAACACCACCGTTCAGCATTCCGTGTCCAGCCAGGATGTCGACAGCTCGAAGGCCAGACCATCCAACAAAGTAGGCTGACAGGAGAAGAAACCAGAACGACCGCCTCAGTGACCATCGGATACCTCGCGGCAACAAGGCCCTCAGGAAACAACCAACCGAACACCAAGTACCAATATTTGGGCCACCGCGACCAAAGCAAACCAACACGAAGAAAAACCGAAGATCCGCAAAGTTTCCACTCTACAATCTACTCCTGACTTACCCCTGGGTGAGATTATTCCCCCAAAAAACTCTAAACCCTACTTCTAACCAAGGAAAAGTGGGTGCTCACCTGATAAATCCAATACGCACCCTACCGCATCAGCGGACTCGCGAAGACTGACCAGATACGCAGTTGAAGTCCTCTACCGCGTACGGGGTACGGCAGACACCAACCGACATATAGAGTGAACCCCAAAACCACGAACCAGTCCAACTGTCAAGGATTCTGGTGAGTATCATCCCTGGTTCTCCAGAGTCCAACCTAGCTAGTGAAGTGGGATTGGGAGGGGTGAAGTATTCTTCTAATGTTATTTCCCTCGCTTGTACCGAAGTGTTCCCCGTTTTAGAGTGTTAAGAGTGTTTGTGTTGTGTTTTACTTTCTTGAATAAAGATCAAAGTTCTTGCATCAAAACCAGTTGTCTGCTGCACTTTTTGTCACAACCCCCAAATAAGTCCAAGGTCTAGAACCAAGGGAGTGGGAGCGATTCGAACCGCTCAGAAGTCAGAGGCGAAGCTGACACAAAACACCACCCCCTACAGTGTTTATAGAGATCAGGAGAGTTGTAGGGGCTGGAGGAGGTTACAGAGATGGGGAGGGGTGTAGGGGCTGGAGGAGGTTACAGAGATGGGGAGGGGTGTAGGGCAGGAGGAGGTTACAGAGATGGGGAGGGGTGTAGGGGCTGGAGGAGGTTACAGAGATGGGGAGGGGTGGAGGGCAGGAGGAGGTTACAGAGTTAGGAGGGGTGTAGAGCTGGAGGAGGTTACAGGTTAGAGGGTTAGGCTGAGGAGGTTACAGAGATGGGGAGGGTGTAGGGCAGAGATAGGGAGGGGTGTAGGGGCTGGAGGAGGTTACAGAGATGGGGAGGGGTGTAGGGCAGGAGGGGATTACAGAGATAGGGAGGGGTGTAAGGTGAGATGGGGTTACAGAGATAGGGAGGGGTGTACGACCGGAGGAGGTTACAGAGATGGGGAGGGGGTTACAGAGATGGGGAGGGGTGCAGGGCGGGAGGGGGTTACAGAGATAGGGAGGGGTGTAGGGCTGGAGGGGATTACAGAGATAGGGTGGGGTGTAGGGCCGTAGGGGGTTACAGAGATAGGGAGGGGTGTAGGGCCGTAGGGGGTTACAGAGATAGGGAGGGGTGTAGGGCCGTAGGGGGTTACAGAGATCGGGCGTGGGGGCTGGTGGAGATTACAGAGATCGGGGGTGGGGGCTGGTGGAGATTACAGAGATCGGGGGTGGGGGCCGTAGGGGGTTACAGAGATCGGGGGTGGGGGCTGGTGGAGGTTACAGAGATCGGGGGTGGGGGCTGGTGGAGGTTACAGAGATCGGGGGTGGGGGCTGGAGGAGGTTACAGAGATCGGGGGTGGGGGCTGGAGGAGGTTACAGAGATCGGGGCTGGTGGAGGTTACAGAGATCGGGGGTGGGGGCTGGAGGAGGTTACAGAGATCGGGGGTGGGGGCTGGAGGAGGTTACAGAGATCGGGGTTGGGGGTTGGTGGAGGTTACAGAGATCGGGGGTGGGGGCTGGTGGAGGTTACAGAGATCGGGGGTGGGGGCTGGAGGAGGTTACAGAGATCGGGGGTGGGGGCTGCTGGAGGTTACTGAGATCGGGGGTGGGGGCTGGAGGAGGTTACAGAGATCGGGGGTGGGGGCTGGAGGAGGTTACAGAGATCGGGGGCTGGTGGAGGTTACAGAGATCGGGGGTGGGGGCTGGTGGAGATAACAGAGATCGGGGGCTGGTGGAGGTTACTGAGATCGGGGGTGTAGGGCTGGAGGAGGTTACAGAGTTAGGGAGGGGTGTAGGGCTGGAGGAGGTTACAGAGATGGGGAGGGGTGTAGGGCAGGAGGGGGTTACAGAGATAGGAAGGTGTGTAGGGCCGGAGGAGGTTACAGAGATAGGGAGGGGTGTAGGGCAGGAGGGGATTACAGAGATAGGGAGGGGTGTAGGGGCTGGAGGAGGTTACAGAGATGGGGAGGGGTGTAGGGCTGGAGGGGATTACAGAGATAGGGTGGGGTGTAGGGCCGTAGGGGGTTACAGAGATAGGGAGGGGTGTAGGGCCGTAGGGGGTTACAGAGATAGGGAGGGGTGTAGGGCCGTAGGGGGTTACAGAGATCGGGCGTGGGGGCTGGAGGAGGTTACAGAGATCGGGGGCTGGTGGAGGTTACAGAGATCGGGGGTGGGGGCTGGTGGAGATAACAGAGATCGGGGGCTGATGGAGGTTACTGAGATCGGGGGTGTAGGGCTGGAGCAGGTTACAGAGATGGGGAGGGGTGTAGGGGCTGGAGCAGGTTACAGAGATGGGGAGGGGTGTACAGCAGGAGGGGGTTACAGAGATGGAAGGGGTATAGGGCCGGAGGAGGTTACAGAGATAGGGAGGGGTGTAAGGTGAGATGGGGTTACAGAGATAGGGAGGGGTGTACGACCGGAGGAGGTTACAGAGATGGGGAGGGGTGTAGGGGCTGGAGGAGGTTACAGAGATGGGGAGGGGTGTAAGGTGAGATGGGGTTACAGAGATAGGGAGGGGTGTACGACCGGAGGAGGTTACAGAGATGGGGAGGGGGTTACAGAGATGGGGAGGGGTGCAGGGCGGGAGGGGGTTACAGAGATAGGGAGGGGTGTAGGGCCGTAGGGGGTTACAGAGATAGGGAGGGGTGTAGGGCCGTAGGGGGTTACAGAGATAGGGAGGGGTGTAGGGCCGTAGGGGGTTACAGAGATCGGGGGTGGGGGCTGGAGGAGGTTACTGAGATCGGGGGTGGGGGCTGGTGGAGGTTACTGAGATCAGGGGTGGGGGCTGGAGGAGGTTACAGAGATCGGGGGTGGGGGCTGGAGGAGGTTACTGAGATCGGGGGTGGGGGCTGGAGGAGGTTACTGAGATCGGGGGTGGGGGCTGGAGGAGGTTACTGAGATCGGGGGTGGGGGCTGGTGGAGGTTACAGAGATCAGGGGTGGGGGCTGGAGGAGTTTACTGAGATCGGGGGTGGGGGCTGGAGGAGGTTACTGAGATCGGGGGTGGGGGCTGGTGGAGGTTACAGAGATCGGGGGTGGGGGCTGGAGGAGGTTACGGAGATCGGGGGTGGGGGCTGGTGGAGGTTACTGAGATCGGGGGGGGGCTGGTGGAGGTTACAGAGATCGGGGGTGGGGGCTGGAGGAGGTTACTGAGATCGGGGACTGGTGGAGTTTAATGAGATCGGGGGTGAGGGCTGGAGGGGGTTACAGAGATCGGGGGTGGGGGCTGGAGGAGGTTACTGAGATCGGAGGTGGGGGCTGGTGGAGGTTACTGAGATCGGGGGTGGGGGCTGGAGGAGGTTACTGAGATCGGGGGTGGGGGCTGGTGGAGGTTACAGAGATCGGGGGTGGGGGCTGGTGGAGGTTACTGAGATCGGGGGTGGGGGCTGGAGGAGGTTACTGAGATCGGGGGTGGGGGCTGGTGGAGGTTATTGAGACCGGGGGTGGGGGCTGGAGGGGGTTACTGAGATCGGGGGTGGGGGCTGGTGGAGGTTACTGAGATCGGGGGTGGGGGCTGGTGGAGGTTACAGAGACCGGGGTCTGGTGGAGTTTAATGAGATCGGGGGTGGGGGCTGGAGGAGGTTACAGAGATCGGGGGTGGGGGCTGGAGGAGGTTACTGAGATCGGGGGTGGGGGCTGGAGGAGGTTACTGAGATCGGGGGCTGGTGGAGGTTACTGAGATCGGGGGTGGGGGCTGGAGGAGGTTACTGAGATCGGGGGTGGGGGCTGGAGGAGGTTACAGAGATCGGGGGTGGGGGCTGGTGGAGGTTACTGAGATCGGTGGTGGGGGCTGGTGGAGGTTACTGAGATCGGGGGTGGGGGCGGGAGGAGGTTACTGAGATCGGGGGTGGGGGCGGGGGTGGGGGACGGAGGAGGTTACTGAGACCGGGGGTGGGGGACGGAGGAGGTTACTGAGACCGGGGGTGGGGGCTGGTGGAGGTTACTGAGATCTGGAGTGGGGGCTGGAGGGGGTTACAGAGACCGGGGGTGGGGGCGGGGGTGGGGGACGGAGGAGGTTACTGAGACCGGGGGTGGGGGCTGGTGGAGGTTACTGAGATCGGGGGGTGGGGGACGGAGGAGGTTACTGAGACCGGGGGTGGGGGCTGGTGGAGGTTACTGAGATCGGGAGTGGGGGCTGGAGGGGGTTACAGAGACCGGGGGTGGGGGCTGGTGGAGGTTACTGAGACCGGGGGTGGGGGCTGGTGGAGGTTACTGAGATCGGGGGTGGGGGCTGGAGGAGGTTACTGAGATCGGGGGTGGGGGCTGGTGGAGGTTACTGAGATCGGGGGTGGGGGCTGGTGGAGGTTACTGAGATCGGGGGTCGGGGACTGGTGGAGGTTACTGAGATCGGGGTGGGGGCTGGAGGAGTTTACTGAGACCGGGGGTGGGGGCTGGTGGAGGTTACTGAGATCGGGGGTGGGGGCTGGTGGAGGTTACTGAGATCGGGGTCTGGTGGAGTTTAATGAGATCGGGGGTGGGGGCTGGAGGAGTTTACTGAGATCGGGGGTGGGGGCTGGTGGAGGTTACTGAGATCGGGGGTGGGGGCTGGAGGAGTTTACTGAGATCGGGGGTGGGGGCTGGTGGAGGTTACTGAGATCGGGGGTGGGGGCTGGTGGAGGTTACTGAGACCGGGGGTGGAGGCTGGAGGAGGTTACTGAGACCGGGGGTGGGGCTGGAGGAGGTTACTGAGACCGGGGGTGGGGGCTGGTGGAGGTTACAGAGATCGGGGGTGGGGGCTGGTGGAGGTTACTGAGATCGGGGGTGGGGGCTGGTGGAGGTTACTGAGATCGGGGTGGGGGCTGGTGGAGGTTACTGAGACCGGGGTGGGGGCTGGAGGAGGTTACAGACATCGGGGGTGGGGGCTGGAGGAGGTTACAGAGATCAGGGGTGGGGGCTGGAGGAGGTTACTGAGACCGGGGGTGGGGGCTGGTGGAGGTTACTGAGACCGGGGGTGGGGGCTGGAGGTTACTGAGACCGGGGGTGGGGGCTGGAGGAGGTTACAGAGATCGGGGGTGGGGGCTGGAGGAGGTTACTGAGACCGGGGGTGGGGGCTGGTGGAGGTTACAGAGATCGGGGGTGGGGGCTGGAGGAGGTTACAGAGATCGGGGGTGGGGGCTGGTGGAGGTTACTGAGATCGGGGTCTGGTGGAGTTTAATGAGATCGGGGGTGGGGGCTGGAGGAGGTTACTGAGATCGGGGGTGGGGGCTGGAGGAGGTTACAGAGATCGGGGGTGGGGGCTGGTGGAGGTTACTGAGACCGGGGGTGGGGGCTGGTGGAGGTTACTGAGATCGGGGTCTGGTGGAGTTTAATGAGATCGGGGGTGGGGGCTGGAGGAGGTTACTGAGATCGGGGGTGGGGGCTGGAGGAGGTTACAGAGATCGGGGGTGGGGGCTGGTGGAGGTTACTGAGACCGGGGGTGGGGGCTGGTGGAGGTTACTGAGATCGGGGGTGGGGGCTGGTGGAGGTTACTGAGATCGGGGGTGGGGGCTGGAGGAGGTTACTGAGATCGGGGGTGGGGGCTGGAGGAGGTTACTGAGATCGGGGTCTGGTGGAGTTTACTGAGATCGGGGGTGGGGGCTGGAGGAGGTTACTGAGACCGGGGGTGGGGGCTGGTGGAGGTTACTGAGACCGGGGGTGGGGGCTGGTGGAGGTTACTGAGACCGGGGGTGGGGGCTGGTGGAGGTTACTGAGACCGGGGGTGGGGGCTGGTGGAGGTTACTGAGACCGGGGGTGGGGGCTGGTGGAGGTTACTGAGATCGGGGTCTGGTGGAGTTTAATGAGATCGGGGGTGGGGGCTGGAGGAGGTTACTGAGATCGGGGTCTGGTGGAGTTTAATGAGATCGGGGGTGGGGGCTGGAGGGGGTTACTGAGACCGGGGGTGGGGGCTGGAGGGGTTACTGAGATCGGGGGTGGGGGCGGGGGTGGGGGACGGGTGAGTCCATGGAGCAGGAAGATGCAGGAACAGGCCATTGCTGATTGGTGCTCAGACTGAACACCGCAGTCACGGGCTGAATGGTCTCCTTCTGTGCCAAAAAAACGCAGCAAAGAGGCTGCTTACTTCGTCTTATCTGACAGATTGCAGCTTTCCTGGTCGCTGCCGTCCCTCTGCAGTTACCTTGTTGTCTCTCACTGCCCTTTAATCTGCTTCATCCCGCTGTACCAGTCCCCTTGTGATAATGGATTGCGTTTCCTAATCGCCCGTGGACCTGAATATCAAGCGCTGTGTATGAGGGGCGGCCAATCCAATACCCCCCGTCTTGCACCACCACACAAGACAAATTTCTAGCCCGGAATCTTGTTGTCCCTCACTCAGAATGCCAAGGGCGAGTCCGCATATTGTCTCCAAGGATCCTGGTGACCATCTCTGCATTTTCCATGGACACTGGAAGCCCCAAATTTGGAAACAGAGCGTTTTATTTGGGAATTTGGAAAGAGTGGGGATTTGGAGAAGTGGGGAAGGAGTTGTTGCTTTTTGCCTCCACTACTTGTAGTGCATTGTTTACAGGTAGATATTTAATTACAATACCCTTAACTTAATATGGTCAAGTAAGTAGTCAAGAAACTATACTGTAAACCAAGTTACCTAATTACAAATTTAATTAAACTTAATTAATTAAAACAAGGTCATATAAGGATGGGAGTGCAGGTGGTGTGCCGCAACTACAGCTTGTGGGAGTTTGTGGAGAGCATTGTGATCCCAGACAACCACGTTTGCAGTAAGTGCCTGCATCTTGAGGAACTTCAGCTCAGAGTTGTTGAGCTGGAGTCTGAGGTGCAGGCATTGCGGGCATCAGGGATGGGGGGAGTTACCTGGACACTTTGATCCAGGAGGCAGTCGCACCTCTTAGGTTAGGTAGTGGTACAGGTCTGGTTAGTGGTCAGGGACAGGAGGGTGTGACTGCAACTCAGGCAGGTAAGGGGACCCCAGGTGCAGTGCTGGAAGAGCCTCAGCCTTTGCCCTTGTCCAACATGAGGTTCTTGCTGCCTGTGTGGATGAGGGAAAAGTCTGTAGGATGGATGAACAAGCTGACCATGGCACCATGGTGCAGGAGGCCATTCGAGTGGGGGGAGTGAAAGGGAATGTAGTTGTGGTAGGGGACAGTATACAGGGGGATAGATACTGCTCTCTGCAGCCGCGACCGAGAGTTCCAAAGATGTGTTGCCAGGATTAAAGACATCTTCTCGCAGCTGGAGAAGAACTTGGAGTGGGAGGGGGAGGATCCAGTTGTTGTGGTCCACTTAGGAACCAACGACTTAGGTAGAACTAGGAATGAGATTCTGCTGAGGGAGTTTGAGGAGCTCGGATCCAAATTAAAAAGCAGAACCTCAAAGGTAATCATCTCTGGATTGTTACCTGAGCCACGTGCAAATTGGCATAGGGACAAACAGATTAGAGGTTTAAATGCGTGGCTCAAAGAGTGGTGTGGGAGGAAGGGGTTTCAGTTCATGGGGCACTGGCAACAGCACTGGGGAAAGAGGGAGCTGTTCCATTGGGAACAGTGTCCTGGCAAACCGAATAACTAGGGCAGTAGACAGGGCTTTAAACTAATGAAGGGGGGATGGGAGGATTTAGAAAAGAGTAAGTTTGTAGAATTCGCAAAATTATCGCAATTTCGAAATAATGTGATAGAGACATATGTTTTCGTATAAACAGCTTTATTTCAGCAAAATGCTGTCAGGTTTCAAAACGGACACAAGCAGCCTGTAAAATGGTCGCCACGCCTCGTGGCAGAAGGTTCTAGACTTTCAGTAGGCAGACAAGATGGCGTTTCAATAAACATTTCAGCAAGATCGGACAGGACTCAGCATATTGAGATAAGACAAGACGAGATCGTTTTGCATTTTAACACCCAAGCAAGGAATATAAGTGCTGGAATCGGGTTTTCCATGCACAAATGAGAGCTAGTGTACTGGGCAATCAAGGGCCCATCCAAAGACATTGATACGCAAATTCCCCACGGCTCTACGATGAGAGAGGCGTTCGCGGGTACTCACAGCAAGAATTCGGAGGCCCCCAAAACCCCTCCAGGGAGACTCCTAGCCGGTTCCACAAGGGGAGAAATATTAACGGGTACTCAGACAGTTACAAGTATCACCGAAACCCATTAACGACAAGAACCACCCCATACAAGAAGTTTGAGCGCCAAAACATGACAAAAGATGAACATTAAGATTGGGCGGGAGATAAGGGATTACAGTACTATAACTGTAGTGTCCAAACGTCCATCTCTCTCTTGCGCTTATTCCTCTTATCCCTGACGACTCTTGACGCTCTTATGCTCTTATTCCTTTGACTCGCTAGAGAACTCTTGACTCTTATTCTCTGATCCGCTGATTTTCCGGGAGTCAACCTCGTGGCTTGCCGCGAAGATCTGTGGAGAGCTGGTCTGCGAAGGCCTGTAAGCAGACGCACCATCCCGAGAAGTCGGTAAACGGTGTTGGAACCGAAGGCCCAAGAGGAGATGAGATGAGATGAGAAGAGAAGAAGACGACTACATGTGCCGCCGCGGTCAGTAAACCCCGACCGCGCCCGAAAATCAATTAACCACTTCTTCGAATTCTATCGGCTACTCCACAACTGGCCCTGGAAGACTTTTCTTCGAGTTCTACCGACAACCGGTGTAGGGCACAGGAAGACTCTTTTTCGAGTAGTATCAGAAATCCGAGACCAACACAGATCTTCATGACAGCAGACGGTCCAGCCTGCTAGTCGAGCATAAGCGAGTAAACAAGTGGGGTACAGAGACCCCTGATCAACACGTGAATAGTCAGGTGCTGTGGCGAAAACATCCGAGCAGCGTTTCGGAATTCGCTGAGTTATCACGAGTGGTGAGCATGAGTCTCGATCCTACAGATCTAGATTAGGACAGGTATTGATAGGGGAGGGTTTTTGTTTTAAGGATAACTATAATGTGTGTCCCCTTTTTCGATGTGTCGTGCGCTCCTCATTTCCCTAAACCTAGTTTCATAAATGTATGTAAGCTTGTACTGTCATTAATCTGTGCTTATGACATGTATTTCGTAATCTTGAACAATATGCAATAAAGATTTTCCATTTCGTACTATTCAACCGGGTCTACCTGAGTTTTCTCTGCATTATTGCTCTCGCACCTAAGTCCAGTGTCAGAACCGTAAGGGCGAGTGGGTCGAACCACTCACAGGTGTCTAGTGTTATCAGGCTGGCTGGAGACCAGAACAGGCAACAAGGCCTAACCCCTGCACTAGCACCCAGGCTATGCACAGAGCAGCCGTCCGCATCCCTTACAAGTTTAAAAGCAGCGACAGAAATGTCAAGGCTCAAGAGCAGAGTACAGTTTTGGGTAAAAATAAGCAGAGTGGGTCAGGAAAGGACAGAGAGAGTAATAATGGTAATAAGGCATCAGTGACTAAGGTGACATCAGGGAAAAATAGAAATAAGTCAAAGTTAAAGGCATTATATCTGAATGCACGAAGCATTCGCAACAAAATAGATGAATTAATAGCGCAGATAGAAATTAACAGGTTTGATCTAATAGCTATTACGGAGACGTGGTTGCAAAGTGGCCAAGGTTGGGAACTAAATATTCCAGGATACTTAACTTTTAGAAGAGATAGGCAAAATGGAAAAGGAGGAGGGGTAGCCCTGATAATAAAGGATGGGATAAAGACAGTAGAGAGAAAGGATCACAGCTCTGAAAATCAAGAAGGAGAATCAGTTTGGGTGGAGCCAAGAAACAGCAAGGGGCAGAAAACATTGGTGGGAGTTGTTTATAGGCCCCAAAATAATAGTTGTAATGTAGGGCAGAGTATAAATCAGGAAATTAGAGGCGCATGTAACAACGGTAATACAGTAATCTACATATAGACTGGGCAAACCAAATTTGCAACAATATTGCGGAGGACCAATTCATGGAATGTATGCAAGATAGTTTTCTAGATCAGTATGTTAAGGAACCAACTAGGGAAAAGGCTATTTTAGATCTAGTATTGTGCAATGAGAAAGGGTTAATTAATAACGTTGTAATAAAGGGGCCTTAGGGAAGAGTGACCAGAATATGAGAGAATTCTATATTGAGTTTGAAAGTGATTTCGTTAAATCAGAAACTGGGGTCTTAAATCTAAACAAAGCAAACTGTGTAGGTATGAGGGGTGAGTTGGCTAAGGTAGATTGCAAACTACATTAAAAGGTATGACGGTAGACAAGCAATGGCTAGCATTTAAAGAATTAATACATAATTTACAACAAATACACATTCCTTTAAGGCACAAAAAACCCATAGGAAAAGTGATCCAACCATGGCTAACAAGAGAAGTTAAAGATAATATTAAATCAAAGGAACAGGTTTATAATGTTGCCAAAAAGAGTAGTTAGCCTGAGGATTGGGAGGATTTTAGAATTCAGCAAAGGAGGACCAAGAAATTGATAAAGAAAGGGAAAATAGAATATGTGAGTAAACTAGCGAGAGACATAAAAACAGACTGTAAAAGCTTCTATAGGTATGTAAAAAGGAAAAGATTAGCGAAAGTAAATGTGGGTCCCTTACAGGCTGAGACAGGAGAAATTATAATGGGGAATAAGAAAATGGCAGAGAAATTAAACAAATACTTTGGGGGAGAAATTCGGTATCGCCCCGTTCGGTGCGCAATTATCGGCCGGGCGCAAAGTTTAGCGTTGGCGAAGCTCAGGTGATGTCATTTAGCAATGGAACACAGATACACTGGCGCTGGCCAGTTCTTACAGGGGAGGGTCGATCTTGCTCTGCAGCCACACTCTGCTCATTGCAGCCTTGAATCTCGGCCTGGAGAGACCTGTACATCAATTCTGCTGGAACCACCAATGGATAGGCCCAGGGAAAGAGCTGAGCGCTTCAGCGACCAGGCCTTGGTGGCTCTGGTTGGCGCTGTGGAGCGGCAAAGGTCAGTTCTCTACCCACAGAGTGGCAGCAGGCCATTGCCACGCGACTAAAGAAGATTCTGGAGGGAGGTGACTCAGCACGTCTCCTCGAGGAGCCTGGTGCCGAGGACCCACACCCAATGTCGGAAGAAGTTCAACAACCTCACTCGGGTGGTCAGGGTGAGTGGCTGCTTTTCAAAACCTCGACATCCCTCCATCTGAACCTCACTCTGTGCCCAGAGGGTTTAAAAACCCCAAATGCCCAACACTCATCCAAGACCTATGGCCATCTCATAAAACACACATGCACATTCCACACCTTGCATACATTAAGGGCTATTCAACTATGGGAGGCACATCAGGCAAGCACTTGGCTGCATATTCACTCAGGCCGTCCTTTTTCTTGCAGGCCAAGCTCTCTCATACAGGCGCCAGCAGCAACACACGGGAGGAGGACCGGCTGACCTACACACCCTCACCGATTTGGAGGCGCGCGTGCACAGGATCGTTGCCAGCCAGGTGATAGGTGCCGTGGCCGCTGGAGAGGTCGACCCCCTTGGGGACAGCAATGGTAAGTTCATCAGCTTTCTCTCCTCTCTCATTCCACTTGCCCCTCACAACACCAGCCTTTTACACTTTCAATCCAACTTACTAAATCGCTCCAGTCCTTGCTCCCTTATTGCCCCCCTGTCCTGACGCTAAAGCCACTCTTGAACCTCCCTGCTTTCAGATAGCGAACCACCAGCTGACCAGCCTGTCCCTCAACCTACCAGTGGCAGTGAGGCCCCAGGCAAGGAGGAAGAGGAAGCCGGAGCCTCACCGCCTGCGTCTCCCGAGGGAGCCCATGCCAACACTGGGACCACGCCTTCCCTGGAGGGGAGCAGGGGGGAAGGGTCTGTTGAAGGCGAACCTCCGGGACCCAGTGGGCTGCAGCAACGCCATGGGGGTAGGGAAGCTCGGGGACCATCTCCCCGGGGGGTGAGTAGGGAAGCGAGTCCTGCTGCACTGGACTCAGAGGAGGACCGCGCCATCGCAGCCATGAACAGCCAGGCCTTGAGCATGCACACTGAGCTCATGGATGCAATGGCAGGGGTGCCCGAAAGCATGGATGGACTGGCTAGGATTATGGAGCAGTCCGCTGCAGCACAGGCCGACGCAACGCAACGGCTTAGTGCTGCAATTCAGTCATTGGCTGGTGCCATCCAGTCTCTGACTGCTCTCATGCAGTCTCAGATTGATGTCACGCAAGCACTGACTGCTGCCATCCTCGCTGGGTGGGCCACATTGCCCCGGGGCTCTCACGGCGCCACAGCAGGCCAGCAATCTGTGCTCCAGCAGATTGCTCCGGATGCTGAGGTACTGCCCCGTGGGAGTGTCAGTGTGTCGGTCGAGCAGGAAGGTGCTGTCCTCTCTCAGGATGACAGCATTCCTGCTCCCACCACTGGCACTTCTCCACTGCACTTGCCACCGCCTGCAACACAGCCAGCCCAGACTGCTGCCACCCATGCAGAGTTGGTGCAGTCTGCAGCCGGGCCCTCCAGGCCCAGAGCTGGTTGAGGGCGTCCTTCAAGGGCATCTGTAGTCTCAGCATCTGACATTCAGCAGCCTTCCACCAGCCTTGCTGCAGCCACTGGGGCCCCATTACGGAGGAGCAGTAGGGTAGGAAGGGGAGAAGTGCGCAGGGGAAGGAGATCACCCTCGAAGGGCAAACAGCAGGAGGTCTAAATAAATGGTGGGAATGTTTGTGGTAAAGGTCGAGGTTCGTGTGATTACATTTGTTTACTGTTTTGCCGTTTATCTCCAGCTGGTGAGAACCAGTTCTGTTAGTTCATGATTTGTTGTGTTTGTTTCTAATTGTTTGTCCTGAATAAATGACACACACAGAGTTTGTTAAAGAAAAAAGTTGTTGTATTCAAAATGTACATGTTTGGCCTTTGGAATCATTCCAGCTTTGGCCGGCTATAGGGGGTGCGGGTTGCTTTCCATGATGTTGTTCTCCATGCCAGAAACCATCTTCTGAGTAGGGGCCTAGAAGCAGCTTCTTATCAGCGATTCATGGACGGCCCTTGCACTGGGAACATTGTGGGCCTCCCTCCCGCCTTGGTGCTGCTGATGATCATCCTCCTCCTCTTCCTCCTCCTCCTCCTCTTCCTCCTCCTCCTCCTCCTCTGGTGGTGCTCCAAGGCCTGGTGGCATTGGCTGGGTCCTGAGGATTGCCAGGTTATGCAGCATGCAGCACACAACTATGAAGAGGGAGACTCGCTCAGGCGAGTACTGCAGGGCTCCTCCTGAGTGGTCCAGACAGCGGAACCATTGCTTCAGCACGCCGATCGTCTGCTCAATGATGTTTCTGGTGGCGAGATGGCTCTCATTGTACCGCAGCTCAGCAGGGGTGTTGGGGTTATGGAGCGGTGTCATCAGCCAGGTGCAGAGTGGATAACCCTTGTCCCCGAGGAGCCATCCACTAGGGTGATGCGGTGCCTGGAAAAGGTCTGGCACACCAGTCTGGCGCAGGATGAAAGCATCGTGGCTGCTGCCAGGATAGCGGACATTGACGTTGAGTATGAGCTGTTTGTGGTCACAGACCAACTGAACATTCAAGGAGTGGTAGCTCTTGCGGTTTCGGAATACCTCTGCATTTTTATGCGATGCCCGCAATGCCACATGCGTGCAGTCAATGGCGCCCTGCACCATGGGGAAGCCCGCTATCCTCGCAAAGCCCAGAGCGCGGTCACGCTGCTTGTCTGGGGTCATGGGGAAAGAGATGTTCTGGCGTCTCCTTTTAAAGAGGGCATTTGTCACCTCCCGGATACAGCAATGCACCGCGAACTGGGAGATACTGGGAGATATCGGCGATGTCCCCAGTAGAAGCTTGAAAAGAACCGGTGGCATAAAAATTCAGAGCCACTGTCACCTTCACTGCCACCATCAGAGACGTCCTGGTCCTCAGTTGAGGCTGTAGATCTGGCTGCAGCAGGTGGCAGAGCTCAGTGACCACCTCCTTGCTGAAGCGCAGCCTTCGCAAACACTGCTCCTCAGACAAATGAAGGTATGAGAACAGCTCCCTGAATACACTCAGAGGGTATGGTCTCCTGTGCAGAGGCCTGTTGGCCCTCCTCCCACCGGCCATGTTTGCCACTTTCTCTCTGTGTCTCTGCTGCCTCCGATTCTGCAGGTGCAGGACGACGGCCCGAGTCAGTGCAGCCCCCACAGTCTCTTCTAAATCGCTGCATTGAAGGTCAAATTAAAATTAACCTGCAAAGTGCTGCTCAGTACCCTTCACACAGCATTGAATCTCTCCAGAAGTCTCTCTCTCTTAGAATGCATGGTGCAAAAATGTCACCGACAAAAAAAGGCAGGAAGCAGCCGTCTTTAAATAACGCTCCCCCAGTCCCTTCCCGACTGCAAAATGTTCCCCTCTACCTGTCATTGCTAGCGGCAGGCGGAAAGGCAGGGGGTGCCACCCAATATCCGGTCCGGGGCGCTACCTGGGCGTTGCACGCTCGACTGACGTCACGATCTGCGGCCACAAAATGTCTGGTCAATTTAGCGAGCAGCGCAAACGTCGCCGCGCTCGGGCGTTAGTTGCTTTGTGCCCCATTAGCGCCATCTTAGGGTGCTAACGGGAGGCGCTAATCAATTGAATTTTTCCCCCTTTGTATCTGTCTTCACGGAAGAAGAAGCAAAAAACTTCCCAGAAATAGTGGAGAACCAAATGGAGTATTTGAAATAAACACTCGACACCAGGTCTGTGTTCGAAGATTCAAGCAGTCTTTATTCACACCGGTGAGGAGACAACCTGTTTTCTGTCTAGCCAGGCTTCTCTCTGCAGATACAAAGTTTTAAGCAGTCTTTTATACAAAATATAGGTGCATGATTAGCCTCGTGCACGATCCATCTTAGCAATTTGATTGGATTTCGCCCCCATTTACTGATTGGTTATATAAAATAAAGCAGAGCTTACATTAACGGCGCCTACCAATGCGTGACATCAAGATACCACCTTCATTACTGGAAAAGCATATGACCGTTATCACCGCAAGCTGTTGCTGTAACTATTACATTGTGCTTATGCCAGGTGGGGTTTCACCAACATTGTACATTCTTCTAAGAAGAAGACTCCATTGTTCTGCTTATCTGCCCCTCTAGGCCTCTTGTGGTTCAATGGTTTCGACTAGTTGCAATTATCTCCAAGTTACACAGCATGCCACGGTTAATCATTCTAACACTACTGCCAAATCAACATGTCATTCTTAGCGTTATCGCAACTGTCAGTTCAGCAACTTAAGACAGCTTACTTCTGCAAAAAGACTAATTAGCTCATTTAGTTCCTGAGACCCATTCTTAACCCTTTAATCATAGTAGAGCTCTAAAGCCCCACTTCACAAGGCTCTAGCGAGAATGAGGGACTGAAAGAAATTAGTATTAGCAAAAACATAGTACTGGAGAAATTAATGGGACTGAAAGCTGATAAATCCCATGGACCTGATGGCCTGCATCCTAGGGTTTTGAAAGAGGTAGCTATAGAGATAGTGGATGCATTGGTTGTCATCTTCCAAAATTCCATAGATTCTGGAATGGTTCCTATGGATTGGAAGGTAGCAAATGTAACCCCACTATTTAAGAAAGGAGGGAGAGAGAAAACGGAGAACTACAGACCAGTTAGCCTGATATCAGTAGTAGGGAAAATGCTAGAATCTATTATTAAGGACGTGGTAACAGGGCACTGTAAGATTCTCAAAATTCACAGATCCCCAAAACTCGAAGACAAACCCTAAGGAAAAAGACTTTGGACTCTTTTTCTAACTATTACAGGTGGTAAAATGCATTGGGCCTAACCGAAGGACATTTTAGAACAAAAACCAAGATTTGGTATTTTAAAAGACATGTCTGGGCTTGTAAGGGAGAAAAGGCTGTAAAGGAAGGTGGGTTCAACCTCTGTAAAGACAGTTTGGATATTGGAGTTAATGGGAACTGTCTGGGGAACCGCATGACCTCACTGGGAGTTAAATCGGCCCCTATCAGACATTAACATCCTAACAATACCTGAGGAAAAACAGTCTCCACCCCAATTTACAGAGCCCATTAAAGACATGCATAAAACAGATTACTTCAGCCTACTCCATAGAAATCATAGGCCCAGTCAAAAAACCCAAAACATGAGGACAATTCAACTACAATTAAACAACAGATCGACAGGATGGAGCTATCCCGAAACCACTTCACACATTTACAAACCAGTTACTGTTGACGAGCCCTCCAAAATCTTACAATGACCGGGATTTGATTTGGTGCCCAGATAAGGAAGCTTCAATTAGTATAATTGAAGGACTGCTTTTCTCAAGTTCAAGCAACAAGCAGGACAGCAGTTACACAAGAGCAAGCAGTTCAAGTTCGAGTTCCCCAGTACAGTTACACAGTTCAACAGAAACAAGTTCAACAAGCAGGCAGAAGGCAGTTCCACAGTTCTGCAAGAAGGCAGTTCCACAGCTCTGAAGAGGACAGTTCAACAAGCCGAGGGGGCAACAGAAAGAAGTTCAACAAAGAAGGCCAACAGCTCCAGAAGTAGGCCGACACGCAAGAAGAGACCAGAGCGACCGCCTCAGTGACCATCGGACACGTCGCGGCAACAAGGGCCTTACGAAACTTTTTACTTAAAAAGACTCTAAACCCTATCTCTAACCAAGGAAAAGTGGGTACTCACCCGATAAATCCAATCCAGCGAATCCCGAAACCGTGACCAGCTCAACTGTCAAGGATTCGTTTGGTGAGCATTATCCCTGGTTCTCCAGAGCCCAACCGAGCTAGTGAAGTGGGATTGGGAGGGGTGAAGTATTATCCTAATGTTATTTCCCTCGCTTGTACCGAAGTGTTCCCCATTTTTAGAGTGTTAAGAGTGTTTGTGTTGTGTTTTACTTTCTTGAATAAAGATCAAAGTTCTTGCATCAAAACCAGTTGTCTGCTGCACTTTTTGTCACAACCCCCAAATAAGTCCAAGGTCGAGAACCAAGGGAGTGGGAGCGATTCGAACCGCTCAGAAGTCAGAGGCGAAGCTGACACAAAACACCACCCCCTACAGCACCTAGAAAATAATAACAGGATTGGGCAGAGTCAACACGGATTTATGAAAGGGAAATCCTGTTTGACAAATCTGTTGGAGATTTTTGAGGTTGTAACTAGCAGAATAGATAAGGGGGAACCAGTGGATGTGGTGTATTTGGATTTTCAGAAGGCATTCGATAAGGTGCCACACAAGAGGTTATTAAACAAAATGAGGGCTCCTGGGATTGGAAGTAATATACTATACAATAGCAAAATACTGTGGATGATTGAAAACTGAAATAACAACAGAAATCGCTGGAAAAACTCAGCAGGCCAGGCAACATCCGTGGAGAGAGAAACAGAGTTAACGTTTCAGGTCAAAGACCCTTCGTCAGAACTGAGAAAAAAGCAGGAAATGAAACAGATGAAAAAGCAAGTTTGGAGGCTGGGGGAGGGAATAAAAGAACAAAAGGGGAGGTCTGTGAGAAGTAGAGACATTAAGAGATACTCAGGGCGAGACGAGATGGTAATAGGACAGTTTAAGAGATAAAAGATGGCTCAAGAAGTGTGAAATACGCTGGCAGAATGAAAGACAGCTGACATGTGGGAGAGAGAAGGATTGGTTAACGGACAGAAAACAGAGAGTAGGAATAAACGGGTAATTTTCAGGTTGGCGGGCTGTAACTAGTGGGGCACCGCAAGGATCAGTGCTTGGGCCTCAGCTATTCACAATCTGTATCAATGATTTGGATGAGGGGACCAAATGTAATATATCCAAGTTTGCTGATGATACAAAGCTAGGTGGGAATGTAAGTTGTGAGGAGGATGCAAGGAGGCTTCAAGAGGATATAGACAGGCTAAGTGAGTGGGCAAGAACATGGCAAATGGAATATAATGTGGAGAAATGTGAAGTTATCCACTTTGGTAGGAAAAATAGAAAAGCAGAGTATTTTATAAATGGTGAGAGATTGGAAATTGTTGCTGTTCAGAGGGACCTGGGTGTCCTTGTACACGAATCACTGAAAGTTAACATGCAGGTACAGCAAGCAATTAGGAAAGCAAACAGCAACAAAGGTTCACCAGACTGGTTCCTGGGATGGGGGGATTGTCCTCTGAGGACAGATTGAGTAGACTAGGCTTATATCCTCTCGTGTTTAGAAGAATGAGAGGAGATCTCATTGAAACATACAAAATTCTTACAGGGCTTGACAGGGTAGATGCAGGGAGGATGTTTCCCCTGGCTGGGGAGTCTAGAACCAGGGGTCACAATCTCAGAATAAGAGGTCGGCCATTTAGGACTGAGATGAGGAGAAATGTCTTCACTCAGAGGGTGGTGAATCTTTGGAATTCTCTACCCCAGAGGGCTGTGGAGGCTTAGTCGTTGAGTATATTTTTAAATATTAAGGGAATCAAGGGATATGGGGATAGTGCAGGAAAGTGGAGATGAGGTAGAAGATCAGCAGGCTCGAAGGGCCAAATGGCCTACTCCTGCTCCTATTTCTTATGTTATTATGTTTTCATAAATTAAACTCACCTTATCACCGTATCCCTCAAGCCCACCATCTCACCGTATCCCTCAAGCCCACCATCTCACCGTATCCCTCAAGCCCACCATCTCACCGTATCCCTCAATACCACCTACCCAGCCCGACAGGGAGCTGTTGCGGGAGCTAACCGACCTACTAAGGTCCCAACACAGTGGGCAGGGAGCGCACTCTCTTTTCCAACCGGGGATGCGCTGCCCGCCATATTGGATAAGGTGGATGTGCTGGTGTCAGGAACGCACGTCGGGATTATTTCAAGGGGAGAATATTTTATTTAAGTGAAGGTCCTGCCAGACCCACCTTCAATTTTCAATCGCCCTAGTGGGCATGTTCCCCTGGGAAAATGTGGTCTATTGAAAATCTAATTGTTACTTTGTTTTTATTGGTTTAGATTAAAAATCTTTCAATTGTGAAATATAAATGTGTTTAAAATGTACCTGAATTCATCATTTTTAATGTAAACACTCAACATTTTCTGGGGTGCCTCAGACGTCCTAAAAAGTCACCACCAACTCTGTAAGTGATTGGTTGGTGAGTATTTTGCTCACTTCTCTTATCTTTTAAAGCCTAGGAAATTTATTAGTAATTGTAAGGTTTCATTAGTATTAGTAAAGTTTATTAGCAGTAATAAATCTTATTGGGTGTAGTAGGGTTTATTAATTAATAAAATAAATTAATTAAGACTCAATAAAGATGGCAGGGCAGGTGATGTGTCGTGACTGCAGGATATGGGAGCTCCTGGACGCCAGTCTGATCCAGGACGAACACGTCTGCGGTAAGTGTCTGCGGCTCGAGGAGCTTCGGCTCAGAATTGATGAGCTGGAGGCCGAGCTGCGGACACTGCGATGCATCAGGGAGGGGGAAAGTTACCTGGACCAGGGTGGATGAGCAAACTGACCATGGCACCGAGGTACAGGAAGTCATTCAATTGGGGGGAGTTGAAGAGATTGCAAAGTCTCTGTTTGAAGAATGGACTCAGTCGAGAATATTTTGTGGACTTTATGGGATTTTTCTGAAGGTATTTTCCCTGTGTTGGGATCACCCTGTGCAGATATGTGAAAAACTGGTTTGTTAAAACTCCAGAGAACGCATGGCAGTTGGCTGTGACAAAAGAAATGTCAGTCAGCCAGAATGTATGGGTTCGCCCGACAGCCCTGGAAAAAGGAAGGGGGGGCCATTGACAAAGGGGCTGAGGACCCTGAGGCACCCGTTGAACTTGAACTGTTAGAAAGCCACTCTAATATGCAAAAGCACTTCTCACCGCCATCTCAGAAGAGAAGCAGAACAATGAACCCACTAGCCTAGCCAGCCGAAGAGGAGCCAGTTTGTCCCAACACAAAGACCAAAGATATGTCCCAGACTTAGGGCCATTAGTCCAATCACAGAATACCCATTGGTTTGATGATGACCCATCACTGATTAAGCACAGGAGTGCTTAGAAACAAAAGGATTTTAAAGATTGGCGGGAAAGATAGGGGTAGCAAGACTCCTATAAAGATAGATCCTTTCCCACCATTCTCTCTCTCTCTCGCTCTCGCTGCACCAAGATCAGCCTAACAAGAAGTACCAGAGAAGCCGCCGAGCAGAGCGATCGAGACCGACGGTGTGTGTGGGGGTAAGCATGGTCTCGAGTGTCCCAAGCCGGTAAACCAGATATCCCAGGCGAGCTGGGTGAGGTGTAAGGGCTCAGGGTTTTTCTCAGAAGTGAAGCTTTTGGGCTATTCCAAGGGTGGAAGCTTCGTTTGGTTCAGCCAGGCGAAGGGGCTTATGCGACTGGGAAATTCATTGGTAGGGGTTGTAAGGGGTGACGTGTGGCTCTGTGCTTAGCCTGGGTGCTAGTGCGGGGTTAGGCCTTGTTGCCTGTTCTGGTCTCCAGCCAGCCTGGTAACACTAGACACCTGTGAGTGGTTCGACCCACTCGCCCTTACGGTTCTGACACTGGACTTAGGTGCGAGAGCAATAATGCAGAGAAAACTCAGGTAGACCCGGTTGAATAGTGCGAAATGGAAAATCTTTATTGCATATTATTCAAGATTACGAGATACATGTCATAAGCACAGATTAATGACAGTACAATCTTACACACAGTTATGAAACTAATTTTAGGGAAACGAGGAGCGCACGACACATCGTAAAAGGGGACACACATTATAATTATCCTTAAAACTTAAACCCTCCCCTATCAATACCTGTCCTAATCTAGATTTGTAGGATCGAGACTCATGCTCACCACTCGTGATAACTCGGAGAATTCCGAAACTCTGCTCGGATGTTTTTACCGCAGCACCTGACTATCCACGTGTTGATCAGGGGTCTCTGTACCCCACTTGTTTACTCGCTTCTGCTCCGGCTAGCAGGCTGGACCGTCTGCTGTCATGAAGATCTGTGTTGCCCTCGGAGTTCTGATACTACTCAAAAAAAGAGTCTTCCTGTGTCCTACACCGGTTCGATAGAACTCGAAGAAGGGTCTTCCTGGGCCAGTTGTGAAGAAGTCGGTAGAATTCAAAGAAGTGTTTAATCGACTTACAGGCACGGTCGGGGCTTACTGACCGTGGCGATACGTATTGTCGTCTTCTTCTCATCTCATCTCATCTCATCTCCTCTCGGGCCTTCTGGTTCCAACACCGTTTACCGACTTCTCGGGATGGTGCGCCCGCTTCCAGGCCTTCACAGCCCAGTTCTCCACAGATCTTCGCGGCAATCCACGAGGTTGATCCTGGCGGATCAGAGTCCAGAGTCGTCAGGCAAGAGAATAAAAGTTCAGCAGCCTTCCAGCGAGTCAAAGCAGCAAGCGCGAGATGGACGGTTGTACTTTACAGTTATAGTGCTATAATTCCTCTTTTCCCGCCCAATCATAATGTCTATCTTTTGTCAGGGTTTTGGCGCTCAAACTTCTTGTATAGGGTGATCTCAGTCTTTAATGGGTTTCGGTGACACTTGTAACTGTCTGAGTACCCGTTAATATTTCTCCCATTGTGGAACCGGCTAGTAGTCTCCCTGGAGGGGTTTTGGGGCTTCCAAATGCTTGCTGTGAGTACCCGCGAACGGCTCTCTCATCGTAGAGCCGTGGGGATTTTGCATATTAATGTCTTTGGATAGGTCCTTGATCGCTCAGTACAATAGCCCTTGTTTGCACCTGCGAGACCGATTTCAGTATTTATGTTTAAAATGCAAACCCATCATGTCTTGTCAATTATCTCAAATGTGCTGAGTCCTGTACGATCTTGCTGAAATGTTTATTGAAGCGCCATCTTGTCTGCCTACTGAAAGTCTAGAACTTTCTGCCACGAGGCGTGGCGGCCATTTTACAGGCTGTTTGTGTCCGTTTTGAAACATGACAGCATTCTGCTGAAATAAAGCTGTTTATACGAAACTTTATGTCTCCTTCTTATTTTTATAAAATCGCGATAATTTTGCGAATTCTACAGGGTGGAGTTAGAGTCCACCATAGCAACAAGGGAATTACTGCATGTTATAGTCCCCAGTTGTGTACTGTATGTATGTTATTTGTAACCTGGATTTTATTCTCCACAGAGGCAGTAATTTCGTTTAGTAGTGCATGTTTTAGCCAGTGCATGTTGGACCAAATAAATATAAGTACGATTTTTCACCGAAGCATTCCTGTCTATGACTTATTTCATTTACACTCTGAATAATAATTCCCGGGTATAGAACTTTCGTAAGGAGGGGGCGATTCAAACCATCCGTCTAGCAATTGGGCTAGGATCAAAAACCGCTTACAGAGTTAATAGGAATATAGTGGTAATAGGGGAGAGCATAGTCAGGGGGATAGAGACAGTTCTCTGCAGCCAAGAGCCAGAGTCCAGACGGCTGTGTTGCCTGCCCAGTGTCAGGGTTCGGGACACCTGCTCTGGGCTGGAGAGGAACTTGCAGTGGGAGGGGGAGGAGCCAGTGGTCGTGGTCCACGTAGGTACCAACGACGTAGGTAGAACTAGGAAAGAGGTTCTGCTGAGGGAGTAGGAGCAGCTAGGGGCTAAATTAAAAAGCAGAACCTCAAGGGTAATAATGTCTGCATTATTACCTGAGCCACAAGCAAATAGGCATAGGGTAAATAAAAAGGGCAGTAGACAGAAGGCTGGAAACTATAGACCGGTTAGCCTAACATCTGTGGTAGGTAAAATTTTGGAGTCCATTATTAAGGAGGCAGTAACGGGACATTTGGATAATCATAATTTAATAGGACAAAGTCAGCATGGTTTTATGAAGGGGAAGTCATGTTTGACAAATCTGCTGGAGTTCTTTGAGGAAGTAACATACAGGGTGGATAAAGGAGAACCAGTGGATGTGGTGCATTTAGACTGCCAAAAGGCATTTGACAAGGTGCCACACAAAAGATTATTGCTTAAGATAAAAAATCACGGGATTGGGGGTAATATTCTGGCATGGATAGAGGATTGGCTATCTAACAGAAGGCAGAGAGTTGGGATAAATGGTTCATTCTCAGACTGGCAATCAGTAACTAATGGTGTTCCGCAGGGGTCAGTGCTGGGTCCCCAACTCCTTACAATCTATATTAACGATTTGGAGGAGGGGACCGAGTGTAACATATCAAAGTTTGCAGATGATACTAAGATGGGAGGGAAAGTAGTGAGTGAGGAGGACATAAAAAATCTGCAAGGGGACTTAGACAGGCTAAGTAAGTGGGCAGAGATTTGGCAGATGGAATACAATACTGAAAAGTGTGAGGTTATGCACTTTGGCAGGAAAAATAGTAGAGCAAGTTATTATCTTAATGGCAAGAAACTGGAAAGTACTGAAGTACAAAGGGATCTGGGGGTCCTGGTGCACGAAACTCAAAAGGTTAGTATGCAGGTGCAGCAAGTGATTAAGAAGGCCAATGGAATGTTGGCTTTCATTGCTAGGGGGATAGAATATAAAAATAGGGAGGTATTGCTTCAGTTGTACAAGGTATTGGTGAGACCGCACCTGGAATACTGCATACAGTTTTGGTGTCCATACTTAAGAAAAGACATACTTGCTCTCGAGTCAGTACAAAGAAGGTTCACTCGGTTAATCCCGGGGATGAGGGGATGGACATATGAGGAGAGGTTGGGTAGATTGGGACTCTACTCATTGGAGTTCAGAAGAATGAGAGGCGATCTTATTGAAACATATAAGATTGTGAAGGGGTTGGATCGGGTGGATGCGGGGAGGATGCTCCCGATGATGGGTGAAACTAGAACTAGGGGGCATAGTCTTAGAATAAGGGGCTGCTCTTTCAAAACTGAGATGAGAAGGGACTACTTCACTCAGAGGGTGGTAGGTCCATGGAATATGCTGCCCCAAAAAGCTGTAGAAGCTACATCATTACATAAATTTAAAACAGAAATAGACAGTTTCCTAGAAGTAAAGGGAATTAAGGGTTACAGGGAGCATTCGAAACAAAACAGATGAACTGATAGCGAAAATAGAAATAAATAAATATGATCTGATAGCCATTACAGAAATATGGCTGCAGGATGACATAGATTGGGACCTGAATATTGAAGGGCACATGATATTTAGGAAGGACAGGAAGCTAGGAAAAGTTGGAGGGGTGGCTCTGTTAATTAATGATGGTATTAGCACAATAGAGAGGGATGACCTAAGTTCAGGAAACCAGGATGTAGAAGCGGTTTGGGTAGAGATGAGAAGTCACTTGTGGGAGTGGTGTACAGGCCCCCTAACAGTAACCACATGGTAGGATGGAATATAAAGGAAGAAATAATGGGAGCTTGTCAGAAGGGTACGGCAATAATCATGGGGGATTTTAATCTACATATAGACTGGAAAAATCAGATGGGCAAAGGTAGCCTAGATGAGGAGTTCATGGAATGTTTTCGGGATAGTTTCTTAGAACAGCACGTTCTGGAGCCAACCAGAGAGCAGGCTATACTAGACCTGGTATTGTGCAACGAGATAGGATTAATTAATGACCTCATAGTGAAGGCGTCCCTAGGTAGCAGCGATCATAATATGATTGAATTTTACATTCAGTTTGAGGGAGAGAAGAGTGGGTCCAAGACAAGTATTTTAAACTTAAATAAGGGCAATTATGAGGGCATGAAAGCAGAGCTAGCTAAAGTGAACCGGCAAATTAGGTTAAGGGATAGGTCAATAGAGTGGCAGTGGCAGACATTTAAGGGGATATTTCAAAATACACAGAATATATACATTCCAACAAGAAAGAAAAATTCCAAGGGGAGGACCCGCCATCCGTGGTTAACTAAAAAAGTTAAAGATAGTACCAACTTAAAGAAAAAGCATATAATTGCGCAAAGATGGGTGGCAGGTCAGAAGATTGGACAGAATATAAAAAACAGCAAAGAATGACTAAAAGATTAATAAGGAGAGAAAAATTAGAGTACGAGAGAAAGCTAGCTAGAAATATAAAAACAGATAGTAAGAGTTTCTATAGATATTTAAAAAAGAAAAGAGTTAACAAAGTGAGCGTTGGTCCTATAAAAAGTGAGTCTGGGGAATTAATAATGGAAAATAAGGAGATGGCAGTTGAACTGAACAGGTATTTTGCATCGGTCTTCACTATAGAGGATACAAGTAACATCCCAGAAATAGCTGTAAATCAGGAAATGGAAGGGAGGGAGGAACTCAAGAAAATTACAATCACCAGGGAAGTGGTACTGAGCAAATTGTTGGAGCTGCGGGCTGACAAGTCCCCGGGTCCTGATGGACTTCATCCTAGGGTCTTAAAAGAAGTGGCTAGTGAGATAGTTGATGCCTTGGTTTTAATTTTCGAAAATTCCCTAGATTCGGGGAAGGTTCCATTAGATTGGAAAATAGCGAATGTAACTCCTTTATTCAAAAAGGGAGGGAGACAGAAAGCAGGAAACTACAGGCCAGTTAGCTTAACATCTGTCATAGGGAAGATGTTAGAAGCTATTATTAAAGACGTTATACCAGTACAACAGCACCTTAAGTGTGCCAGTGCAGCCTTCAGTCGCCTGAGGAAGAGAGTGTTTGAAGACCAGGACCTCAAACACAGCACCAAGCTCATGGTCTACAGAGCAGTAGTGATACCTGCCCTCCTGTATGCCTCAGAGACATGGACCATGTACAGCAGGCACCTCAAAGCACTGGAGAGGTACCACCAACGCTGCCTCCGCAAGATCCTGCAAATCCATTGGCAGGATAGGCACACCAACATCAGTGTTCTCGCTCAGGCCAACATCCCCAGCATCGAAGGTTTGACCACGCTCGATCAGCTCCGATGGATGGGCCACATGGTCCGCATGCCCGATACGAGACTCCCAAAACAAGCGCTCTACTCGGAGCTCCGACACGGCAACAGAACCCCAGGTGGGCAGAGAAAACGCTTCAAGGACACCCTCAAAGCCTCCTTGGAAAAGTGCAACATCCCCAACGACACCTGGGAATCCCTGGCTCAAGACCTCACAAAGTGGAGAAGCATCCGGGAAGGCGCCAAACACCTCAAGTCTCTTCGCCGGGAGCAAGCGGAAGCCAAGCGCAAACAGCGGAAGGAGCGCACGTCAACCCAAGCACCCCACCCACCCGCCCCTTCAACCACCGCCTGCCCCTCCTGTGACAGAGACTGTAGGTCCCGCATTGGACTCATCAGTCACCTGAGAACTCATTTTTAGTGTCATCCTCAGTTCCGAGGGACTGCCTAAGAAGAGAAGATAGCAGGGCACTTAGAAAAGTTCAAGGTAATCAGGCAGAGTCAACATGGTTTTGTGAAAGGGAAATCATGTTTAACCAATTTATTGGAGTTCTTTGAGGAAGTGACATGTGCTGTGGATAAAGGGGAACCGGTGGATGTACTGTACTTAGATTTCCTGAAGGCATTTGATAAGGTGCCACATCAAAGGTTACTGCAGAAAATAAAAGCTCATGGTGTAGGGGGTAACATATTGGCATGGATAGAAGATTGGCTAGCTAACAGGAAACAGAGAGTAGGCATAAATGGGTCATTTTCTGATTGGCAAGATGTAACAAGTGGTGTGCCACAGGGATCAGTGCTGGGGCCTCAACTTTTTACAATTTATATAAATGACTTGGATGAAGGGACCGAAGGTATGGTTGCTAAATTTGCTGATGACACAAAGATAGGTAGGAAAGTAAATTGTGAAGAGGACATAAGGAGGCTACAAAGGGATATAGATACATTAAGTGAGTGGGCAAAGATCTGGCAAATGGAGTATAATGTGTGAAAATGTGAAATTATCCATTTTAGCAGGAAGAATAAAAAAGAAGCATCTTATCTAAATGGTGAGAGATTGCAGAGCTCTGAGATGCAGAGGGATCAGGGTGTCCTAGTGCATGAATCGCAAAAGGTTCGTATTCAGGTACAGCAAGTAATTAGGAAAGCTAATAGAATGTTATCGTTTATTGCGAGGGGAATTGAATACAAAAGTAGGGAAGTTATGCTTCAGTTATACAGGGCATTGGTGAGACCACATCTGGAGTACTGTGTACAGTATTGGTCTCCTTATTTAAGGAAGGATGTAAATGCGTTGGAAGCAGTTCAGAGAAGGTTTGCTAAACTAATACCTGGAATGGGTGGCATAGTAGTTAGCACTGGTACCTCACAGCGCCAGGGACCCGGATTCGAATCTGGCCTCGGGTGACTGTCTGTGTGGAGTTTGCACATTCTCCCCGTGTCTGCGTGGGTTTCCTCCGGGTGCTCCGGTTTCCTCCCACAGTCCAAAAATGTGCGGGTTAGGTTGATTTGGCTATGATAAATTGACCCTTAGTGTTAGGGGGGGATTAAATATGTGGGGTTACGGGGATAGGATAGGAAGGGATATGTTAGGGGGAATTAAATATGTGGGGTTACGGGGATAGGGTGGGATATGTGTCGGTGCAGGCTCGATGGGGATTCTGTGTGAGAAAGCAGGGACAGGGTACTGGATTTGGATGATCAGCCATGATCGTATTGAATGGTGGAGCAGGCTCGACGGGCCGAATGGCCTACTCCTGCTCCTAGTTTCTATGTTTCTATGAAAGGTTGGACAGGCTAGGCTTGTATCCGCCGGAGTTTAGAAGAGTAAGAGGTGACTTGATTGAAACATATAAGATTCTGAGGGGTCTGGACAGGGTGGATGTGGAGAGGATGTTTCCTCTTGTGGGAGAATCTAGAACTAGGAGTCACTGTTTAAAAATAAGGGGTCGCCCATTTAAGACAGAGATGAGGAGATATTTTTTCTCAGAGGGTCGTGAGTCTTTGGAACTCTCTTCCTCAGAGGGCGGTGGAAGCAGAGTCTTTGAATATTTTTAAGGCAGAGGTAGATAGATTCTTGATAAGCAAGGGGGCGAAAGGTTATCGGGGGCAGGGAGTAATCAGATCAGCCATGATCTTATTGAATGGCGGCGCAGGTTCAAGGGGCCGAGCAGCCTACTCCTGCTCCTGATTCGTATGTCCTTTCAACCCTTAAATTTCCTCTTCAGCTTTTTATGTACTTACGGGTTTTCCATCCAATACAAGAGCAGGAATGTTGGCAACACATAGTTTAAATGTCAAAGCCTGTGCTGACACTTCAGTTGCTTCCTGGCTAGCTGTGTTAGTTTCCAAGGTTGGCCTGCATGCGGCAGGTATCTGCTCCCCTCTCACGTCCTGTGCTTACCTTACATTGAACGTTCTCTCATACTGACAGATCACTGGGACATTCAATCAGTGGCCCAGGAGATAACTCTGCTGCTGCCCCTGACTGTTCTCCTGGCTCATCTCCAAACCAAACATAGGCCAAGGGAATCAAGCCCAGCCTGGCTCTCTGACTAACCAGCAACATCCAACAGTGTTGTTTGATTCCAGCTCCATTCTTTTTCCATGTAGATTGAGCAGGATGAACTCCAGTTCACTGGGAGAATTCCATGCCAGGATTTGATTCCTGCTCTTCCTTTTGGCCCAGTGAGGATTAAAGTGAGTTCATCAGGGCAGTCTGCGAGGGAGTAGCAGGGCATTGACGGTTCATGTTTGTTCCCTTGCAGTGCCGGATCAGATTCTCCTCAGTGGATTTACAGGCAGCTGAGTCGAGTGCGGAGGTGTCAGCCTGGAAGACAGCTGTCTGTGAGGGTAAGAGGGGCATTTAACAGGAATTCAGTGCGCTTTCATCCCGGAACGGGGAGCAATTAAGACAGAGGAGTGTGTGGCAGAGGCAACACAGCAACCAGACCCGGGGCCGTTAGCTTGCAGGCTGTAGGGGGTGGTGTTTTGTGTAAGCTTCACCTCTGACTTCTGAGCGGTTCGAATCGCTTCCACTCCCTCGGTTCTAGACCTTGGACTTATTTGGGGGTTGTGATAAAAAGTGCAGCAGACAACTGAGATTGATGAAAGAACTTTGATCTTTATTCAAGAAAGTAAAACACAACACAAACACTCTTAACACTCTAAAAGTGGGGAACACTTCGGTACAAGCGAGGGAAATAACATTAGAAGAATACTTCACCCCTCCCAATCCCACTTCACTAGCTAGGTTGGACTCTGGAGAAACAGGGATAATGCTCACCAAACGAATCCTTGACAGTTGAGAGTCAGGGTTTAGAGTCTTTTGAGTAAAAGGTTTCGTAAGGCCCTTGTTGCCGCGAGGTGTCCGATGGTCACTGGGGCAGTCGCTCTGGTCTCTTCTTGTGTGTCGGCCTGCTTCTGGAGCTGTTGGCCTTCTTTGTTGAACAGCTTTCTGTTGCCCCCCTCACCTTGTTGAACTGTCTTTTAAGAGCTGTGGAACTGCCTTCTGCCGGACTGCTTGCTGAACTCCCTGCTGCTGTGTAACTGTTGAACTGCTTGTCTCCTTGAACTGCCGTGTAACTCTACTGGAGAACTCAAACTGTGCTGTTGAGAACGGGCCTTTAATTATACCCATTGAAGCTTCCTTATCATTGTAAGATTTTGGAGGGCTCGTCAACAGTAACGATTTTAATAATTGTCAAATGGCTTTTGGGATGGCTTGCATCCTGTCGATCTCCTTGGTTCATTACAGTTGCTTGGTTTTAGAAACATAGAAACATAGAAAATAGGTGCAGGAGTAGACCATTCGGTCCTTCGAGCCTGCACCGCCATTCAATGCGTTCATGGCTGAACATGCTACCTCAGTACCCCATTCCTGCTTTCTCGCCATACCCCTTGATCCCCCTAGTTGTGAGTATTATATCTAACTCCCTTTTGAATATATTTAGCGAACTGGCCTCAACAACCTTCTGTGGTAGAGAATTCCACAGATTCACCACTCTCTGGGTGAAGAAGTTCCTCCTCATCTCAGTCTTAAATGGCTTCCCCTTTATCCTTAGACTGTGACCCCTGGTTTTAGTTTTCCCTAACATTGGAAACATTCTGCCCGCATCTAATTTGTCTAAACCAGTCAGGATTTTAAACGTCTCTATAAGATCCCCCCTCATTCTTCTGAACTCCAGAGGATACAAGTTCAGTTGATCCAGTCTTTCTTGATATGTCAGTCTGGCCATCCCAGGAATCAATCTAGTGAACCTTCGTTACACTCCCTCAATAGCAAGAATGTCCTTCCTCAAGTTAGGAGACCAAAACTGCACACAATACTCCAGGTGTGGCCTCACCAAGGCCCTGTACAACTGTAGCATCACCTCCCTACTCCTGTACTCAAATCCCCTTGCTATGAAGGCCATCATGCCATTTGCTTTCTTGACTGCCTGCTGCACTTGCCTTCCCACCTTCAGTGACTGATGTACCATGACGCCCAGGTCTCGTTGCACCTCCCCGTTCCCTAATCTGCCACCATTCAGGTAATAGTCTGCCTCCCTATTTTTACCACCAAAGTGGATAACCTCACATATATCCACATTGTACTTCATCTGCCATACATTTGCCCATTCACCCAACCTGTCCAAGTCACTCTGTAGCCTCCTAGCATCCTCCTCATTGTTCACACTGCCTCCCAATTTAGTGTCATCCGCAAATTTGGAGATATTACAATTAATCCCTTCGTCCAAATCATTAATATATAATGTAAACAGCTGGGGCCCCAGCACCGAACCCTGCGGTACCCCGCTGGTCACTGCCTGCCATTCTGAAAAGTACCCATTTACTCCTACTCTTTGTTTCCTGTGTGCCAACTAGTTCTCAATCCACGTCAACACTTTACCCCAATCCCATGTACTTTAACTTTGCACACCAATCTCTTGTGTGGGACCTTGTCGAAGGCCTTCTGAAAGTCCAAATACACCACATCTACTGGTTCCCCCCGTCCACCCTATTGGAAACATCCTCAAAAAATTCCAGAAGATTTGTCAAGCATGATTTCCCTATCACAAATCCATGCTGACTTGGACCTATCATGTCGCCACTTTCCAAATGGTCTGTTATGACATCTTTAATAATTGATTCCATCATTTTACCCACCACCGATGTCAGGCTGACCGGTCTATAATTCCCTGACCGGTCTATAAAAAGGTTTTGATAGAGTAGATAGAGAGAGAGCGTTTCCATTTGTGGGGAAGAGCATAACTAGAGGCCATCAATATAAGATAGTCACCAAGAAATCCAATAGGGAATTCAGAAGAAACTTCTTTACCCAGAGAGTGGTGAGAATGTGGAACTCGCTCCCACACGGAGTGGTTGAAGCGAATAGTATCGATGCATTTAAGGGGAAGCTCGATAAGCATATGAGGGAGAAGGGAATAGAATGTTCGGCTGATAGAGTTCGATGATGAAGGATGAGAGAGGTTTGTGTGGAGCATAAATGCCGGCATGGACTGGTTGGGCCAACTGGCCTGTTTCCGTGTCGTATATTCTATGTAATTCTATGAAACAAACGGAAGTACCTAAGATCTCATCATCTCCGAATGATCCAGCTTTGGACATTTTCTGTGGTCCCATGTGAGAACAGGAAGTCCCTGCTTACATCTGGACTATTGCCTGACCCGCAGCATTTGAAGACCAGAATCATGTGATGGCCCAATGAACCTTTCTCCAATGAGAACATCTGGAACTTTACTTGTCCTTCTCTGAAGGGATCTAGGACAACCAACCTGGACTCTGCTCTTGTAGCTGCTCCTTGGATGTTAATGGTTGTTACCTAGCAGCGGGCTGCACGCTCTTCAACCCTGGAATGCTCTAGGGGGAGGGAGATGGGACCCCGCCCCCAATCACCTGCACCATCATCAACGTTTGAAGGCCATCCCTGCTCCTTGAAGGAAGTCCATTTCAATAGTCTGCTGCTGATTGCGATTGAAGTGTACCACTAGGGGGATCTCCTACTTCTCCTCCATGAAGTAGAAGCTGAGAAGGATGGTTTGAGTGTGGCCAGTTGATATTGTAAAGCTGCACTCTGAAGCTTCAGCACTGCTAAACTCCAGCAGAATGCTGGCTCTGGAACTTGAAATATCCGGTTTGCGCTTCAGCCAAGAATCCTTGAAGCTTCACAACCCAGATAGAGAGCACAAGCTTGGGGGAATCAGACCGCCCCTCTCGCAGTTCCCTGCTGTCATTTCCTGAGTTTTTTTTTTCCACGATTTAATTAAACGTATACCAGAGGGGGTGCGGTCAATGCTTCACTCAGAAACTGCGCAGGCTAAAGCTGCGGCTGAGGCTACGAGCTGTGGTGACTTGCTGAGTCTGATTCCTGGTTATCTGGGTTGGCTTCTTCCGAGTGGAAGTGCTTCAACCTCTTCTGCCAGGGCTGCCAATCTGTTAAAGAGAGAGAAAAGACAAATATTGGAACGAGGCGTATCCCAGCTGAGGGGGGAAACAAGCAACAGAACTGTGGAGAGCCACCTCGGGTTCTCCTTTGTCTCGACTGCCTCTGCTCCAACAGCAGCATTGAGGCCAGCCCCGGTAAGTGGAGCTCATATTAATTACTGGTGAGGGTGGTGTGAGGCTGCGTCTGATAAAGAGGCTGCTCTTTATCGCCAAGCCCAAGAGAAAAAGTCTCTTTATTTTGGGAGGGGTCCTTCTGTATGACCATAGAGTTATAGAAATCTTAACGCAGCCAGTAGGGCTCACCGTGAGAACGAGTCGACAGCGAGTGGCATCCACCATCAACCAAAGATCTGGCACCAGTGTTGGCAAGGCCAGAAATGTTTCTTTTTGGAGATGCCAACTTGCTGGCTGACAGTGAGCGTGATGGGAGGATGCAGCCTGGGCGGCTCAGAGAGACAGGGAGGTGGGGGCTGGGCTGGCAGGATAGGATGCTGCTTGATACGTGGAAGTCTGTCCAGATGTTTGGGAAGGGGAGGGGGGTCACGTGGATTGTCATAGATGGCCGTTCTCCTGACTCAGGCTTTTGCAGTGGTCTGTGCCAAAGGTTTGGAGAGTTCAGGCTCCCGATCACACGGAAAACATCTTTTGAAGGTACCAGGGGAGAAACTCTGCTCAAGATGACTTTCTTGTAAAGCTCCGTTGATGTTTCCATAAATATTTGCAGGTGAATGAGAGAGTGAAGCACAAAATCTGGGGTAAAGACAGCCATGAGACACTGTAGGAATTCTGTCCCCTCCTCATTGATTTCTCAGTTAGCTTTTTCCTGTTGCTTGTTCGTTCCCTCCCCTGATGTCTGTCTCTGGGAGTAGTCATACCCTCGACTAAAAATCTTCGAATAATCTCCAGCTTTTCTCTTTTCTGTTCTGCTCGGCCCACTCTTAGATCCACTCTTAGATCCACGTCCTTCCCTGGTCAAAGTCAACCCATTCTTCATCTTTCCCTGACTCACAGAAGCTTTGAAACCCTCACCCAGGCCTTTGTTAGCTCCAGACTTGAATATTCCAACGCTCTCCTGGCCGGCCTCCCACCTGCCACTCTCCATAAACTTGAGGTCATCTAAACTCGGCTGGCCGTGTCCTAACTCGCACCAAGACCCGTTCACCCATCACCCCTGTGTCCTAACTCGCACCAAGACCCGTTCACCCATCACCCCTGTGCTCGCTGACCGACATTGGCTCCCGGTCTGGCAACGCTTCCATTTTGTGTTCAAATCCCTCCATGGTCTCGCCCCTCCCTATTTCTGTAACCCTCTGAGATATCTGCATTCCTCCAATTCTGGCCTCTTGCGCATCCCCCCAATCGCTATCGTCCCACCATTGACGGCCGTGCCTTCAGCTGCCTGGGCCCCAAGCTCTGGAATTCCCTCCCTAAACCTCTCCGCCTCTCTAACTCTCTCTCCTCCTTTAAGATGCTCCTTAAAACCTACCTCTTTGACCAAGCTTTTGGTCATCTGTCCTAATGTCGCCTTCAACAAAAGCAAAATACTGCGGATGCTGGAAATCTGAAATAAAAACTGAAAATACTGGAAATACTCAGCAGATGAGGCAGCATCCGTGAAGAGAGAAACAGAGTTAACGTTTCAGGTCGATGACCTTTCATCAGTTCTGACCTGGGAGATTTGCCAAACCCTTTTTTGATGAGTGCACTGCCCCTTTAATGGACAGTATCGTTATGTTAGAGTGGAATAAAGGTCTGGGAATAAACACAGTGCAGCAACGTTGCTTCTGCCCCTAAAAGGTTAATGACGCAGTGGTGGAGAAAGCAGCTGGTTTTAGCACAACGCTGATTTACCCAATAACATGTTTACAAGGATGAATTATCCTCTGTTGCATTTCCCTGCTCCTAATGACATCCCTGCGGATATTACATTACATTATTTTCATATAAAAGTTCTTGGAGCAAATTACCCTGAGCCTGTATTTAGCACAGCTCTGATCCGAGCTCAGTGATTCCCTATGATGATGTTTCCTGCCTGTCAGCACAGTCCACACAAAGACACGGTCTGCACAGTCCACCCCTCGTTCCAAAGGTTAATGGCTAGACCCAGGCTGGAAACCACAGACAGAGTGATGGAGATCGTGCAGCTCAGTTCCCTCAACTTGGAGAGGAACATAGGAACAGGAGGAGGCCATTCAGCCCCTCAAGCCTGTTCCGCATTCAGCCCCTCCAGCCTGTTCCACACTCAGCCCCTCGAGCCTGTTCCACACTCAGCCCCTCGAGCCTGTTCCACATTCAGTCCCTCGAGCCTGTTCCGCACTCAGCCCCTCGAGCCTGTTCCACATTCAGTCCCTCCAGCCTGTTCCGCACTCAGCCCCTCGAGCCTGTTCCGCATTCAGCCCCTCGAGCCTGTTCCACACTCAGCCCCTCGAGCCTGTTCCACACTCAGCCCCTCGAGCCTGTTCCACACTCAGCCCCTCGAGCCTGTTCCACACTCAGCCCCTCGAGCCTGTTCCGCACTCAGCCCCTCGAGCCTGTTCCGCACTCAGCCCCTCGATCCTGTTCCACACTCAGCCCCTCGATCCTGTTCCACATTCAGCCCCTCGAGCCTGTTCCACATTCAGCCCCTCGAGCCTGTTCCGCACTCAGCCCCTCGAGCCTGTTCCGCACTCAGCCCCTCGATCCTGTTCCGCACTCAGCCCCTCGAGCCTGTTCCACACTCAGCCCCTCGATCCTGTTCCACACTCAGCCCCTTGATCCTGTTCCACATTCAGCCCCTCGAGCCTGTTCCGCACTCAGCCCCTCGAGCCTGTTCCACATTCAGCCCCTCGAGCCTGTTCCGCACTCAGCCCCTCGAGCCTGTTCCGCACTCAGCCCCTCGAGCCTGTTCCGCACTCAGCCCCTCGATCCTGTTCCGCACTCAGCCCCTCGAGCCTGTTCCACACTCAGCCCCTCGAGCCTGTTCCGCACTCAGCCCCTCGAGCCTGTTCCGCACTCAGCCCCTCGAGTCTGTTCCGCACTCAGCCCCTCGAGCCTGTTCCACACTCAGCCCCTCGAGCCTGTTCCACACTCAGCCCCTCGATCATGGCTGATCTCTACCTCAGACCCATTGACCCACTTTAGCTCCGTATCCCTTGATACCCTCAACCAAAAAAATATCGATCTCAGTCTTGAAAGCTCCAATTGACCCCCAGAATCCACCGCCTTTTGGGGGCGAGAGTTCCAGATTTCCACCACCCTTTGTGTGAAGAAGTTATTTCCGATTTCCCCCCTGAACGGCCTGGCTCTAATTTTAAGGTTTGCCCCCTTGTTCTGGACTCCCCCCACCAGAGGAGATAGTTTCTCTCTATCCACCCGATCAACTCCTTTAATCATCTTAAACACCTCGATCAGATCACCCCTTAATCTTCTAAACTCCAGGGAATACAAGCCCAGTCTGTGCAACCTGTCCTCGTAATTTAACCCTTTTAGCCCCGGGATCATTCTGGTCAATCTGCGCTGCTCCCCCTCCAAGGCCAATATCTCCTTCCTGAGGAGCGGGGCCCAGAACTGAACGCAGTGTCCAGATGGGGGCGAACCAGAGCTTTATATAAACTGTAGCACAACTTCCCCCCCTTTGTATTCCAACCCCTTGAGATAAAGGCCAACATTCCATTAGCCTTTTTAATGGCCCAGAAATTCGCCTCTCCGGCTTGCCGTGGGGGTAAGGATCGCGCGCGCTCTTACCTACCGCGCCTGCCGTTGTGTTTTGGGCCCACGGGGACTTCAGCTCCTGGGCCTCTCCCTGGTGCCGGCGCGCAGTGCGTGCGTGTCCCAGGGGCGCAGTTAGTGCAATGCGTCCCCTGGGATCACGTGGGCCATGGAGAGCCAATGGCAGCAGACCATCTTTCATTCATAGATTTGACAGGAAGACCTGTCAAATTTGTGAATTGAAATCGGCCCCAAAAGAACAGCTAAACTTAAAATAAAGTTTTAAAAACCCATCACGTTTATAAAATAATTATAGTTAAATAAATTAACCACTTTAAACAAAAATTAAAATTTTTGAAAAAATTAAAATACTTTTTAAAAGTGATAAAAATAAACTTACCTTTCTTTAAATTATCTAAAAAAGATAAACCTGTTGAAATTTTTTTAAAATTATACTTAATTAACCACTTACCTTGTTGAAAACGGGTCCTGCGCCTCCTTTTCATAAGCGTAGTTTCTTCACTACTTACCCTCGCGTAGAAACCTGAAAAAAAAGCCTAAGTTTGCTGCGTGCGCGCAGCCTCTCCCGTGCACGCGGTTCACCTCTGAACCCCTGCCTTCACCAGACCGGAAGTTCCGGTTTCCCGCGCATGCACAGTGCATGAAGGAAACCGGCACTTCAGGAGGCCTTACGGGTGAGTACACATTGCGTACTCACCCGGCAAGGGCCGAATTTTTGGCCCAATTTTTTTTTTAATCTGTCTACTGGTTTTTAGTGATTTCTGTACTTGGAGGCCTAAATCTCTCAGCTCCTCCACAGTTCCCAGCTTCTCGCCATTTGATAATACTCAGCTTCATCATTCATGGCTCCACAGTGTGTGACCTCACACTTTCTCCACATTGAACTCCAGCTGCCACAGATTTGGCCACTGACTGAATCTGTCAATGTCCCTTTGCAACTTTCTGCTCCCATCTACACTGTTTACTGAGCCACCTAACTTGGTGTCATCAGCAAACTTAGATACACGGCTCTCCGTTACTTCATCCAAGTCATTGATAAATATGGTGAAAGGCTGAGGCCGCAGCACAGATCCCTGGGGAACACCACTCGTCACATCCCACCAATCAAGGAACAAACTCTTTACCCCTACGCTGGCGTACTGGTTATGTTACTGGAATAGTAAGCCTGGACTAATAATCCAGTAGAACATGAGTTCTAAATCCAACCAGTGGTAGTTTGAGAATTTAAATTCAGTTTAAATAAAAAGCCAGGAACAATAAAAATGACCATGAAACTATTGGATTGTCATAAAAACCCAACTGGTTCACTAAATGTCCTTTAGTGAAGGAAAACTTGCTTTCCTTACCGGTCTGGCCTATATGTGACTCCAGTCCCACATCAACGTTCTCAGGGTAACTAGGGTTGGGCAATAAATGCCGGCCTTGCCAGTGACACCCACATCCCGAAAATTAATTTTTAGAAAACTAGGAGGAGCTCAATAAATGCAGATCAAGAAGGCCCAGGCTCCATCCTCTGTTAGTTGACCCCAGCTTGGGAGGTGATTGGTGCATTACACTGACCTCAGTGTCCAGGCTAGGGAGGTGATTGGTGCATTACACTGACCTCAGTGTCCAGGCTAGGGAGGTGATTGGTGCATTACACTGACCTCAGTGTCCAGGCTAGGGAGGTGATTGGTGCATTACGCTGACCTCAGTGTCCAGGCTAAGGAGGTGATTGGTGCATTACGCTGACCTCAGTGTCCAGGCTAGGGAGGTGATTGGTGCATTACGCTGACCTCAGTGTCCAGGCTAGGGAGGTGATTGGTGCATTACACTGACCTCAGTGTCCAGGCTAGGGAGGTGATTGGTGCATTACACTGACCCCAGTGTCCAGGCTAGGGAGGTGATTGGTGCATTACACTGACCTCAGTGTCCAGGCTAGGGAGGTGATCGGTGCATTACACTGACCTCAGTGTCCAGGCTAGGGAGGTGATCGGTGCATTACACTGACCCCAGTGTCCAGGCTAGGGAGGTGATTGGTGCATTACACTGACCTCAGTGTCCAGGCTAGGGAGGTGATTGGTGCATTACACTGACCTCAGTGTCCAGGCTAGGGAGGTGATTGGTGCATTACACTGACCTCAGTGTCCAGGCTAGGGAGGTGATTGGTGCATTACACTGACCTCAGTGTCCAGGCTAGGGAGGTGATTGGTGCATTACACTGACCTCAGTGTCCAGGCTAGGGAGGTGATTGGTGCATTACACTGACCTCAGTGTCCAGGCTAGGGAAGGGGAAACGATCACCGAGGAGACCTGACCGTGATCGCTGTGCACTGAGGTCTGCTGCAAAGTGTTTGTGTGATGATGAGTCAGGACAGGAGAGCTCAGCAGTGATACCCCTATAGTTGATTGCCTGCTGCCACACACTACCTAGGGTCACATATAAAACTGGGCCACTGAGTGAGGTAGTGGAGCCTGTTAAACACAGCACCATACAGGCCAAGAAGGCCCAAGGTCTAATTCTCCCTCCGTGTTCATCACCTCACCCACGGCCACTCTACTCCACAGATGAACAAGCACCGACCCTCCAGAATACCCGTTCAGCTGGAAACAAGGCCTTTGTCATCCATGACCTTACAGTGACATCCTGGCTATGACTGAAACTTAGCTCATGGGTGGCCCTTGCCCCTTACTGAAGCCTCTCCACCTGTCTATACTGTCCACCATCTTCCCCACAGTGCCAGTGTGGTCCTTATCAGCAAACCTCACCTTGGTCTGCCCCCCACTCTGGCACCTTCTCCTCCATCAAACACCTCACCCTCTTCCACCTATCTTGTTTCTCCTCTAAAATCCTGCTTGTCTGCGCCCCCCCCCCGAGTTTCTCCCTGAGATATACTCCTCCTCTCCTCCCTCAGCCTCTGTACTGAGTCACTCCTCACCCTCGCTGATTTCAATCTCCATTTCAGCTCCCTTTTCTCCTGATTTCACTGCCCTCCTATCCTCCCTAAACCCCTCCCTCCATATAAACTCTCCTACCCATAATTCACAGCCACCCCTTTAACCTCACCATTTCCCGTGGCTTCCCTCTTCCCATGGTCTCAATCACTGATAAAGGCATCTCCTTGTATTCTTCACCACCCACATCCCCCACCCCTTCCAACTGCACTTCCTTCAGTTTCTGCTGGAAAAAAACTCTCTCAAGCCATTTACAACGGCACTTTTAAAACCCCGAGGGGGAAAAATTAGGTCGCGCCCTGTTTGGGGCGCAAATATCGTCTGGACGCAAAAATTAGCACCTGGCGCTAATTATCGCCACTGACTGGAAACTTCACTTTTACCGCCCCGGGAGTTGAGTGGAGCGCTAAATCAGGCGCTGCACACCTGTCTTAAGGCGCAAAGGCCGAGCAGTGAGGCGCTAACTCAGCGCGCGATCGCAGCGCAGGTGCTGCCAGTTAGCGAGGGAACACAGACACACTGGCGCCAGCCAGTTCTTAAAGCGGGGGGGGCAACTTGCTCCCCAGCCACACCCTGCTCATTGCAGCTTTGAATCTCGGCCTGGAGAGACCTGTGAATCCATTTTGCTGCCAAGGATGGAGAGGGTGAGAGAACGAGCTCAGCGCTTCACCGAGCGGGCCTTGGATGCTCTGGTTGGCGCGGTGGAGCGCAGAAGATGTATACTCTTCCCTGAGAGTGGCAGGAGGCCTTTGCCACGCGAGTACAGAAGAGTGTGGAGGGAGGTGGCTCAGAGCGTCTCCTCCAGGAGCATGGTGCCCAGGACCCATGTTCAATGCCGCAAAAAGTTCAACGACCTCACTCGGGTCATCAGGGTGAGTGGCTTTTTCTCAATACCTCTCCATCCCTCCATCTCAACCTCACTCTATGGCCAGAGGGTCTTAAAACCCCAATGCACAACACTCATCCAACACCTATGGCCCTTTCATGAAACACACACACACATTCCACACTTTGCATACAGTAAGGGCTATTCACCTATGGGAGGCACATCAGGCAATACCATGGCTGCATACAGTAAGGGCTATTCACCTATGGGAGGCACATCAGGCAAGACCATGGCTGTATATTTACTCAGATGCTGTCCTTTTACTTGCAGGCCAAGCTGGCGCATAATAGGAGACAGCAGCAATGGACAGGTGGAGGGCGGCCTCAGCTGCAACCCCTCAGCGATCTTGAGGAGCGCGTCCACAGGATTGTGGCAAGCCGGGTGATCGGTCCCGTCGCCACTGGAGACGCCGACCCCGTTCTGGACAGCAATGGTCCTCTGTCCTTCCACTTGTCCCTCACAACACCAGCCTTTGACACTTTCAATCCAACTTGCTAACTCGCTGCACTTATTCCTCCCTTACTGCCACCCTGTCCTCACGCTAAAGCCACTCTTGTACCTCCCTGCTTTCAGATGGTGATTCACCAGCTGAGGAGACGGGCCCTGAAGCTGCCAGTGGGAGTGAAGCTGCAGCCGAGGAGGAAGAGGAAGCCGGAGCATCAGTGCCACCCTCTCCCGAGGAAGCCCATGCCCACACTGGGAACACGCCTTCCCTGGAGGGGAGCAGGGGGGAAGGGTCTGATGAGGGTGAAGCTCCAGGACCCAGCGGGCTGCAGCAACGCCATGGGGGTAGGGAAGAACGGGGGCCTTCTCCCCAGAGGGAGAGTATGCCAGCGACTCCTACTGCAATGGACGCAGAGGAGGAGCGGCTGATCGCAGAAATGAACACCCAGGCGGTGGGCATGCACACTGAGCTCATGGGTGCAGTGGGAAGGGTGCCCGAATGCATTGAGTCACTGGCAAGGAGTGTGGAGCACTTCGCTGTAGCACAGGCGGATGCCACACTAAAGCTTAGTGCTGCAATTCAGTCACTGACTGCCGTGATCCCATCTCTGACTGCTCTCATGCAGACTCAGATTGAGGCCACGCGAGCACTGACTGCTGCCAACCTCGATGGTTCGTTCACATGTCCCCGGGGCTCTCACCGCGCCGCAGCAGGCCAGCAATCTGTGCTCCAGCAGATTGCTCCGGATGCTGAAGTGCTGCCCCGTGGGAGTGCCAGTGTGTCGGGCGAGCAGGGAGTTGCTGTCCTCTCTCACGATGACAGCATTCCTGCTGCCAACACTGTCACTTCTCCACTGCACTTGCCACCGCCTGTAGGACAGACTGCTGCCGCCCATGCAGAGTTGGTGCAGTCTGCAGCCGGGCCCTCCAGGCCCAGAACTGGTCGAGGCCGTCCTTCAGGGGCATCTGCAGTGTCAGGGTCTGACGAGCAGCAGCCTTCCACCAGCCTTGCTGCAGCCACTGAGGTCCCATTACGGAGGAGCAGTAGGGTTAGAAGGGGGGAAGTGCGCAAGGGAAGGAGATCACCCTCGAAGGGCAAAAAGTAGGAGGTGTGACAAAATGCTGGTCATTTTTTTATTAAAGGCCGAGGTTCGTGGTCCAACTTTTGTCTAGTGTTTTGGACATTATCTCCAGGTTGTGAGAACCAGTTATGTTAATGACTGTTTTTTTGTGTTTATTTCTATGAGTTTGTCATGAGGAAATGACACACACAGAGTTTGTAAAATAAATAAGTTTTTGTATTCAAAATATACATGTTTGGTGTTTGGAATCATTGGTGCCTTGGCCGGCTTAGGGGTTGCGTGCTGGGTTCATTGATGTTGTTAGCAATGGCAGAAGCCATTTCCACAGCAGGGGCCCTAGAAGCGGCTTGCTATCAGCCGTTGACGGACGGCCCTTGCAGTTTCACCATTGTGGGCCGCCCTCCCGCCTTGGTGCTGCTGATGATCATCCTCCTCGTCCTCTTCCTCTTCTTCCTCCTCCTCCTCTGGTGGTGCTCCAAGGCCTTGTGGCATTGGCTGGGTCCTGACGATTGCCATGTTATGCAACATGCAGCACACAACTACGAAGTTGGATACTCGCTCAGCGAGTACTGCAGGGCTCCTCCAGAATGGTCGAGACAGCGGAACCGTTGCTTCAGCACGCTGATTGTGCGCTCAATGGTATTCCTGGTAGCTTGATGGCTCTCGTTGTACCGCAGCTCAGCAGGGGTGTTGGGCGTACGGAGCGGTGTCATCAGCCAGGTGCTCAATGGATACCCCTTGTCCCCGAGAAGCCAACCAACTGGCTGATGCGGTGCCTCGAAAAGTTCTGCCACAGTAGTCTGGCGCAGGATGAAAGCATCGTGGCAGCTGCCAGGATAGTGGGCATTGACAGCGAGTATCAGCTGTCTGTGGTCACAGACCAACTGAACATTCAAGGAATGGAACCCCTTTCTGTTCCGGAATTCCTCGGCATTCTCATGTGGAGCACGCAAAGCCACATGCGTGCAGTCAATGGCGCCCTGCACCATGGGGAAGCCCGCTATCCTCGCAAAGCCCAGAGCGTGGTCACGCTGCTTGTCTGGGGTCATGGGGAAAGAGATGAACTCTCGTCTCCTTTTAAAGAGGGCATTTGTGACCTGCCGGATGCAGCAATGCACCGCGAACTGGGAGATATTGGCGAGGTCCCCAGCAGCAGCTTGAAATGAGCAAGTAGCATAGAAGTTGAGAGCCACTGTGACCTTCACTGCCACCGACAGAGACGTCCTGGACCTCAGTTGAGGCTGCAGATCTGGCTGCAGCAGGTGGCAGAGCTCAGTGACCACCTCCTTGCTGAATCGCAGCCTTTGCAAACACAGCTCCTCAGACATATGAATGTAGGAGAGCTGTTCACGATATACCCTGGGAGGGTAAGCTCTCCTGTACATACGCCTGTTGGCCCTCCTCCGTCTGGCCATCATTGCCACTCTGTCTCTGCGTCTCTGTGTCCTCCGATTCAGCTGGAGCAGGACGACGCCCCCAATCAGTGCAGCCCCCATAGTCTCTTTGCAAGCAAAGTTATGAAGGACAGCAACCAATGTAGCAGCGAAGTTAGGATCAGTCGGCAAAACTACCTCACACAGCGTTGACTCAATGCAGAAGTCTCTCTTTCTCTCTCTCCGAATCTCTCTCTCTCTCTCAGAACGAGTGGTGCAAAAATGTCAACCACAGAAAAAGACAGGAAGAGGTCCCCTTTAAATAGCGCCCCCCCCAGCCCCACAGCGATTGATAGCGTTCCAGTCTTCCGGTCGTTGGATGCGCCAGGCGGTAAGGCAGGGGGCGCCACTCAATTTCCGCTCCAGGGCGCCACAAGGGCGTTGCACCATGGAATGACGTCACAATCTGCGCGCGCAGGTGGTCGCAGCGGTAAAGTTTAGCCCCGCCGCACAATGTCCAGTTAAGTTCCCGAGTGGCGCAAACATCGCTGCGCCCGGGCGCTAGCGGCTTTGCGCCCCATTAGCGCCCTCTTAAGGCGCTAACGGGAGGCGCAACCAACTGAATTTTTACCCCCAACTCTCCAGCCTTTGGCCCTCCATTCTCTATAGCCATCACTTGCTCAACCACTCCCTCCCTCCATCTTTGATGCTTCATTCCCAGCAAAACCTTGACTCACTCCCATCTTGATTATTCTCCCTGGGTGTGGCCCCCAGTTTAACTCTCTCAAGGGACACAGACTTGAGTGAATCTGGCACACAACTGGTTTAGCCATCCATCACCAGATCTGGCTGCACCACACCAAGCACTATCGGGCCCTGCTCTCCGCTGACCAAACTGTCCATGATTCCTGGATTGCAAAGGTAACACCAGCTTCTCTTCTCCACTACAAACCATATTTTTAAACTCCATCTCCCCTGCCCCCTCCACCCTCACCTCCAACAACAAGTGTAAGGATTACTGAGTTTCTATTGGTTGGTGGACCCAGACAGTCAAAGACACTCACACGACTCTGTACTTGGTCAAAAAGTTACTTTTAATGGTTTGATAATTTACATAAGCATCAAGCAGTACATCCAACCTTAAACCAAGGCAATGGAGTGATTAGTCTCTGTGGTGATTGAGGTCCTTCTTGAACATCCTCCTATTAGACGAGTATCTTCTTACCTTGCCATCCCAAAAGCCATTTGACAATTATTAAAATCGTTACTGTTGACGAGCCCTCCAAAATCTTACAATGATAAGGAAGCTTCAATGGGTATAATTAAAGGCCCGTTCTCAACAGCACAGTTTGAGTTCTCCAGTAGAGTTACACGGCAGTTCAAGGAGACAAGCAGTTCAACAGTTACACAGCAGCAGGGAATTCATACATAGAAGATAGGAGCAGGAGTAGGCCATCCGGCCCTTCGAGCCTGCTCCGCCATTTAATGAGATCATGGCTGATCCTTCAATTCAGTATCCCGTCCCCGCCTTCTCTCCGTAACCCTTAACCCCTTTTGCCTGTAGAAATATATCTAATTCCCTCTTAAATATATTTAATGAGCTGGTGTACACTGCCCTCTGTGGCAATGAGTTCCACAGGTTCACCACTCTCTGAGTGAAGAAATTCCCCCTCATTTCTGTCCTAAATGGTTTAGCCCTTATCCTTAAATTATGTCCTCTAGTTCTGTTCTCACCCGCCAAGGGAAACATTCCTTCTGCATCTAATCTGTCTAGACCTGTCAGAATTTTATACACTTCTATGAGGTCCCCTCTCAATCTTCTAAACTCCAGTGTGTACATCCCTAAACTACATAGTCTCTCCTCATAGGTCAATCCCGCCATTCCTGGTATCAGCCTGGTGAATCGCCGCTGCACCCCCTCCATGGCAAGAACATCTTTCCTCAGATGAGGCGACCAAAACTGTACACAGTACTCGAGGTGTGGTCTCACCAGTGCCCTGTACAGCTGCAGCAAGGTATCCCTGTTCCTGTATTCCAACCCTTTTGCTATGAAGGCCAGCATACCGTTTGCCTTCTTGACCGCCTGTTGCACCTGCATGCTCGCCTTCAGTGACTGGTGTACAAGAACACCCAGGTCTCTCTGTACTTCCCCCTCTCCCAATTTATTGCCATTTAAATAATAATTTGCCCTCCCGTTCCTGCACCCAAGGTGGATAACTTCGCACTTGTCCACATTATAGTGCATCTGCCATTTATCCGCCCAATCACCCAGTCTGTCCAAATCGCTCTGGAGCTTCCTGGTCTCCTCCTCTGAGCCCACCCCCCCTCCTAGTTTAGTGTCGTCTGCAAATTTGGAAATGCTGCATTCGACTCCCTGATCCAGGTCATTAATATAAATTGTGAACAGCTGGGGACCCAGGACAGATCCCTGTGGTACCCCACTTGTTACTGCCTGCCATTCAGAAAATGAGCCGTTTATTCCAACTCTCTGTTTTCTATCTGACAGCCAGTTCTCTATCCACGTCAATACTTTCCCCTTTATCCCATGAGCTTCAATTTTCCATGCTAATCTTTTATGTGGGACCTTATCGAAGGCCTTTTGGAAGTCCAGGTACACCACATCTACTGGCTCTCCCCCATCTATTTTACCAGTTACTCCCTCAAAAAATTCCAATAGATTAGTCAAGCACGATTTACCCTTTGTAAATCCATGTTGACTCTGTCCTATCCTGTCCCCATTTGCTAAGTGCTCGGCTATTTCATCCTTAATGATGGACTCCAGCATTTTGCCCACAACTGATGTAAGGCTTACAGGTCTGTAATTACCTGCTTTTTCCCTACCCCCCTTTTTGAATAGTGGGGTAACGTTAGCTACCCTCCAATCCATGGGCACTGTTCCCGAGTCTAATGAATTCTGAAAAATCATGCTTAGTGCATCCGCTATCTCTAGGGCCACCTCCTTCAGTACCCTAGGATGCATGTTATCAGGCCCTGGGGATTTGTCCGCCTTCAATCCCTTTAGCTTCCTTAACACCATATCCTTAGAGATATTGATTTGCGTCAGTTCCTCCTTTGCCAATGTCCCTATTTTTCCCGATATCCCAGGGAGGTTTTTTGTGTCTTCCTTCGTAAAGACTGACCCAAAGTATGCATTTAGTTGGTCTGCCATTTCCTTATTTCCCATTATATATTCCCCCGTATCTGACTGCAATGGACCAACTTTGGTTTTCACCAGTCTTTTCCTCTTGATATACTTATAAAAGCTTTTGGAGTTAGTTTTTATATTTTCCGCCAGCTTGCTTTCGTAAGCTATTTTGCCCTTCTTGATTAAGCCCTTTGCCCTCCTTTGCTCTATCTTAAACTGTTCCCAATCTTCCGCTCTGGCGCGTTTTTTGGCTATTTTATACGCCCTATCTTTGGATTTTATGCTGTCTCTAATTTCCCCTGTTATCCACGGTTGAGTCACCTTTTTAGATTTCCTTTTATGCCAGATTGGTATAAACAATTTTTGCAATTTTGTCATTCTATCTTTAAATGCTTGCCATTGTTTATCTACCTCCAGTCCTCCCAGGAACGTTGTCCAATCAGACCTACTCAGTTCCCGTCTAATGGCATCATAATTCCCCTTGTTTAAATTCAGGACCTGAGTCTCTGAGTCAATTTCTTCGCTCTCCATTTCGAGTGAGAAATCGATCATGTTATGATCGCTCTGACCCAAGGGTCCCCGTACAACAAGATTACTAATTAGTCCCTTCTCATTGCACAGTACCCAGTCCAATATAGCCTGTTCCCGAGTTGGTTCCTCGACATATTGATCCAGATAACCATCCCTTAAACACTCAAGGAATTCCTCCTCCTCATTATTTTTACTGATTAGGCTAGTCCAATCTATATGTAAGTTAAAGTCACCTATGATGACAGCTGTGCTCTTATTGCACGCTTCTCTAATTTCCCTCGTGATGCCCTCCCCAACCTCTATTTTACTATTTGGAGGCCTATATACCACTCCTATTAATGTTTTTCGCCCCTCGCTATTTCTTAGCTCCACCCATATAGATTCTGTATTAACTGAGTTAATATCCTTCCTTTCAATTGCATTTATCCCCTCTTTTACCAGCAATGCTACCCCTCCTCCCTTTCTTTTTTGTCGATCCTTCCTAAATACTGAATACCCCTGTATGTTAAGCTCCCAGCCCTGCTCACCCTGCAACCATGTTTCCGTAATCCCAATTAGATCATAATTATTAACCTCTATTTCCACAGCTAATTCATCTACCTTGTTCCTGATGCTTCTCGCATTAAGGTATAAAACCCTCAGGCTTTTTTTATGCTCACATTTTTTATGAATTAGTTTGGCCCTTTGTTTTTTGTTCCTCTCCTTTTTACCATTTATTTCTGTCTGCCTTTCACTTTCCTCTATTTCACTACATGGGTTTCTAGCCCCCTGCCATACTAGTTTAAATGCTCCCGAACTGCTTTATCAAAATTTACCCCGAGAACCTCAGTTCCATCTTTGCACAGGTGTAGACCGTCCCTTTTGTATAGGTCACACCTACCACAAAACTGGTCCCAATGCCTCAAAAATTTAAAACCCTCCCTCTTACACCACTGCTCAAGCCACGTATTTAGCCTAACTATCCTGTTCTCTGTACTCTTACTAGCACGTGGCACTGGTAGTAATCCAGAGATTACTACCTTCGAGGTCCTACTTTTTAGCTTGGCTCCTAACTCCCTAAATTCTACTTGTAGGACCTCTTCCCTTTTTTTAGCTACGTCGTTGGTACCAACATGTATCACGACAACTGGCTGTTCCCCCTCCCCCTCCAGAATGTTCTGCACCCGCGCCGAGACATCCTTGACCCTTGCACCAGGGAGGCAAATTACCATCCTGGAGTCTCGGTCGCGACCACAGAAACTCCTATCTATTCCCCTTACAATCGAATCCCCTATTACTATAGCCCTGCCACTCTTTTTCCCTCCCTTCTTTGCAACAGAGCCAGTCATGGTGCCATGAGCCTGGCTGCTGGTGCCTTCCCCCGATGAGTCATCCCCCCCGACAACAGCACCTAAGGCGGTGAACCTGTTGCTGAGGGAGACAACCCCAGGGGATTCCTGCACTACCTTCCTGCCCTTGCTCTGCCTTTTGGTCACCCATGTACTATCTACTCTGGCCTTAACCTGCGGTGTGACCAACTCACTAAATGTGCTATTCACAACCCTCTCAGAATCGTGGATGCTCCAAAGTGAGTCCATCCGCAGCTCAAGGGCCGTCATGCGGTCCCACATGAGCTGCAGCTGGACACACTTCCCGCACACATGGTTGTCAGGGACACAGGAAGCGTCCATGATTTCCCACATGTTACAGGAGGAGCATGACACAGGTCCGAGCTCTACTGCCATGACTTAACCCTTATATTACTTATTAATTTTCTAGTTTTAGTTTATTTATTGACTTTTGTTTTCCCGAAGCTTACTTAGACCAATGTATACTGTACTCCTCTTATTCCTTTTTAAACTAACCAAATCGCACTAGTTTTAGTTGTACTTTCTAGGAAGGTTTGAGGAAAGTACTTACCAGTTAGTCTTACCTCCCTGGTCTTTCGCTGACTTCCCGGTCTTGTGTCCCCTTGGTCCTACGCCGACTTCCCGCTCCTCCCGGTTCCTGCTCTGCTGAAAAGAAACTGAGACCAAAAAATTTGTGACCTCTGTTTTTAGACTGCTAAAAGACTACTAGGTTAGAGGAGGAGGGCGGGTGGGGGTTCCTACTCTGTAGGAACTCGGGTTTAAGCCACCACCCTCCTTAAATGCCGCTCCAACCAGGTCCGCTCCTCCTTCCCCGCTGCCGACCGCTCTGTGGGAGAAAAAGAAAGAAAGGCTCCTCCTCCGCCGCTGTCGACGCTGGTCTGAGGCCTACCTGAGCCTCGGGGCTCCCTTTATCGACTCGCCGCCGCTCCCGCCGCTCCAACCAGGTCCGCTCCTCCTTCCCCGCTGCCGACCGCTCTGTGGGAGAAAAAGAAAGAAAGGCTCCTCCTCCGCCGCTGTCGACGCTGGTCTGAGGCCTACCTGAGCCTCGGGGCTCCCTTTATCGACTCGCCGCCGCTCCCGCCGCTCCAACCAGGTCCGCTCCTCCTTCCCCGCTGCCGACCGCTCTGTGGGAGAAAAAGAAAGAAAGGCTCCTCCTCCGCCGCTGTCGACGCTGGTCTGAGGCCTACCTGAGCCTCGGGGCTCCCTTTATCGACTCGCCGCCGCTCCCGCCGCTCCAACCAGGTCCGCTCCTCCTTCCCCGCTGCCGACCGCTCTGTGGGAGAAAAAGAAAGAAAGGCTCCTCCTCCGCCGCTGTCGACGCAGCAAGCAGTCCGGCAGAAGGCAGTTCCACAATTCTGCAACAGTAACGATTTTAATAAGTGTCCAATGGCTTTTGGGATGGCTTGCGTCCTGTCGATCTCCTTGGTTGATTACAGTTGATTGGTTTTGTGTTTGGTTTTCCAGGCTGGGCTCGGTCTTTCTATAGAATGGGTCTGAGTGGGTTTTATTATGCATGTTTCTGATGGGCCCTGTAATCGGTTTTGATGGGGCCTGTCTTTTGGGTGGGACTGTCTTCTCCCAGTGTCTATTGTTCAAATATTAATGTCTGCTGGGGTTTGAGTGAGGTCATCCCGGTTCCCCAGACAGTGTAATTAACTGCAATAACCAAACTGCTTTTACAGAGGTCGAACCCACCTCCTTGTCCCTTTACAGGCCCAGACATGTTTTTAAAATGCCAAACATAGAAACATACATAGAAACATAGAAGCAGGAGTAGGCCATTCGGCCCCTCGAGCCTGCTCCGCCATTCGATGAGATCATGGCTGATCATCCAAACTCAGTACCCTGTACCTGCCTTCTCCCCATATCCCTTGATACCTTTAGCTTTAAGAAATATATCTAACTCATTCTTGAATATATTTAATGACTTAGCCTCAACTACCTTCAGTGGTAGAGAATTCCACAGGTTCACCACTCTCTGGGTGAAGAAATTCCTCCTCATTTCTGTCCTAAATGGCTTACCCCTTATCCTTAGATTATGACCCCTGGTTCTGGACTCTCCGACCATCGGGAACATTCATCCTGCATCTAGTTTGTCCAGACCTGTCAGAATTTTATATGTTTCGATGAGATCCCCTCTCATTCTTCTGTACTCCAGCGAGTATAAGCCCAATCGACCCAATCTCTCCTCATATGTCATTCCTGCCATCCCAGGTATCAGCCTTGTGAATCTTCGCTGAACTCCTTCCATGGCAAGAACATCCTTCCTCAGATAAGGTGACCAAAACTGCACACAGTACTCAAGGTGTGGTCTCACCAAGGCCCTGTACAACTGCAGCAGGACATCCCTGTTCCTATACTCAAACCCTTTCGCTATGAAGGCCAACATACCATTTGCCTTCTTAACCGCCTGCTGCACCTGCATGCTTACCTTCAGCGACTGGTGCACAAGGACACCCAGATCTCGTTGCACTTCCCCTTCTCCCAATCTATTGCCATTCAGGTAATAGTCTGCCTTTCTGTTTTTGACACCAAAGTGGATAACCTTGCATTTATCCACGTTATATTGCATCTGCCACGCTTCTGCCCACTCACCCAACCTGTCCAAATCATCCTGGAGTTTCTCGGTATCCTCCTCGCAGCACACACGCCCACCCAGCTTTGTGTCATCTGCAAACTTGGAGATATTACATTTAGTTCCCTTATTAGTTCCCATCAGAGTATCATCCTGGGTGAGCAAAACTCTTGCACCTCGAGAGCCAATCTTCCCCTGTAGTTTACCTATCTAAAACCCCAAAAACATATATTCCCCTTTTTGGTGTAGTGTTCCAATACATACAGGTAAGAATCAATAATACATACACATCCAAGCACGGAGGGGTCCAACACCCCTGCACCACTTGGAAAAAAAACAAAATACATCCATAGAAAGAAAATAACACACGATCACAAAACTTCTTTATTTTTAGAATCGATTCAGGCTTGATTTATACTTGGTAAACTTTATTGTAATGTTTTTCCCAGGCTTTCTCATGCCAGGAATGGAGCATTCTGTCCTTCCCCTTGCACTTTGTACACAGTAAGTACAAGCCTATCCCGAGCTGGCAAACCACTAAGATGTGGGAGGTCATCCTAATCCAGGAAGGAACCTCTATATTCTCAAAAATGTCCCACCTGGGTGTAACCGTGATGGCCGAAATCTCAGCCCCTATCTCGAGTGTCTTTTATTCTAGGGTGTAGAAATGCTTTTGTGATACCTCTACAGCTTTTAGTAAGACGGTAAGGTGTTCGGGTAGAGGAGGAATCTTATAGCCGAAGAAGGTGACATCGTTTTGCAGGTTGGTAATGTTTCCCTGACAGTGAGGTGAACAGTTGAGAGTTCAGGAATGGGGACAATCCGTTCCTGGGCCACTTGAACTTCTGCCTCAGGTTTAAAGCAGAAATTGCTGTCACTCACAAGGACACCAGAAATGCTGTCCATGCTGGTAGTGGGGCGCACTTGTGGTGACACAATATGTCCCACCCCCTATGAATGCTACCTATGGGGGAACATGGCCTTGTGCCATTACCTCCATGGTACAGTTAATAGGTCATGCGCCAGCAGCTTTAAACCCGTACTGTGGTCTAGAGTAGGCATTCAAGTGCTGGGGACACAGTATCATGTGTGAACCCCGGCTCTGGCACCCGGAGAGGTCAGTGCCTGTCATAGCGTGCTCCCACTTTATGACATAAGGTGGGACCGCTGTAAAACGGACATGTGCACCCCCTTGAATGATCCCAATGTTCTCCGCCCTGTATACCGGTGCGGGACAGGCTGTCCCACCCATGACCGGCATCCTCACTACTATCCCCATGACAGAGTGATTTGAATGCCCACAATCTACAGGGACTGGGTAGGCTTCAGAGGCTAGGCGGAGCTGACACGGGCTCAGTGAATTGCTGAACGGGTGGAGGGCTGTGAGGTGTTTGTTGCTAATCCAGGAGGGGACTAAACCTTGCTTTAAATCCTCCAGGTTGCTGCGGCCCTCGCCCAGCAACCATGCCCCGTATAGCACACACACCTCATTCTGTGCAGCCTGATCCAAAGCATTCCTATCCTCCCGTATGAGTGCATTTACTGTTTTAGCGTGTCTTTCTAGCTCAGCAATAATCTCTTTTCGATGGACCGTCATAGCTTGGTCCTCGTGTAGCTCTGAGCCTACCACTGTGTTCCCGTCCGTTAGGATCTTTCTTAACTGGGTTTTTAGACCATTTATCTGTGTTTGTAGTTCTATATCGTCCAGGCTATTTATTACAGAGGATCCTGTATTGTAGGTAGTGAAAATATTGTTCCAGGTCCCCCTTCTTTGTCTCCCTGCGCCCATAGTGTGCTCTGCGTGTAGTTTGTACAGCTCTGCTTTGTCTATGTTGGCAAAGTCAAGTTCATAGAATTTTCTAAACATTTCTTTCAGCAGGGCCTGGTATAGCTGTTCTGTCTCCTTAGGACACCATTCAGGTAAGTGTACCTCGGAAAGGTTTAATATAACTGAAGCTACTGCATAGTGTACCCCCTGGTAGAGTACCTTTTCGGTCGGCACTAGCACTAGCCCATTCTCTGGTCCCTTGGTGGTGGTAGGACACCTCTCTACTACTGTCTGTGAGGTCGTGGTCATGGGCAGGGGCTTTCGGGGGTGTGCCACGAGTTCGGTGGTGTTGACTGGGACCGGGGAGTGTGGGAGCGCGCACACATATAGGCTAGAATCCCACCCTATCCCCTCCCCGGCGTCCTGCCATTGTCTGGAGAAGATGATGGATATGCCTGTGAGGCAGGCTCTCTCTGATCCCCACATACAGACATAGACTCCCTGTTCTGACTCCCACCACTTATCCCAACAAACACTCACTCCCCCATGGGTCCCTGTGATTGTCCGGTAAGTGTCATTCCCTAGTCGTTCCCAGTCAGCTGTACGGTCCCCTGTGTCCCTGCTTAGCTTCCTGAGCCACCACCACCTATTCAGGGGAATTCGTCCCTTGCAGGTGAGATACACACGTTTCCCCTCGGTGACACTGACCCTTGTGGTAACGACCTGTACCCTGGGGCATGGGAGGGAGGCCTCCCCGTACGTGAACCCGGTCTGGCTGGAGTATCTTGTAGAGTTGGACCCCAGCCACCCTGGCCACCTTCTCTCGTGGAAGTAGATGGCGAGCTCCTCCACTCCCCGTTCGCCACCCCTGCGGTGACGACCGGTGCTCTTTCTCCCGAGCACCCAAAAATGTGGGAGCCCTCCACGTCACCTCGGTCACCGATGCTCACCCCTACCAGGGCGAGCAGGAGCAGAACCCTTCTCATGCTGATTTCCTTTCTGTAGGGACACACAAAACAGACAGCCATGTCCCGAGAAGGTTCTCTGGCTTGACAGGTGATCGAGTCTCGAAACTTTAAACTCACTTACTAAAATCCTTAAAACTAGAATTCCTAAAATCCTAAAACTACCAAAACTGTAAAACACCTAAAATACACTAAAACTCTGTACATTCGCCGCCCGTCTCCGGACGACCAGGTCAATCTCTGTATGGCCTCTGCCTTGGGCAGCTCCTGCCTGGCCACCATCCTGTCTGTTCCACCCGTTGCCAGGTGGTCTCAGGTCCGGGATGCCCCGCTCCTGGACCCTCATGGGCCAGTTGGAGGAATTCCCTTTGGTGCTGCTGCGGCACCACCCACTGCTCCCCCCTGAACAGCATGCCTTCCTTTACAGTGATGGCTGCTGCGCCGTATGGGCCCTCTACTTACTCCCCTTTTTCAAGCCTGTTCAGGACAGTCTTGAGGACTGTGTCCTGGGCTTGGGCCTGCTTTAAGTCCGGGGGCAAAGCTACCCCGTGTGCCTCCCTTGTCCTGGATTGCGGCTACCAGACCTGCTTTATAGGGATCCCAGAACTCTCCTTCCCTGGCCCCCTGCTTGGCCAACTTGTCGGCCTTTTGGTTACCCTCCCATGTGGTATGGAGGGATCCTAAATCTATGTCCAATGGTTTGGACATTGCCCCAGCCTGCTCGTTCCCTGTAAACCCCATTAGGCTAAATGGGACCTGGTTAGACCTGGGTGAATAGGTCGGGTCTTCCGAATGGACCACCGTGCTGGAAGCTCCGGTGTCCACCAAGCATCTCCCCTGCACCGTCTCCACCCCCATCTTAACACAGGGCCTGTCCCACTCATCGTACGTGAGCGGACACAGGCACTCAGGCTGGGCGCGTTCTAGTCATAGTTCGGTGTTGAGTGGGGCAGGTGGGGTTAGAGCACCAGTGGCGGTGGCTACTCTCCCTGGGCCATTTACTAGAGCTCGGATCGCAGCCACGACCGAGTCTAACGTGGGGGAAGAGGTCGGGGTTTCTACTTTTGGGGCAGGGGCTGGGGAATTCTTTCCTAGGTTGTCCTTCCATGGATTTCTACAGTTCTTTCTCCAATGCCCACTCTTCCCGCACCCGAAACAGTTACGCTTCGTGTCAGAAGGGTTATCCCCTTCTGGTGCCACTGTTTCTTATCCTGGCTGGCTTTTATCTCGTGCACCTTCCCCTTGGGTGGATGCTCCTCTGTCCCTCTACTGTTCCAGTAAGCCAGGGTCAGTTTTCTGACCACTGTCTCTTCGGTGCCCCGGGGGTCCCTTGGGTCAAACCACAGCTCGGCCTTGGCTCTGATCCGTGGCAAGCTGTTTGCCACTAGACTTCGGAGCCAGTGGGCCAGCTCATCCTGATTCAGGTGAGCCCTGTCGAGAGCCCCATTACAGGCACTCCTGTACACAGGCCACAGTCGGTCTGCGAAAGCCTGTGGGGTCTCCCCTACTAGCTGTGTAGTCTTCTCCACCCGGGAGAAAGGACTACCATCGTTCATACCCATGGCCTCCAGAACTCCCTCTCTGATAGCAGCATATCCACCCTGCCCTCTTTTACTCTCTGCGGAGAGGGACTGGTAGATTTTGCTGTCCAGTGAGAACAGGAGCATTTTGGCCATCTCGGCATCATCGCAGTCGTTGATGCCTGCTGCCTGTTCCACTTCCATGAAGTGGATTGAGGGGTCCCCTTTTGGGTGAGCTTGCCCAGGTGACTTATCATAGCCCTAAGCTGTTGGGTACCGTGGGGAGCCACGAATTGGCTTTCAAGGAGTCCTTGACCCCCACCACCGCCGGGCGGGCCAAACTTTTGCTGCCGGACCGGGCACAGCGGCCCCGGCTCCGACCTCTCCTACATTGGTTCGCCCACCCCTCCCTGCTGCCAAACCGAGTTAAAACCCGGCGCCACAGGTGGTGGTGTGCATTCCCTGCCAGCCTCACAAATCGCCCTTCCCTCCTGCTGCTCAACCGGGACGTTCCCCGGCGCCACAGGTGACGTTCGAACAGTTTCCCCCTGCCCCTCCAGGTCCACCCGGGCCATACCTGGGCTTAACAGGCAGACCATGCCTTTGGCTCTGGACAGAGCAAGGTTCAAACCTTCTATTTGTTTCTGGCAGGGGCCGTGCTCTCCCGCTTCATACCCCCTTGTGCTTGCTACCTTGTAAGCTGCCTGGACATCTCTTAACCTCTCCTCTAGTTCCTTTACTTGCTTGGCAAGGCAGGTGTTCTCTTCCCACAACACTAGTTCACTGGTTTTTGCTTCGGTGACCTGACACTGAAAATACTCTTGACTGTTCCTGTGCGTTTCCACTAACTGCCTCCTTTCCTGATCTCGGGCTGTTAGCTCATTCAGTAATGTTTCCCCTGCTAGGGCCCTTGCTTGAGACAGCTGAGCAGACTCCTGCAGTTCTGCTTTTAGTGTCTCTACACGTTTGTCCAATAGTTGTATTTGTTTCTGGGAACAGATCAACCAGATGGCCTTTTCCACAGATTTCCTGTGGTCTTTGCTCTCAGCCCACTTAGCTGCTGCGTCTATTGGACGTTCAGCACGTAGCAGACTGAGTACCCACTTCTTAGTTATGTTCACCTTTTCGAACACATAGGAGGAAATCCTCTCCTCCATCTTGGTTCTCTCCTCAAAAACAGTTTCCACTGCATCACATCCCTTTTGCCAAGGTCCTGCCACGGTCGCCATTATGTAGGGGGTGGTGGGTCATGTCAGCTTCACCTCTGACTTCTGAGCGGTTCGAATCGCTCCCACTCTCTCGGTTCTAGACCTTGGACTTATTTGGGGGTTGTGATAAAAAGTGCAGCAGACAACTGAGTTTGATGCAAGAACTTTGATCTTTATTCAAGAAAGTAAAACACAACACAAACACTCTTAACACTCTAAAAGTGGGGAAATAACATTAGAAGAATACTTCACCCCTCCCAATCCCACTTCACTAGCTAGGTTGGACTCTGGAGAACCAGGGATAATGCTCACCAAACGAATCCTTGACAGTTGAGAGTCAGGGTTAGAGTCTTTTGAGTAAAAAGTTTCGTAAGGCCCTTGTTGCCGCGAGGTGTCTGATGGTCACTGAGGCGGTCGCTCTGGTCTCTTCTTGTGTGTCGGCCTGCTTCTGGAGCTGTTGGCCTTCTTTGTTGAACAGCTTTCTGTTGCCCCCCTCACCTTGTTGAACTGTCTTCTTCAGAGCTGTGGAACTGCCTTCTGCCGGACTGCTTGCTGAACTCCTTGCTGCTGTGTGACTGTTGAACTGCTTGTCTCCTTGAACTGCCGTGTAACTCTACTAGAGAACTCAAACTGTGCTGTTGAGAACGGGCCTTTAATTATACCCATTGAAGCTTCCTTATCATTGTAAGATTTTGGAGGGCTTGTCAACAGTAACGAGTTTAATAAGTGTCAATGGCTTTTGGGATGGCTTGCATCCTGTCGATCTCCTTGGTTCATTACAGTTGATTGGTTTTGTGTTTGGTTTTCCAGGCTGGGCTCGGTCTTTCTATAGAATGGGTCTGAGTGGGTTTTATTATGCATGTTTCTGATGGGCCCTGTAATTGGTTTGATGGGGCCTGTATTTTGGGTGGGACTGTCTTCTCCCAGGGTCTATTGTTCAAATGTTAATGTCTGCTGGGGCTTGAGTGAGGTCATCCCGGTTCCCCAGACAGTGTAATTAACTGTAAGTAGCCAAACTGCTTTTACAGAGGTCGAACCCACCTCCTTGTCCCTTTACAGGCCCAGACATGTTTTTAAAATGCCCAAACTTGGTTTTTGGTCTTAAATTCCTTATGTTAGGCCCAAATGCATTTTTATCACTCTGAGGTAGTTAGAAAAGAGTCCAAAGTCTTTTTCCTTAGGGTTTGTCTTCGAGTTTTGGGGGATCTGTGAATTTTGAGAATCTTACAAGGCCTCTATCCAACCAGACCCGGGGCCGTTAGCCTGCAGGCCCCTATCCAACCAGACCCAGGGCCGTTAGCCTGCAGGCCCCTATCCAACCAGACCCAGGGCCGTTAGCCTGCAGGCCTCTATCCAACCAGACCCGGGGCCGTTAGCCTGCAGGCCTCTATCCAACCAGACCCGGGGCCGTTAGCCTGCAGGCCTCTATCCAACCAGACCCGGGGCCGTTAGCCTGCAGGCCTCTATCCAACCAGACCCGGGGCTGTTAGCCTGCAGGCCTCTATCCAACCAGACCCAGGGCCGTTAGCCTGCAGGCCTCTATCCAACCAGACCCGGGGCCGTTAGCCTGCAGGCCTCTATCCAACCAGACCCAGGGCCGTTAGCCTGCAGGCCTCTATCCAACCAGACCCGGGGCCGTTAGCCTGCAGGTCTCTATCCAACCAGACCCAGGGCCATTAGCCTGCAGGCCTCTATCCAACCAGACCCGGGGCCGTTTGCCTGCAGGCCTCTATCCAACCAGACAGATACTGCTGGTTATTCCTGCGGTCTCAGTAAAGCTCCCCGGCCCGGGTTCTGACAGATCCATAACCTCATTGTAGTCTGGTAGCTGCTTCCTGTGTTGGACAGGCAGCCACTCCTTCTCCCTGACATCCTGTTTATGCAGGAATTCCACAAACTCCCAAGCAATATAAAAGAGGAAAATTTAATAGGGTAATGGGAAAGGGAGAGGAACAGATCGCATTCAATCGCTCTTTCAAAGAGCCAGCACAAGCACGATGGGCCTGTAAGGACAGAAAGAAAAAGAAAGACTTGCATTTATATAGCATCTTTCACGACCTCAGGATGGAAGTGTAGTCACTATTATAATGTAGGAAATGCGGCAGCCAATTTGTGCACAGCAAGCTCCCACAAACAGCAATGTGATAATGCCCAGATCATCTGTTTTTTTAAATTATGTTGATTGAGGGATAAATATTGGCCCCAGGACACCAGGAATAACTCCCCTGCTCTTCTTAGAAATAGTGCCATGGGATCTTTTATGATCTTTTGAGAGATCAAACAGGGCCTCAGTTTAACGTCTCATCTGAAAGATGGCATCTCCGATAGTGCAGCGCTCCCTCAGTACTGCCCCTCTGACAGTGCAGCAATCCCTCAGTACTGCCCCTCTGACAGCGTAGTACTCCCTCAGTACTGCCCCTCTGACAGTGCAGCACTCCCTCAGTACTGCCCCTCCGACAGTGCAGCACTCCCTCAGTACTGCCCCTCTGACAGTACAGCACTCCCTCAGTACTGCCCCTCTGACAGTGCAGCACTCCCTCAGTACTGCCCCTCTGACAGTGCAGCAATCCCTCAGTACTGCCCCTCTGACAGTGAAGCGCTCCCTCAGTACTGCCCCTCCAACAGTGCAGCAATCCCTTAGTACTGCCCCTCCGATAATGCAGTGCTCCCTCAGTTCTGCCTACATTAAGTTGAGAGTGATGTAGTCCAATCTGAAACTAAGGTCTTCAATCTAAACAGAGGAAACTACAAGGGTATGAGGGACAAGTTGGCCATGGTAGATTGGGAGGCTACACTAAAAGGTATGAAGGTGGACATACAATAACTAACATTCAAGGAAATAATGCATAATTTGCAACAAACATATATTCCTCCAGGGCATAAAAACCCAAAAGGAAAAGTGACCCAACCATGGCTAACAAAAGAAATTAAAGCTAGTATTAAGTCAAAGGAGGAAGCTTATAAAGTTGCCAGAAAAAGCGGTCAGCCTGAGGATTGGGATTGTTTGTTAGAAATCAGCAAAGGGGGACCAAGAAATTGATAAAGAAAGGGAAAATGGAATATGAGCACAAACTAGCGAAAAATATAAAAACGGATTGTAAAAGCTTCTATAGATATGTGAAAAGAAAAAGACTGGCGAAGGTAAATGTAGGTTCTTTACAGTCAGAGATGGGAGAATTTATAATGGGGAATGAGGAAATGGCAGAGAAATAAAATAAATACTTTGTTTCTGTCTTCACGGAGGAAGACACAAAAAACCTCCCAGAAATACGAGAAAAGCAAGGGTGTGACGAAAATGAGGAACTTAAAGAAATTATTATTAGTAAAAAAACAGTACTATCAAAATTAATGGGACTAAAAGTCGATAAATCTCAAGGACCGGATGACCTACATCCTAGGGTTTTGAAAGAGGTGGCCATTGGGATAGTGGACGCATTGGTTGTCATCTTCCAAAATTCTATAGATTCTGGAACGGTTCTGGCAGATTGGAGGATAGCAAATGTAACCTCGCTATTTAAGAAAGGAGGGAGAGAGAAAATGGGGAACTACAGACCTGTTAGCCTCACATCAGTAGTTGGGAAAATGCTGGAATCTATTATAAAGGATGCAATAACTGGGCACTTAGAAACTAATAGTAAGATTGGGCAGAGTCAACATGGATTTATGAAAGGGAATTCCTGTTTAACAAACCTATTGGAGTTCTTTGAGGATGTAACTAGTAGAGTAGACAAAGGGGAACCGGTAGATGTGGTGTATCTGGATTTTCAGAAGGCCTTTGATAAGGTCCCACACAAGAGGTTGGTGAACAAAATTAGGGCACATGCAATTGGGGGTAATATACTAGCATGGATTGAGAATTGGTTAACAGACAGAGAACAAAGTTTAGGGATAAACGGGTCTTTTTCAGGATGGCAGGCTGTGACTAGTGGGGTACCAAAGTGAATGTGCAGGTGCAGCAAGCCATTAGGAAGGCAAATGGTATGCTGGCCTTCATTACAAGAAGATTTGAGTACAGGAGTAAAGAAGTCTTACTCCAATTCTATAGGGCCTTGGTGAGACCACACCTGGAGTACTGTGTTTAATTTTGGTCTCCTTACCTAAGGAAGGATATACTTGCCATAGAGGGAGTGCAACGAAGGTTCACGAGATTGATTCCTGGGATGGCGGGACTGTCGTATGAGAAGAGATTGAGTAAACTCGGCCTTTATTCTCTTGAATTCAGAAGAATGAGAGGGGATCTCATTGAAGCATACAAAATTATTACAGGGCTTGATAGGGTGGATGCTGGGAGAATGTTTCCCTTGGCTGGGGAGTCTAGAACCAGGGGCCACAGCCTCAGGATAAAGGGTAGGCCATTTAGGACTGAGATGAGAAGAAATTTCTCACACAGAGGGTGGTGAATCTTTGGAATTCTCTACCACAGAGGGCTGTGGAGCCTCCGACAGTGCAGCGCTCCCTCAGTACTGCCCCTCCGACAGTGCAGCGCTCCCTCAGTACTGCCCCTCCGACAGTGCAGCATTCCCTCAGTACTGCCCCTCCGACAGTGCAGCGCTCCCTCAGTACTGCCCCTCCGACAGTGCAGCGCTCCCTCAGTACTGCCCCTCAGACAGTGCAGCACTCCCTATGCACTGCAGTGGAGTGTCAGTCTAGACCTTTGTGCTCAAGTCTCTGGAGTGGGGCTTAAACCCACAAACATGTGACTCGGAGGCAAGTGTGCTACCGACTGGGCCACAGCTGACACACAAAGGGTTAATCAGACTGTCTTGAAGTCTGCCAATGTTACACTGCTATGTGTGGCATCTTTATGATGGCTTGGTGTGATTTCAGGCCGGTGAAGCAACAGGCACTGAATTTTTCCCCCATAGACTCATAGGGCTGGATTTTACCGGCCCTGAGGAGGCGGGTTTGGAGGCGGGACTGCTGGCAAAATGGGAAAAATTGGGAGCGGGTCCCAACCCTGCTCCCAACCCGCCTCCGAACCATCTTCCCAGGAGGCGAGTCCCCGACTCGCGCAGGGACCCATCTCCTCGAGGCAGGAAGGGAATTAGAGCCAATTAACTGCCTGTTAACAGGTAGTTAACAGGCAGTTCTGAGGCTTTTCCCCATTTTACATCTGCAGGTGTGGGCTTCCCGACGGCTGCGAACCTCGCCAGGGTCAGCGAGATGAGCAGTGGGTCTGTGGGGGTGAGAGAGGTTGAAATGTCAGCTGTAGAGGCGAGTGATGGGTGCAAGTGTGGACAGGTAAGTATGAGAGGTGAGTGTAAAGTGTTGGAAAAAGTTTCCTTACCTTTGCTTCTTTCTGCAGGCTTCAACCCTTGGGGATCCGGAGGTGCCTCATCTCAATGGCAGAGATGACAGAATGGCTGCTGCATTCTCAGAAGCAGCAGCCATCTGATTTCTGCTGAGGAGAGAGGTCTTGGTGAGCCTTCTGTGCAAGGGCTCATCTTAGAACAGAGATTGTCAGTGTTTGACAGCTTTGAGAAGCTGTCAAATGCTGACAATTCATCTGTCAAAAAATTTTCAACAGATGAAACGTCATACGCTGACTTCCTCTGTCACCGGCTTTCCCTTAATTGGCCGACTAAGCCCACAGGGCGGACTTAACAAGGCCAATCAATGGAAAATAGCGTGGGTTGGTCAGACGTTGCTGGGGGCGGGACTGAAACCCGGAAACCAGAAGTCCCGCCTCCAGCACGTCTCCAGAGGTAAGATCACGGCCATAGAGTCATAACGGCACAGAAGGAGGCCCTTCGGCCCATCAAGTCCGTGCCAGCTCTCTGTGGAGCAATCCAGTCAGTCCTATTACCCCGCTCTATCCCCGTAGCCCTGCAAGTTTATTTCCCTCAAGTGCCTATCCAGTCTCCCCTTGAAAACATTGAGTGTCTCTGCTTCCACCACTTCCATCGGCAGCGAGTTCCAGGTCATCACTCGCTGCGTGAAAAAGTTTTTCCTCACATCCCCCCTGTATCTCTTGCCCAAAACCTTAAATCTGTGTCCCCCTAGTCCTTGTACCATCAACTGGTGGGAACAGCCTTTCCCCGTCTAGCCTATCCAAACCTGTCATAATCTTGTACACCTCTAGCAAATCACCCCTCAACCTCCTTTGCTCTAATGAAACAAATCCAGCTTCTCCAACCTGTCCTTGTAGCTAAGATCCCCCATCCCCGGAACCATTCTGGTAAATCTCCTCTGCACCCTCTCAAGGGCCTTCACATCCTTCCTAAAGTGTGGTGACCAGAACTGGATGCAATACTCCAGTTGTAGCCTAACCAGTGCTTTATAAAGGTTCAGCATAACTTCTCTACTTTTGTACTCAATACCTCTATTTATGAAGCCCAAGATCCCATATGATTTGTTAACCACTCTCTCAATATATCCCGCCACCTTCAGGGACCTATGCACATTAACTCCCAGGTCCCTCTGTCCCTGCACACTCTTTAAAACTGTACCATTAAGTGTATATTGCCTCTCCCTGTTCCTTCTGCCAAAATGCATCACCTCACACTTCTCTGTATTAAATTCCATCTGCCACTTGTCTGCCCATTCTGCTAGCCTTTCTATGTCCTGTTGCAGTCGATTGATATCATCCTTACTGTTTGCCACACCCCCAAGTTTGGTGTCATCGGCAAATTTAGAAATTCTACTTTGTATTCCAATATCCAGGCTATTTATATATATATATCAAAAAAAGCAGTGGCCCCAGCACTGACCCTTGGGGAACACCACTGTCTACCATCCTCCAGTCTGAAAAACAGCCATTTACCACAACTCGCTGTTTTCTGTCCTTAAGCCAATTCCTTATCCAAGCTGCCACTGACCCACCTATTCCATGAGCCTCAATTTTGTTAATCTGCCTTTCTATGTGGTACTTTGTCAAACGACTTCTGAAAATCCATGTAGACAACATCCATTGCATTCCCTTCATCAATCCTCCCTGTTACTTCATCAAAAAATTCAATTAGATTAGTCAAACACGATCTGCCTTTTACAAATGCGTATTGGCTCTCCTTAATTAGCTTAAACCCCTCCAAGTGCCCGTTAATTTTTTCCTTGATTATTGTTTCTAAAACTTTACCCACCACTGATGTTAAACTGTAGTAACTGTAGTTACTAGGATTGTCCTTACACCCTTTCTTGAACAATGGTGTCCCATTTGCCACTTTCCAATTCTCAGGCACCTCCCCATAAACATCATTCTGTGGTCTAGGTAATGGCCACGGCTATATGCGAGAATTTATAGTTCCAATTAATTCCTGAAGCACAGCACCCAATCGTGGGATATAAATATACTCAAGGAACTGTTAGTTACAAAAACAAACGCACAAGGTTACATCTCTGAAAGGAATGCAACTACATTGGAACAGGAGGAGGACATTCAGCCCCTTGAGCCTGTTTCCCATTCAATGAGACCGTGGCTGATCTGCATCTCAACTGCATTTATCCGCCTCTGCTCCATATCTCTTAATGACCTTCACTAATAAAACTCCAGCAATATCAGTCTTGACTTTTTCAATTTACCCCCAGCCTCAACAGAGCTCCAGATTTCCACTACTCTTTGTGTGAAGAAGTGCTTCCTGACATAGAAACATAGAAAAATAGGAGCAGGAGTCGGCCATTCAGCCCTTCGAGCCTGCTCCACCATTCAATATCATCGTGGCTGATCCTCTATCTCAAAACCATATTCCCGCTCTCTCCCCATACCTCTTGATGCCTTTTGTGTCTAGAAATCTATCTATCTCCTTCTTAAATATATTCAGTGACTTGGCCTCCTCAGCCTTCTGTGGTAGAGAATTCGACAGGTTCACCACCCTCTGAGTGAAGAAATTTCTCCTCATCTCAGTCCTAAATGTCCTACCCCGTATCCTGAGACTGTGACCCCTCGTTCTAGACCCCCAGCCAGGGGAAACATCCTCCCTGCATCCAGTCTGTCTAGCCCTGTCAGAATTTTATGTGTTTCAATGAGATCCCCTCTCATTGTTCTAAACTCTAGTGAATACAGGCCTAGTCAACCCAATCTCTCCTCATACGACAGTCCTGCCATCCCAGGAATCAGTCTGGTGAACCTTTGCTGCACACCCTCTATGGCAAGTATATCTTTTCTTAGGTAAGGAGACCAAAACTGCGCACAGTACTCCAGGTGTGGTCTCACCAAGGCCCTGTACAACTGTAGTAAGACATCCTTGCTCCTGTACTCAAATCCTCTTGCAATGAAGGCCAACATACCATTAGCCTTCCTAAGCATAGAAGATAGGAACAGGAGTAGGCCATTCGGCCCCTCGAGCCTGTTCCGCCATTTAATGAGATCATGGCTGATCATCCAATTTCAGTACCCTGTCCCTGCTTTCTCCCCATATCCCTTGATCCCTTTAGCCTTAAGAAATATATCTATCTCCTTCTTGAATATATAACTGCTTGTTGCACCTGCATGTTTGCTTTCAGTGACTGGTGTACAAGGACACCCAGGTCCCTCTGTACATCAACATTTCCCAATCTATCACCATTTAAATAATACTCTGCCTTTCTGTTTTTCCTACCGAAGTGGATAACTTCACATTTATCCACGTTATACTGCATCTGCCATGTATTTGCCCACTCACTCAACTTGTCTAAATCGCCTTGAAGCCTCTTTGCATCCTCCTCACAACTCACAATCCCTCCTAGTTTCGTGTTGTCAGCAAACTTGGAAATATTACATTTGGTTCCCTCATCCAAATCATTGATATATATTGTGAATAGCTGGGGCCCAAGCACTGATCCCTGCGGTACCCCACTAGTCACCGCCTGCCACCCCGAAAAAGACCCATTTATTCCTACTCTCTGTTTCCTGTCTGTTAACCAATTTTCAATCCATGCCAGTATATTACCCCTAATCCCATGTGCTTTAATTTTGCACACTAACCTGTAATGTGGGACTTTATCAAAGGCCTACTGAAAATCCAAATACACCACATCCACTGGTTCTCCCTTATCTATTCTACCAGTTACATCCTCAAAAAACTCCAGTCGGTTTGTCAAACACGATTTCCCTTTCATAAATCCATGTTGACTTTGTCTAATCCCGTTGATATTTGCTAAGTGTCCTGTTATCACATCCTTTATAATAGACTCTAGCATTTTCCCTACTACTGATGTTAGGCTAACCGGTCTGCAGTTCCCTGTTTTCTTTCTCCCTCCTTTTTTAAATATTGGGGTTACATTTGCCACCCTCCAATCAGCAGGAACTGTTCCATAATCTATAGAATTTTGGAAGATGACAACCAATGCATCCACTATTTCCATGGCTACCTCTTTTAGTACTTTGGGATGCGGATTATCAGGCCCCGGGGATTTATCGGCTTTCATCACCCCTGAATAGCCTGGCTCTAATTTTAAGGTTATGCCCACTTGTTCTGGACTCCCCTATCTATCTACCTTTATCATTTTAAACACCTCAATTACTGGAAACCCTCATCACCACCACCCCCCCCCCCCCCCCGGCCCATCACACATCCACCTGTTTTACACTCCATTGATTTAACATTGCACAAACGCTGGTGTAAACCTGTGAGTTATACCCAGCAGAATGGAGCAAGAGAGCTGTCGGAAGCTGTGCTTCAGAGGTGGTTTGACGAGGACTGTTGACTGTTTACTCTCCGAAAGGATGTTGGTTACAACAGGCCCCTTTGGGAGCTGCTGTCTCTGCCCCGGTCCTGGGACCCCTCTGCCATTGCACTGGTCTCCCTGTTTAAGCCTTGCTATTAAGAACTGGAGTGCAGCAGAGAATGAGAGAAAATTCCCCAGCGCTGTTGCCACACCGCTGCACCTGGATTTATCTCCATCTCACCAGGACCGCCGCTGGCTGCTCCAGCCTCACCTGCCGCGTACAAATGACAGAGGGGCCATAGAGCCAGATTTAGCTGGCAGCTGCCCTCTTACAGCCTCTTTATAGTAGCAGGAGGCCCCAGGAAATGGGAGTTCCCCGTGCATCAGAGATGATGCTAGAGCCAGGGAAATGGGTTGGGATTGGGGCGGGTGTGGAGGGGACGGTGGATGGATGTGCTGGTTCTCCACCTGAACAGAAGAAGCTCTGAGTATCAGCATGTTCTTGGATTATTGATGGTGTCATAAACGCGCCCAACACTGATGACCTCCAGCAGTCACGGGACAGTGCTCAGAAATCTTCCCCTCCCTCGCCCAGGTCAATGAGCTCAATTGTCGTGCCCTCACCATGCCCTATATCATCTAAGTCAGCACAGCAAGGCTGAAAGGTGGTCCTTGTGTTGTACAAGGCTGACCACTGGCCTGTTCTGATGTGAACCCTCTCTCTACAATAACAGAACAACTATTAACGTTTGAACCATTCCAGCTGTGCGAATTCTCATTGCAGGAAACATCAGCATGTCGGACAAGCAGTGTCACGTGACCGAGCTCCGCAGCCAAAAGCAAGTGTCCGATTGCTTTGATGTGATGGTGCAGTCCCAGGTCAAGTGGGAGAAGTTTCTGGTGCCAGCACCCACATCTGTTGCTATTATGGGTGGACTGGTGCATCTGGCTACGAAGATGAAGGGCTTCGAACTAAACCAAGGCAGTGCAGGCAAGAAATCCCCGTTTAAACATCCTGATTCATTCCAGAAGTGCCTGATGGAGGTTTGCAACCAAACCGTAAACTCGTTACAACAGACCCGTACTAATCTGAACAAAATCCGGATGTATTGTGAGGACCTTCGTGTCCATGTGAAGAATGTGGGTGAAGGGTCGTCTCTGAACAAAGACCTTCCCAAGCAGCTGCAGAGCATTCAGGTTTGTGCAGATAAATCCAAAACATGTGCCGAATCTGTGGAAAAGGAGCTCTCCAATCTCAGTGAGCTACTGAGTGAGCTGCTGGAGACCTGTGCAGCTTCCCAGAGTATCAGCCAGGATAAGCTGGGGGAAGTAAGGAAAGTCCTGTCAGAAACAAAACAAAAGAATGAGTTAGTCGAGGAAGAGAAGAGCAAGTTACAGAAGGACTGGATCGAAGCTTCCCAAAAACGTGAGGAACTCATCAGTGAATACGACAATGTAAAGGCGAGTGCTCTCATTGATCAGTTCTCTTTGGAAGGACTGAAACAGATGAAGGAGCTTCTCCCAAAGATAGTTGATCTTTTGAGCAATGTGACCAGCCCAGTGCTTCTCGTGATGGAGCTGGGGAAAGGGTTGATGTTTCTCATGCAGCTGGTGTCTGAGCTGAATGGCAAAGAATCCTCTGACTCAAACTCTGAAGTCAGCCGTTTCCTCAGCAAGGTTAGAGAGGAGGCCTCACTGAAGATCAAGGAAGTCCAATCCCAGTTGGAGGAGTCGCAAAATAACTACAATAAATGTCACCAAAATATGAAAAGTTTGTGTGACGAGAGTGAGACGTTGTTGAGAGAGATAAAGAACAATCAGGCACAAGAGATGGATGTCAGCACAAGTGTAGAGCTGATGGCTAAAGGTCTTGGGGCACTGGGGAGCATCAAGTCCAACTGGTCAGAGATGATCAACTTCATTCATATAATACCCAAATTAACTGAAGATTGCCGGAAGATGTTTGAGAGACTTGGTGCTGTGAGTGGTGAAGGCACACAGGGTGCTCCAGGTGCGTTAGCCAGTAGTCAGATGATGAACCTCCAAGTGTCCCAGGCAGTCAGCATCATGACCCTCATCAGTGACATGTCAAAAACCTATGTGGAGATTCACGACAAGTACCTGGCAGATCAACTGCGCGACCTGAGCTCATTGCTGGGCGGGCAGGGGTCAGAATACAAGTTTAAGAAACTGCAGGATAAATGTGACAAAGCAAGAGAGGAAATCCATCGCAGGGCCGCTGAGAATCAGGAGCAACTTCAGAAGAATGTTCAGCAGGGAAGTGAAGCCATTGCTAACCTCACAGATCTGCTGCAGCCCAGGAAGTAAAAGGAAATCCCGCAATGAAACATATTCTCAGCTGTGCAAGTGACTGACTCACAGCAGAGTTAATGGAGAATAATATTGGGTGGCGTGTATAACCAGCGTTACACCCGATGCTGCGGGACTCCCCTCAGAGGGTTAGGTTTAAATGACCCCCGTCTAAGATATTGTTTAGGGAAAAAATTGTACAAAATGCATAAAAAAGTATCAAATCGGTTCTGGAACCCCTGGAATCTCCAATCCAATCATCGACCGCCTCTCCCAACCCCTGGAATATCCAATCCAATCATCGACCGCCTCTCCCAACCCCTGGAATATCCAATCCAATCATCGACCGCCTCTCCCAACCCCTGGAATCTCCAATCCAATCATCGACCGCCTCTCCCAACCCCTGGAATCTCCAATCCAATCATCGACCGCCTCTCCCAACCCCTGGAATCTCCAATCCAATCATCGACCGCCTCTCCCAACCCCTGGAATATCCAATCCAATCATCGACCGCCTCTCCCAACCCCTGGAATCTCCAATCCAATCATCGACCGCCTCTCCCAACCCTTGGAATCTCCAATCCAATCATCGACCGCCTCTCCCAACCCCTGGAATCTCCAATCCAATCACCGACCGACTCTCCCAACCCCGGGAATCTCCAATCCAATCATCGACCGCCTCTCCCAACCCCTGGAATCTCCAATCCAATCACCAACCGACTCTCCCAACCCCGGGAATCTCCAATCCAATCACCGACCGCCTCTCCCAACCCCTGGAATCCCCAATCCAATCACCGACCGCCTCTCCCAACCCCTGGAATCTCCAATCCAATCATCGACCGCCTCTCCCAACCCCTGGAATCTCCAATCCAATCACCAACCGGCTCTCCCAACCCCTGGAATCTCCAATCCAATCATCGACCGCCTCTCCCAACCCCTGGAATTCAGGTGACCTCCCATTTGAGGTGAGGGAATGTGAAAGTTCTGATTAAATCCAGCTGGCAGGTTTGGAGAATTCTTTGATTGAATTACTGCAAAGTTTTGGATGATTCTGGAAGCATAGAAGATAGGAGCAGGAGTACGCCATTCGGCCCCTCGAGCCTGCTCCGCCATTTAATGAGATCATGGCTGATCATCCAAATTCAGTACCCTGTCCCTGCTTTCTCCCCATATCCCTTGATCCCTTGATCCCTTTAGCCTTAAGAAATATATCTATCTCCTTCCTGAATATATTCAATGAATTGGCCTCTACTGCCTTCTGTGGTAGAGAATTCCACAGGTTCACCACTCTCTGGGTGAAGAAATTCCTCCTCATCTCAGTCCTAAATGGCTTACCCCTTATCCTTAGACTGTGACCCCTGGTTCTGGACTCCCCGGCCATCGGGAACATCCTTCCTGCATCTAGTCTGTCTAGTCCTGTTAGAATTTTATAAGTTTCAATGAGATCCCCTCTCATTCTTCTAAACTCCAGCGAATATAAGCCTAATCGACCCAATCTCTCTTCATACGTCATTCCTGCCATCCCAGGTATCAGTCTGGTAAATCTTCGCTGCACTCCCTCCATGGCAAGAACATCCTTCCTCAGATAAGGCGACCAAAACTGCACACAATACTCAAGGTGTGGTCTCACCAAGGCCCTGTACAACTGCAGCAAGACATCCTTGTTCCTGTACTCGAATCCTCTCGCTATGAAGGCCAACATACCATTTGCCTTCTTAACCGCCTGCTGCAGCTGCATGCTTACCTTCAGAAGATCCAATCAGATAGAATAGTCATAAATCGATCATGTTTGATTGGTGCTTGCTTTCTCTGTAACCTTTTAAGCTTATATTGAAATTTGAAATAAAATAAATTACATTAATCCGATTTTTACGATTATCTGTGCCACTGATCATTTTCCACCCTCTTGCAGTTTTAAATGCTTTAACCATCAACTTTACACAGTTATGAAATTCACCAAAAGTATAGAAACAGTCAAACAATTCTCATATTTCTTAAAAAAAGAATTTGCGTTGCTATAGCGCCTTTCACCACCACAGGATCTCCCAAAGAGCTTTACAGCCAATGAAGTGGTTAATATTGGCCATGATACCGGGGAGAACTCCCTTGCTCTTCTTTGAGATAGTGGCCATGGGATCTCTCAGTACTGCCCCTCTGAAAGTGCGGCGCTCTCTCAGTACTGCCCCTTCGACAGTGCAGCGCTCCCTCAGTACTAACCCTCCGACAGTGCAGCGCTCTCTCAGTACTGCCCCTTCGACAGTGCAGCGCTCTCTCAGTACTGCACCTTCGACAGTGCAGCGCTCCCTCAGTACTGTCCCTCCGACAGTGCAGTGCTCCCTCAGTACTGCCCCTTCGACAGTGCAGCGCTCCCTCAGTACTGTCCCTCCGACAGTGCAGTGCTCCCTCAGAACTGCCCCTCCGACAGTGCAGCGCTCCCTCAGTACTGTCCCTCCGACAGTGCAGCACTCCCTCAGTACTGCCCCTCCGACAGTGCAGCGCTCCCTCAGTACTGTCCCTCCGACAGTGCAGCACTCCCTCAGTACTGCCCCTCCGACAGTGCAGCGCTCCCTCAGTACTGCCTCTCCGACAGTGCAGCGCTCCCTCAGTACTGCCCCTCTGACAGTGCGCTGCTCTGTAAGAAAGGGGGAAATCTTCATTTCTGAGTCTCCCTACTAACTAACCTGAACTAAATCAGTTGATTCTTTTACGAATTGTAGTTTAAAGATTTCATTATGTTATTGCTGCAATTGTAATTCTACTTGTAAACCCTACTGTTATATGCCCTGGGTAGACTCGGTTAGATTTTAAATGGAAGAGACCGAAGTGCTGGGCCTTGGTTGGTGAAATTAAAGATGTATTCCTGGCAGAACAAGACAGCAGACAGCTAGCCTGGGAAGCAAGGTCATATGTGACTGCCACTGTGCTGGAATGTAATAATATCTTCAGTGAATTAAAAACAAAGGCCAACTGCAAGGTCACCATATCTCTACCTGTGGAGACATGTTCCGTTGGTATTGTCATAACTACCACCGATACGAGTCTTGATTGTCAAAAACAGATGATGTCAAGGTGTCATGAGATAGGGAGCTGACAGGGGCAGGCGGGATCATTAGGTACGTGGCATCCCTGTAATTGGACGGGTGGGTTTCAGGTGTCAGTCAATGTTTGGGTTAACTGGTCCCCATAGGCTTTGCTGGAAGAAGTATAAGAAGGCATCTCTCAAACACAGGCATTCGGCCTGAAGATTAGGAACATCGACCAGCCGAGCCGAGGAGAGATTCGAGTTGGTGGAGGACCCACACCCATCACACCGGGTGGATGAGCCGAGGTGGGATTGGGGTTGGTGGAGGAGCCGAGGAGAGATTCGGGTTGGTGGAGGACCCACACCCATCACACCGGGTGGAGGAGCCGAGGAGAGATTCGGGTTGGTGGAGGACCCACACCCATCACACCGGGTGGATGAGCCGAGGAGGGATTGGGGTTGGTGGAGGAGCCGAGGAGAGATTCGGGTTGGTGGAGGACCCACACCCATCACACCGGGTGGATGAGCCGAGAGGCCTGGGCTGACTGGGGTTGACCCGTGGAGATCGCGTCTTCTACCCAGGGCCCACCGGGTAATATAAACCTTGATTGTGCCTTGTTTAACTACTGCTCAGATGCTGTAATGTATCAATGTCTCACTTTCACTGCATAAAATATAATTACTGTCACCAAATCGGGGCAAGTCGAATTTTTCAGAACATAGGAGTATCAACAGCTCCCTCAGTACTGCCCCTCCGACAGTGCGGCGCTCCCTCAGTACTGCCCCTCCGACAGTGCGGCGCTCCCTCAGTACTGCCACTCCGACAGTGCGGCGCTCCCTCAGTACTGCCCCTCCGACAGTGCAGCGCTCCCTCAGTACTGCCCCTCCGACAGTGCGGCGCTCCCTCAGTACTGCCCCTCCGACAGTGCGGCGCTCCCTCAGTACTGCCACTCCGACAGTGCGGCGCTCCCTCAGTACTGCCCCTCCGACAGTGCAGCGCTCCCTCAGTACTGCCCCTCCGACAGTACAGCGCTCCCTCAGGTATCAAGGGATATGTGGAGAAGGCAGGTACAGGGTACTGAGTTTGGATGATCAGCCACGATCTCAACGAATGGCGGAGCAGGCTCGAGGGGCCGAATACATAGATACATAGATACATAGAAGATAGGAGCAGGAGTAGGCCATCCGGCCCTTCGAGCCTGCTCCGCCATTTAATGAGATCATGGCTGATCCTCCAATTCAGTATCCCGTCCCCGCCTTCTCTCCGTAACCCTTAACCCCTTTTGCCTGTAGAAATATATCTAATTCCCTCTTAAATATATTTAATGAGCTGGCGTACACTGCCCTCTGTGGCAATGAGTTCCACAGGTTCACCACCCTCTGAGTGAAGAAATTCCCCCTCATTTCTGTCCTAAATGGTTTAGCCCTTATCCTTAAATTATGTCCTCTAGTTCTGTTCTCACCCGCCAAGGGAAACATTCCTTCTGCATCTAGTCTGTCTAGACCTGTCAGAATTTTATACACTTCTATGAGGTCCCCTCTCAATCTTCTAAACTCCAGTGTGTACATCCCTAAACTACATAGTCTCTCCTCATAGGTCAATCCCGCCATTCCTGGTATCAGCCTGGTGAATCGCCGCTGCACCCCCTCCATGGCAAGAACATCTTTCCTCAGATGAGGCGACCAAAACTGTACACAGTACTCGAGGTGTGGTCTCACCAGTGCCCTGTACAGCTGCAGCAAGGTATCCCTGTTCCTGTATTCCAACCCTTTTGCTATGAAGGCCAGCATACCGTTTGCCTTCTTGACCGCCTGTTGCACCTGCATGCTCGCCCTCAGTGACTGGTGTACAAGAACACCCAGGTCACTCTGTACTTCCCCCTCTCCCAATTTATTGCCATTTAAATAATAATTTGCCCTCCCGTTCCTGCACCCAAGGTGGATAACTTCGCACTTGTCCACATTATAGTGCATCTGCCATTTATCCGCCCAATCACCCAGTCTGTCCAAATCGCTCTGGAGCTTCCTGGTCTCCTCCTCTGAGCCCACCCCCCCCTCCTAGTTTAGTGTCGTCTGCAAATTTGGAAATGCTGCATCCGACTCCCTGATCCAGGTCATTAATGTAAATTGTGAACAGCTGGGGACCCAGGACAGATCCCTGCGGTACCCCACTTGTTACTGCCTGCCATTCAGAAAATGAGCCGTTTATTCCAACTCTCTGTTTTCTATCTGACAGCCAGTTCTCTATCCACGTCAATACTTTCCCCTTTATCCCATGAGCTTCAATTTTCCACGCTAATCTTTTATGTGGGACCTTGTCGAAGGCCTTTTGGAAGTCCAGGTACACCACATCTACTGGCTCTCCCCCATCTATTTTACCAGTTACTCCCTCAAAAAATTCCAATAGATTAGTCAAGCACGATTTACCCTTTGTAAATCCATGTTGACTCTGTCCTATCCTGTCCCCATTTGCTAAGTGCTCCGCTATTTCATCCTTAATGATGGACTCCAGCATTTTGCCCACAACTGATGTAAGGCTTACAGGTCTGTAATTACCTGCTTTTTCCCTACCCCCCTTTTTGAATAGTGGGGTAACGTTAGCTACCCTCCAATCCATGGGCACTGTTCCCGAGTCTAATGAATTCTGAAAAATCATACTTAGTGCATCCGCTATCTCTAGGGCCACCTCCTTCAGTACCCTAGGATGCATGTTATCAGGCCCTGGGGATTTGTCCGCCTTCAATCCCTTTAGCTTCCTTAACACCATATCCTTAGAGATATTGATTTGCGTCAGTTCCTCCTTTGCCAATGTCCCTATTTTTCCCGATATCCCAGGGAGGTTTTTTGTGTCTTCCTTCGTAAAGACTGACCCAAAGTATGCATTTAGTTGGTCTGCCATTTCCTTATTTCCCGTTATATATTCCCCCGTATCTGACTGCAATGGGCCAACTTTGGTTTTCACCAGTCTTTTCCTCTTGATATACTTATAAAAGCTTTTGGAGTTAGTTTTTATATTTTCCGCCAGCTTGCTTTCGTAAGCTATTTTGCCCCTCTTGATTAAGCCCTTTGTCCTCCTTTGCTCTATCTTAAACTGTTCCCAATCTTCCGCTCTGGCGCTTTTTTTGGCTATTTTATACGCCCTATCTTTGGATTTTATGCTGTCTCTAATTTCCCCTGTTATCCACGGTTGAGTCACCTTTTTAGATTTCCTTTTATGCCAGATTGGTATAAACAATTTTTGCAATTTTGTCATTCTATCTTTAAATGCTTGCCATTGTTTATCTACCTCCAGTCCTCCCAGGAACGTTGTCCAATCAGACCTACTCAGTTCCCGTCTAATGGCATCATAATTCCCCTTGTTTAAATTCAGGACCTTAGTCTCTGAGTCAATTTCTTCGCTCTCCATTTCGAGTGAGAAATCGATCATGTTATGATCGCTCTGACCCAAGGGTCCCCGTACAACAAGATTACTAATTAGTCCCTTCTCATTGCACAGTACCCAGTCCAATATAGCCTGTTCCTGAGTTGATTCCTCGACATATTGATCCAGATAACCATCCCTTAAACACTCAAGGAATTCCTCCTCCTCATTATTTTTACTGATTAGGCTATTCCAATCTATATGTAAGTTAAAGTCACCTATGATGACAGCTGGGCTCTTATTGCACGCTTCTCTAATTTCCCTCGTGATGCCCTCCCCAACCTCTATTTTACTATTTGGAGGCCTATATACCACTCCTATTAATGTTTTTCGCCCCTCGCTATTTCTTAGCTCCACCCATATAGATTCTGTATTAACTGAGTTAATGGCCTACTCCTGCTCCTATCTTCTATGTTTCTATGTTTACTGCCTCTCCGACAGTGCAGCGATCCCGCAGTACTGCCCCTCCGACAGTACAGCGCTCCCTAAGTACTGCCCCTCCGACAGTACAGCGCTCCCTCAGTACTGCCCCTCCGACAGTGCAACGCTCCCTCAGTACTGCCCCTCCGACAGTACAGCGCTCCCTCAGTACTGCCCCTCCGACAGTGCAGCGTTCCCTCAGTACTGCCCCTCCGACAGTGCAGCATTCCCTCAGTAACGCCCCTCCGACAGTGCAGCGCTCCCTCAGTACCGCCCCTCCGACAGTGCAGCGCTCCCTCAGTACTGCCCCTCCGACAGTGCGGCACTCCCTCAGTACTGCCCCACCGACAGTGCGGCACTCCCTCAGTACTGCCCCTCCGACAGTGCAGCGCTCCCTCAGTACTGCCCCTCCGACAGTGCAGCACTCCCTCAGTACTGTCCCTCTGACAGTGCAGCGCTCCCTCAGTACTGCCCCTCTGACAGTGCAGAGCTACCTCAGTACTGCCCCTCCGATAGTGCAGTGTCACTCAGTACTGCCCCTCCGACAGTGCAGCGCTCCCTCAGTACTGCCCCTCCGATAGTGCAGTGTCACTCAGTACTGCCCCTCCGACAGTGCAGCACTCCCTCAGTACTGCCTCTCCGATAGTGCAGCACTTCCTCCGTACTGCCCCTCCAACAGTGCATCCCTCCCTCAGTACTGCCACTCCGATAGTGCATCCCTCCCTCAGTACTGCCCCTCCGACAGTGCAGCAGTTCCTCAGTACTGCCCCTCCAACAGTGCATCCCTCTCTCAGTACTGCCCCTCCGACAGTGCAGCACTTCCTCAGTTCTGTCCCTCCGACAGTGCATCCCTCCCTCAGTACTGCCCCTCTGACAGTGCAGCACTCCCTCAGTACTGCCCCTCTGACAGTGCAGTGCTCCCTCAGTACTGCCCCTCCGACAGTGCGGCGCTCCCTCAGTACTGCCCCTCTGACAGTGCAGCGCTCCCTCAGTACTGCCCCTCCGACAGTGCGGCACTCCCTCAGTACTGCCCCTCCGACAGTGCAGCGCTCCCTCAGTACTGCCCCTCCGACAGTGCAGCACTCCCTCAGTACTGCCCCTCTGACAGTGCAGCACTCCCTCAGTACTGCCCCTCCGACAGTGCGGCACTCCCTCAGTACTGCCCCTCCGACAGTGCAGCGCTCCCTCAGTACTGCCCCTCCGACAGTGCAGCGCTCCCTCAGTACTGCCCCTCCGACAGTGCAGCACTCCCTCAGTACTGCCCCTCTGACAGTGCAGCGCTCCCTCAGTACTGATCCCCGACAGTGCAGCGCTCCCTCAGTACTGCCCCTCTGACAGTGCGCTGCTCTGCAAGAAAGGGGGAAATCTTCATTTCTGAGTCTCCCTACTAACTAACCTGAACTAAATCAGTTGATTCTGTTACTAATTGTAGTTTAAAGATTTCATTATGTTATTGCTGCAATTATAATCCTACTTGTAAACCCTACTGTTATATGCCCTGGGTAGACTCGGTTAGATTTTAAATGGAAGAGACCGAAGTGCTGGGCCTTGGTTGGTGAAATTAAAGATGTATTCCTGGCAGAACAAGACAGCAGACAGCTAGCCTGGGAAGCAAGGTCATATGTGACTGCCACTGTGCTGGAATGTAATAATATCTTCAGTGAATTAAAAACATAGTCCAACTGCAAGGTCACCATATCTCTACGATAGCAAAATACTGCAGATGCTGGAAATCCGAAATAACAACAGAAAACGTTGGAAAAACTCAGCAGGCGAGGCAGCATCTGTGGAGAGAGAAACAGAGTTAACGTTTCAGGTCGAAGACCCTTCGTCAGAACTGGAAACAGCAGGAAATCAAATAGATTTAAGGCAAGGATAAAGCTGGGAAAAGGGGGTGGGGATGAAAGAACAAAAGGAGAGATTAAGAGACATTGAGAGACATTAAGAGATGATCAAGGCAAGAGGAGGTGTTGATGTGACAGGTTGAGGATAGATGAATTGTGAAATCCACTGGCAGAATGAAGGACAGCTGCCAGCTTCTGGGAGGGGAAAAAAAGGGCAGGGCAAATAAAAGGGTGGATGAAAAATTAAAATATAAATGTGATAGGGGCTGAGGTTATGATCTAAAATTGTTGAACTCGATATTGAGTCCAGAGGGCTGTAGCGTGCCTAAACGAAAGATGAGGTGCTGTTCCTTGAGCTTACGCTGCGCTTCCGTGGAACAGTGTAATAGGCCGAGGACGGTGAGGTCAGAGTGGGAGTGGAGCGGAGAATTAAAGTGACAGGTCACCAGGAGCTCAGGGTCCCCCTTACGGACTGAACGGAGGTGTTCCGCAAAGCGGTCACCAATCTGCGTTTGGTCTCCTCAATGTAGAGGAGACCACATCGTGAGCAGTGAATACAGTATACTAGATTGCAGGAAGTACAAGTAAATCGCTGTTTCACCTGGAAGGGGTGTTTGGGGCCCTGGACAGTGGGAAGGGGGGAGGTATAAGTGCATGTGTTGCATCTCCTGCGCTTGCATGGGAAGGTGCCGGGCGAAGGGGAAGGGGTGCTGGGGGTGGTAGAGGAGTGGACTAGGGTGTCGCGGAGGGAGCGGTCCCTGCGGAATGCTGAAAGGGGAGGTGAGGGGAAGATGCGTTTGGTGGTGGGATCACGCTGGAGGTGGCGGAAATGGCGGAGGATGATCCGTTGAATGTGGAGGCTGGTGGGGTGAAAGGTGAGGACAAGGGGAACTCTATCGTGGTTCCGGGAGGGAGGGGCAGAGGTGAGGGCAGAAGTGCGGGAGATAGAACGGACACGGTCGAGGGCCGTGTCGACCACGGTAGAGGGGAATCCTCGGTCGAGGAAAAAGGAAGAAATGTCGGAAGCACTGGTATGGAAGGTGGCATCATCAGAGCAGATGCGGCGGAGACGGAGAAACTGGGAGAATGGAATAGAGTCCTTACAGGAGGCGGGGTGGGAGGAAGTGTAGTCCAGGTAGCTGTGGGAGTCAGTGGGCTTGTAGTGAATGTTAGTCAATAACCTATCCCCAGAGATGCAGACGGAGAAGTCGAGGAAGGGAAGGGAAGAGTCGGAGATGGACCATGTGAAGGTGAGGGAAGGGTGGAAATTGGAAGCATAGTGAATGAAATGTTCTAGTTCAGGGCGAGAGCAGGAGACGGCACCGATACAGTCCGTGCCCACTTCTCTGGCCAGGAGTCTTCCCCGCATACGGCTGACCCGTTCTACCTGGACCCCTCCCTCTGGCCTCTTACCCTCTCTAGATCTTTTCATTGCCAACTGCCGGCGTGACATCGGCCGTCTCAATTTCTCTGCTCCCCTCTCTCACTCCAACCTACCTCTCTCTGAACTTGCAGCTCTCTATTCCCTCAGATCCAACCCCGACATTGTCATTAAACCTGCTGACAAGGGTGGTGCTGTTGTTGTTTGGCGTACCGACCTCTACCTAGCGGAAGCTGAACGCCAACTCTCCGACACCTCCTCCTACCTCCACCTGGACCATGACCCCACTACCGAACATCAAACCACCATTTCCAAGACCGTCACTGACCTCATCTCTTCTGGAGATCTTCCCTCCACGGCCGCCAACCTCATAGTTCCCCAACCCCGCACAGCCCGCTTCTACCTCCTTCCCAAGATCCACAAACAGGACTGCCCCGGTAAACCCATCGTTTCAGCCTGTTCTTGCCCCACGGAACTTATCTCTTCCTATCTCGACTCTATTTTTTCTCCCCTTGTCCAGTCTCTTCCCACCTACATCCGCGACTCTTCCGACGCCCTCCGCCATTTTAACAGTTTCCAGTTTCCCGGCCCCAACCGCCTCCTCTTCACTATGGACGTACAATCCCTCTACACCTCCATTCCCCACCAGGATGGCCTGAGAGCGCTCCGCTTCTTCCTTGAACAGAGGCCCAACCAGTTCCCATCCACCACCACCCTCCTCCGCCTGGCTGAACTTGTTCTCACATTGAACAAGTTCTCCTTTGACTCCACCCATTTCCTCCAAATTAAAGGTGTTGCTATGGGTACCCGCATGGGTCCTAGCTATGCCTGCCTTTTTGTGGGATATGTGGAACACTCTTTGTTCCAGTCCTACTCAGGTCCCCTCCCTCACCTCTTTTTCCGGTACATTGATGACTGTATCGGTGCCGTCTCCTGCTCTCGCCCTGAACTAGAACATTTCATTCACTATGCTTCCAATTTCCACCCTTCCCTCACCTTCACTTGGTCCATCTCCGACTCTTCCCTTCCCTGCCTCGACTTCTCCGTCTGCATCTCTGGGGATAGGTTATTGACTAACATTCACTACAAGCCCACTGACTCCCACAGCTACCTGGACTACACTTCATCCCACTCCGCCTCCTGTAAGGACTCTATTCCATTCTCCCAGTTTCTCCGTCTCCGCCGCATCTGCTCTGATGATGCCACCTTCCATACCAGTGCTTCCGACATGTCTTCCTTTTTCCTCAACCGAGGATTCCCCTCTACCGTGGTCGACACGGCCCTAAACCGTGTCCGTTCTATCTCCCGCACTTCTGCCCTCACCCCGGCCCCTCCCTCCCAGAACCACGATAGAGTTCCCCTTGTCCTCACCTTTCACCCCACCAGCCTCCACATTCAATGGATCATCCTCCGCCATTTCCGCCACCTCCAGCGTGATCCCACCACCAAACGCATCTTCCCCTCACCTCCCCTTTCAGCATTCCTCAGGGACCGCTCCCTCCGAGACACCCTAGTCCACTCCTCTACCACCCCCAGCACCCCTTCCCCTTCGCCCGGCACCTTCCCGCGCAAGCGCAGGAGATGCAACACATGCCCTTATACCTCCCCCCTTCCCACTGTCCAGGGCCCCAAACACCCCTTCCAGGTGAAACAGCAATTTACTTGTACTTCCTGCAATCTAGTATACTGTATTCACTGCTCACGATGTGGTCTCCTCTACATTGAGGAGACCAAACGCAGATTGGTGACCGCTTTGCGGAACACCTCCGTTCAGTCCGTAAGGGGGACCCTGAGCTCCCGGTCGCCTGTCACTTTAATTCTCCGCTCCACTCACACTCTGACCTCACCGTCCTCGGCCTATTACACTGTTCCACGGAAGCTCAGCGTAAGCTCGAGGAATAGCACCTCATCTTTCGTTTAGGCACGCTACAGCCCTCTGGACTCAATATCGAGTTCAACAATTTTAGATCATAACCTCAGCCCCTATCACATTTATATTTTATTTTTTCATCCACCCTTTTATTTGCCCCCCCCCCCGCCCTTTTTTTTCCCTCCCAGAAGCTGGCAGCTGTCCTTCATTCTGCCAGCGCATTTCACACTTCATCTAGCCTCAACCTGTCACATCAACACCTCCTCTTGCCTTGATCATCTCTTAATGTCTCTCAATGTCTCTTAATCTCTCCTTTTGTTCTTTCATCCCCTCCCCCTTTTCCCAGCTTTATCCTTGCCTTAAATCTATTTGATTTCCTGCTGTTTCCAGTTCTGAATGAAGGTCTTCGACCTGAAACGTTAACTCTGTTTCTCTCTCCACGGATGCTGCCTCGCCTGCTGAGTTTTTCCAGTGTTTTCTGTTGTTATTTCACCATATCTCTACCTGTGGAGACATGTTCCGATGGTATTGTCATAACTACCACCGATACGAGTCTTGATTGTCAAAAACAGATGATGTCAAGGTGTCATGAGATAGGGAGCTGACAGGGGCAGGCGGGATCATTAGGTACGTGGCATCCCTGTAATTGGAGGAGGAACTACTTCACTCAGAGGGTGGTAGGTCCATGGAATATGCTGCCACAAAAAGCTGTAGAAGCTACATCATTAAATAAATTTAAAACAGAAATAGACAGTTTCCTAGAAGTAAAGGGCATTAAGGGTTACGGGGAGCGGGCAGGAATTTGGACATGAGTCTAGGTTCGGATCGGTCATGGCCCTGTGGGTAGTGGAGCGGGCCCAGGGACCGTGTAGGCTGATTCTGCTCCTATTTCGTGTGTGCAATTCTGTTAGATGCAGGAGATGGTTCTGTGATAGTAGATAGTAGATTGGCGGTTAGGATCAGATCAGCCATGATCTTATTGAATGGCGGAGCAGGCTCGAGGGGCCGATTGGCCTACTTCTGCTCCTATTTCTTATGTTCTTATGGACGGGTGGGTTTCAGGTGTCAGTCAATGTTTGGGTTAACTGGTCCCCATAGGCTTTGCTGGAAGAAGTATAAGAAGGCATCTCTCAAACAGAGGCATTCGGCCTGAAGATTAGGAACATCGAGCAGTCGAGCCGAGGAGAGATTGGGGTTGGTGGAAGACCCACACCCGTCACACCGGGCGGAGGAGCCGAGGGGGGATTGGGGTTGGTGGAGGACCCACACCCGTCACACCGGGTGGAGGAGCCGAGGGGGGATTGGGGTTGGTGGAGGACCCACACCCATCACACAGGGTGGAGGAGCCGAGGGGGGATTCGGGTTGGTGGAGGACCCACACCCGTCACACCGGGTGGAGGAGCCGAGGGGGGATTCGGGTTGGTGGAGGACCTACACCCATCACACCGGGTGGATGAGCCGAGAGGCCTGGGCTGACTGGGGTTGACCCGTGGAGATCGCGTCTTCTACCCAGGGCCCACCGGGTAATATAAACCTTGGTTGTGCCTTGTTTAACTACTGCTCAGATGCTGTAATGTATCAATGTCTCACTTTCACTGCATAAAATATAATTACTGTCACCAAATCGGGACAAGTCGAATCTTTCAGAACATAGGAGTAAAAGGGTAAATTGGCACAGACCCAGAAAATCAACAGCTCCCTCAGTACTGCCCCTCCGACAGTGCGGCGCTCACTCAGTACTGCCCCTCCGACAGTGCAGCGCTCCCTCAGTACTGCCCCTCCGATAGTACAGCGCTCCCTCAGTACTGCCCCTCCGACAGTGCAGCTCTCCCTCAGTACTACTGCCCCTCCGATAGTGCAGTGTCACTCAGTACTGCCCCTCCGATATTGCGGCGCTCCCTCAGTACTGCCCCTCCGATAGTGCAGTGTCACTCAGTACTGCCCCTCCGACAGTGCTGCACTCCCTCAGTACTGCCACTCCGATAGTGCATGCCTCCCTCAGTGCTGCCACTCCGATAGTGCATGCCTCCCTCAGTACTGCCCCTCCGACAGTGCAGCACTCCCTCAGTACTGCCACTCCGATAGTGCATGCCTCCCTCAGTACTGCCCCTCCGACAGTGCAGCACTCCCTCAGTACTGCCACTCCGATAGTGCATGCCTCCCTCAGTACTGCCCCTCCGACAGTGCAGCACTCCCTCAGTGCTGCCACTCCGATAGTGCATGCCTCCCTCAGTACTGCCCCTCCGACAGTGCAGCACTCCCTCAGTACTGCCACTCCGATAGTGCAGCGCTCCCTCAGTACTGCCCCTCCGACAGTGCAGCACTCCCTCAGTGCTGCCACTCCGATAGTGCATGCCTCCCTCAGTACTGCCCCTCCGACAGTGCAGCACTCCCTCAGTACTGCCACTCCGATAGTGCATGCCTCCCTCAGTACTGCCCCTCTGACAGTGCAGCACTCCCTCAGTACTGTCCCTCCGACAGTGCAGCACTCCCTCAGTACTGTCCCTCCGACAGTGCAGCACTCCCTCAGTACTGTCCCTCCGACAGTGCAGCACTCCTCAGTACTGCCCCTCCGACAGTGCAGCGCTCCCTCAGTACTGCCCCTCCGACAGTGCCGCGCTCCCTCAGTACTGCCGCTCCGACAGTGCAGCACTCCCTCAGTACTGCCCCTCCGACAGTGCTGCGCTCCCTCAGTGCTGCCACTCCGATAGTGCATGCCTCCCTCAGTACTGCCCCTCCGACAGTGCATGCCTCCCTCAGTACTGCCCCTCTGACAGTGCAGTGCTCCCTCAGTACTTCCCCTCTGACAGTGCAGCACTCCCTCAGTACTGCCACTCCGATAGTGCAGCACTCCCTCAGTACTGCCCCTCCGACAGTGCAGCGCTCCCTCAGTACTGCCCCTCTGACAGTGCGGCGCTCCCTCAGTACTGATCCCCGACAGTGCAGCACTCCCTCAGTACTGTCCCTCCGACAGTGCAGCGCTTCCTCAGTACTGCCCCTCTGACAGTGCGCTGCTCTGCAAGAAAGGGGGAAATCTTCATTTCTGAGTCTCCCTACTAACTAACCTGAACTAAATCAGTTGATTCTGTTACTAATTGTAGTTTAAAGATTTCATTATGTTATTGCTGCAATTATAATCCTACTTGTAAACCCTACTGTTATATGCCCTGGGTAGACTCGGTTAGATTTTAAATGGAAGAGACCGAAGTGCTGGGCCTTGGTTGGTGAAATTAAAGATGTATTCCTGGCAGAACAAGACAGCAGACAGCTAGCCTGGGAAGCAAGGTCATATGTGACTGCCACTGTGCTGGAATGTAATAATATCTTCAGTGAATTAAAAACAAAGGCCAACTGCAAGGTCACCATATCTCTACGATAGCAAAATACTGCAGATGCTGGAAATCCGAAATAACAACAGAAAACGCTGGAAAAACTCAGCAGGCGAGGCAGCATCTGTGGAGAGAGAAACAGAGTTAACGTTTCAGGTCGAAGACCCTTCGTCAGAACTGGAAACAGCAGGAAATCAAATAGATTTAAGGCAAGGATAAAGCTGGGAAAAGGGGGTGGGGATGAAAGAACAAAAGGAGAGATTAAGAGACATTGAGAGACATTAAGAGATGATCAAGGCAAGAGGAGGTGTTGATGTGACAGGTTGAGGAAAGATGAATTGTGAAATCCACTGGCAGAATGAAGGACAGCTGCCAGCTTCTGGGAGGGAAAAAAAAGGGCGGGCGGGGGGCAAATAAAAGGGTGGATGAAAAAATAAAATATAAATGTGATAGGGGCTGAGGTTATGATCTAAAATTGTTGAACTCGATATTAAGTCCAGAGGGCTGTAGCGTGCCTAAACGAAAGATGAGGTGCTGTTCCTCGAGCTTACGCTGCGCTTCCGTGGAACAGTGTAATAGGCCGAGGACGGTGAGGTCAGAGTGGGAGTGGAGCGGAGAATTAAAGTGACAGGCGACTGTGAGCTCGGGGTCCCCCTTTCTGACTGAACGGAGGTGTTCCGCAAAGCGGTCACCCAATCTGCGTTTGGTCTCCCCAATGTAGAGGAGACCACATCGTGAGCAGCGAATACAGTATACTAAATTGCAGGAAGTACAAGTAAATCGCTGTTTCACCTGGAAGGGGTGTTTGGGGCCCTGGAGAGTGGGAAGGGGGGATGTATAAGGGCATGTGTTGCATCTCCTGCGCTTCCACGGGAAGGTGCCGGGCGAAGGGGAAGGGGTGCTGGGGGTGGTAGAGGAGTGGACTAGGGTGTCGCGGAGGGAGCGGTCCCTGTGGAATGCTGAAAGGGGAGGTGAGGGGAAGATGCGTTTGGTGGTGGGATCACGCTGGAGGTGGCGGAAATGGCGGAGGATGATCCGTTGAATGTGGAGGCTGGTGGGGTGAAAGGTGAGGACAAGGGGAACTCTATCGTGGTTCCGGGAGGGAGGGGCAGGGGTGAGGGCAGAAGTGCGGGAGATAGAACGGACACGGTCGAGGGCCGTGTCGACCACGGTAGAGGGGAATCCTCGGTCGAGGAAAAAGGAAGAAATGTCGGAAGCACTGGTATGGAAGGTGGCATCATCAGAGCAGATGCGGCGGAGACGGAGAAACTGGGAGAATGGAATAGAGTCCTTACAGGAAGCGGGGTGGGAGGAAGTGTAGTCCAGGTAGCTGTGGGAGTCAGTGGGCTTGTAGTGAATGTTAGTCAATAACCTATCCCCAGAGATGGAGACGGAGAAGTCGAGGAAGGGAAGGGAAGAGTCGGAGATGGACAATGTGAAGGTGAGGGAAGGGTGGAAATTGGAAGCATAGTGAATGAAATGTTCTCGTTCAGGGCGAGAGCAGGAGACGGCACCGATACAGTCCGTGCCCACTTCTCTGGCCAGGAGTCTTCCCCCCATACGGCTGACCCGTTCTACCTGGACCCCTCCCTCTGGCCTCTTACCCTCTCTAGATCTTTTCATTGCCAACTGCCGGCGTGACATCGGCCGTCTCAATTTCTCTGCTCCCCTCTCTCACTCCAACCTACCTCTCTCTGAACTTGCAGCTCTCTATTCCCTCAGATCCAACCCCGACATTGTCATTAAACCTGCTGACAAGGGTGGTGCTGTTGTTGTTTGGCGTACCGACCTCTACCTAGCGGAAGCTGAACGCCAACTCTCCGACACCTCCTCCTACCTCCACCTGGACCATGACCCCACTACCGAACATCAAACCACCATTTCCAAGACCGTCACTGACCTCAGCTCTTCTGGAGATCTTCCCTCCATGGCCGCCAACCTCATAGTTCCCCAACCCCGCACAGCCCGCTTCTACCTCCTTCCCAAGATCCACAAACAGGACTGCCCCGGTAGACCCATCGTTTCAGCCTGTTCTTGCCCCACGGAACTTATCTCTTCCTATCTCGACTCTATTTTTTCTCCCCTTGTCCAGTCTCTTCCCACCTACATCCGCGACTCTTCCGACACCCTCCGCCATTTTAACAGTTTCCAGTTTCCCGGCCCCAACCGCCTCCTCTTCACTATGGATGTACAATCCCTCTACACCTCCATCCCCCACCAGGATGGCCTGAGGGCGCTCCGCTTCTTCCTTGAACAGAGGCCCAACCAGTCCCCATCCACCGCCACCCTCCTCCGCCTGGCTGAACTTGTTCTCACATTGAACAACTTCTCCTTTGACTCCACTCATTTCCTTCAAATTAAAGGTGTTGCTATGGGTACCCGCATGGGTCCTAGCTATGCCTGCCTTTTCGTGGGATATGTGGAACACTCTTTGTTCCAGTCCTACTCGGGTCCCCTCCCTCACCTCTTTTTCCGGTACATTGATGACTGTATTGGTGCCGTCTCCTGCTCTCGCCCTGAACTAGAACATTTAATTCACTATGCTTCCAATTTCCACCCTTCCCTCACCTTCACATGGTCCATCTCCGACTCTTCCCTTCCCTGCCTCGACTTCTCCGTCTCCATCTCTGGGGATAGGTTATTGACTAACATTCACTACAAGCCCACTGACTCCCACAGCTACCTGGACTACACTTCCTCCCACCCCGCCTCCTGTAAGGACTCTATTCCATTCTCCCAGTTTCTCCGTCTCCGCCGCATCTGCTCTGATGATGCCACCTTCCATACCAGTGCTTCCGACATGTCTTCCTTTTTCCTCAACCGAGGATTTCCCTCTACCGTGGTCGACACGGCCCTCGACCGTGTCCGTTCTATCTCCCGCACTTCTGCCCTCACCTCTGCCCCTCCCTCCCAGAACCACGATAGAGTTCCCCTTGTCCTCACCTTTCACCCCACCAGCCTCCACATTCAACGGATCATCCTCCGCCATTTCCGCCACCTCCAGCGTGATCCCACCACCAAACGCATCTTCCCCTCACCTCCCCTTTCAGCATTCCTCAGGGACCGCTCCCTCTGCGACACACTAGTCCACTCCTCTACCACCCCCAGCACCCCTTCCCCTTCGCCCGGCACCTTCCCGTGCAAGCGCAGGAGATGCAACACATGCCCTTATACCTCCCCCCTTCCCACTGTCCAGGGCCCCAAACACCCCTTCCAGGTGAAACAGCGATTTACTTGTACTTCCTGCAATTTAGTATACTGTATTCGCTGCTCACGATGCGGTCTCCTCTACATTGGGGAGACCAAACGCAGATTGGGTGACCGCTTTGCGGAACACCTCCGTTCAGTCCATAAGGGGGACCCCGAGCTCCTGGTGGCCTGTCACTTTAATTCTCCGCTCCACTCCACTCTGACCTCACCGTCCTCGGCCTATTACACTGTTCCACGGAAGCTCAGCGTAAGCTCGAGGAACAGCACCTCATCTTTCGTTTAGGCACGCTACAGCCCTCTGGACTCAATATCGAGTTCAACAATTTTAGATCATAACCTCAGCCCCAATCACATTTATATTTTATTTTTTCATCCACCCTTTTATTTGCCCCCCCCCTTTTTTTTCCCTCCTAGAAGCTGGCAGCTGTCCTTCATTCTGCCAGTGCATTTCCCACTTCATTCAGCCTCAACCTGTCACATTAACACCTCCTCTTGCCTTGATCATCTCTTAATGTCTCTCAATGTCTCTTAATCTCTCCTTTTGTTCTTTCATCCCCTCCCCCTTTTCCCAGCTTTATCCTTGCCTTAAATCTATTTGATTTCCTGCTGTTTCCAGTTCTGATGAAAGGTCTCGACCTGAAACGTTAACTCTGTTTCTCTCTCCACGGATGCTGCCTCGCCTGCTGAGTTTTTCCAGCATTTTCTGTTGTTATTTCACCATATCTCTACCTGTGGAGACATGTTCCGATGGTATTGTCATGACTACCACCGATACGAGTCTTGATTGTCAAAAACAGATGATGTCAAGGTGTCATGAGATAGGGAGCTGACAGGGGCAGGCGGGATCATTAGGTACGTGGCATCCCTGTAATTGGACGGGTGGGTTTCAGGTGTCAGTCAATGTTTGGGTTAACTGGTCCCCATAGGCTTTGCTGGAAGAAGTATAAGAAGGCATCTCTCAAACACAGGCATTCGGCCTGAAGATTAGGAACATCGAGCAGCCGAGCCGAGGAGAGATTGGGGTTGGTGGAAGACCCACACCCGTCACACCGGGTGGAGGAGCCGAGGGGGGATTGGGGTTGGTGGAGGACCCACACCCGTCACACCGGGTGGAGGAGCCGAGGGGGGATTGGGGTTGGTGGAGGACCCACACCCGTCACACCGGGTGGAGGAGCCGAGGGGGGATTGGGGTTGGTGGAGGACCCACACCCGTCACACCGGGTGGATGAGCCGAGAGGCCTGGGCTGACTGGGGTTGACCAGTGGATATCGCGTCTTCTACCCAGGCCCACCGGGTAGTATAAACCTTGGTTGTGCCTTGTTTAACTACTGCTCAGATGCTGTAATGTATCAATGTCTCACTTTCACTGCATAAAATATAATTACTGTCACCAGATCGGGGCAAGTCGAATCTTTCGGAACATAGGAGTAAAAGGGTAAATTGGCACAGACCCAGAAAATCAACAGCTCCCTCAGTACTGCCCCTACGACAGTGCAGCACTCCCTCAGTACTGCCCCACCGACAGTGCAGCGCTCCCTCAGTACTGCCCCTCCGACAGTGCAGCGCTCCCTCAGTACTGCCTCTCCGACAGTGCAGCGCTCCCTCAGTACTGCCCCTCCGACAGTGCAGCGCACCCTCAATACTGCCCCTCCGAAAGTGCAGCGCTCCCTCAGTACTGCCCCTCCGACAGTGCAGTGCTCCCTCAGTACTGCCCGTCCGCCAGTGCAGCGCTCCCTCAGTACTGCCCCCCGACAGTGCAGCACTCCCTCAGTACTGCCCCTCCGATAGTGCAGCACTCCCTCAGTACTGCCCCTCCGATAGTGCAGCACTTCCTCAGTACCGCCCCTTTGACAGTGCAGCGCTCCCTCAGTGCTTCCCCTCCGACAGTGCAGCGCTCCCTCAGTACTGCCCCTCCGACAATGCAGCGCTCCCTCAGTACTGTCCCTCCCACAGTGCAGCGGGGGGTCCCTCAGTACTGTCCCTCCCACAGTGCAGCGGGGGCTCCCTCAGTACTGTCCCTCCCACAGTGCAGCGCTCCCTCAGTACTTCTCCGACAGTGCAGTGCTCCCTCAGTACTGTCCCTCCCACAGTGCAGCGGGGGGTCCCTCAGTACTTCTCCCACAGTGCAGCGGGGGCTCCCTCAGTACTGCCCCTCCGACAGTGCAGCGGGGGCTCCCTCAGTACTGTCCCTCCCACAGTGCAGCGGGGGCTCCCTCAGTACTGCCCCTCCGACAGTGCAGCGGGGGCTCCCTCAGTACTGTCCCTCCCACAGTGCAGCGGGGGCTCCCTCAGTACTGCCCCTCCGACAGTGCAGCGGGGGCTCCCTCAGTACTGTCCCTCCCACAGTGCAGCGGGGGCTCCCTCAGTACTGTCCCTCCCACAGTGCAGCGGGGGCTCCCTCAGTACTGTCCCTCCCACAGTGCAGCGGGGGCTCCCTCAGTACTGTCCCCTCCGACAGTGCAGCGGGGGCTCCCTCAGTACTGTCCCTCCCACAGTGCAGCGGGGGCTCCCTCAGTACTGTCCCTCCGACAGTGCAGCGGGGGCTCCCTCAGTACTGTCCCTCCCACAGTGCAGCGCTCCCTCAGTACTTCTCCGACAGTGCAGCGCTCCCTCAGTACTTCTCCGACAGTGCAGCACTCCCTCAGTACTGCCCCTCCGACAGTGCAGCGGGGGCTCCCTCAGTACTGTCCCTCCCACAGTGCAGCGGGGGCTCCCTCAGTACTTCTCCGACAGTGCAGTGCTCTCTCAGATCTGCCTCTCTAACAGTGCAGTGCGCTCTCAGTACTGCCTATCCGACAGTGCAGTGCTCTCTCAGTTACCCCCTTTCTGACAGTGCAGTGCTCCCACACTACTGCCCCTCTGACAGCATGCAGCCAGCACTAACCACTCTGTTCATTGGCTGCATACATCAGCAAGGGGCCCAAAATTGTAACTTGCTAGCACCCCTTAAAGCTAGCCTGCACTGCTTAAAGGATAGGTGCACAGTAGCTGGAGCAGGTGCAGACAGTTGTTCAGGAAGTGAATTTGACGTGTTGTGATTTGGGTAAAGCTAAGCAGAGTGTGACAGGAAGGGAGGGAGAGTTTAATGGTAGTGCATCAGTGAATGTCAAATCAGGAAAAAATGGTAAAAAGTTAAAATTAAAGGCGTTTTATCTGAATGCACGAAGTATTCGTGACAAGATAGACAAATTAATGGCAAATATAGAGACAAGTGGCTTTGATCTAATAGCCATTACAGAGATGTGGTTGCATGGTAGCCAAGGTTGGGAACTAAATATTCCAGGGTAGTTGACGTTTCAAAAAGACAGACAAAATGGAAGAGGCGGTGCGGTAACCCTGATAATAAAGGATGACATAAGGACAGTAGTGAGGAATGATCTTGACTCGGAAGAGTAGGAAGTAGAATCAATATTTTGTATCTGTCTTCACAGTAGAAGACACAAAAAATACCAGAAATAGTGCAGAACCAAGTGTCTAATGAGAGTAATAATTAATATTAGTAAAGAAAAAGTACTGGGGAAATTAATGGGACTAAAAGCTGACAAATCCCCTGGACCTGATAGCCTGCATCCTAGAGTTCTAAAAGAGGTGGCTGCAGAGATAGTGGATGCATTGGTTGTGATCTTCCAAAATTCCCTAGATTCTAGAACGGTCCCAGCGAATTGGAAGGTAGCAAATGTAACACCGCTATTCAAGAAAGGATAGCGAGAGAAAACAGGGAAATACAGGCAAGTTAGCCTGATATCAGTCGTTGGGAAAATGCTGGACTCCATTATTAAGAAAATGGTAACGGCATTTAGAATGATTAGGAAGAGTTATCATGGTTTTATGAAAGAGAAATCATGTTTGACCAATCTGTTAGAGTTGTTTGAGGATGTAACTAGCAAGATAGATAAAGGGGAACCAGTGGATGTAGTATATTTGGATTTTCAAAAGGCATTCGATAAGGTACCACACAAAAGGTTGTTACACAAGATGAGGACTCGTGGGGTTGGGGGTAATATATTAGCATGGATAGAGGATTGGTTAACAGAGAGATAACAGAGAGTAGGGATAAACGGGTAATTTTAAGATTGGCAGGCTGTTACTAGTGGGGTGCCGCAAGGATCAGTGCTTGGGCCTCAGCTATTCACAATCTAGATTAATGACTTAGATGAAGGGACCGAATGAAATGTATCTAAGTTTGCTCACAATACAAAGCTGGGTGAGAATGTAAGCTGTGAGGAGGACACAAAGGGGGAAAAATTAGGTCGCGCCCTGTTTGGGGCGCAAATATCATCTGGACGCAAAAATTAGCGCCTGCCGCTAATTATCGCCACTGACTGGAAACTTCACTTTTACCGCCCCGGGAGGTGAGTGGAGCGCTAAATCAGGCGCTGCACACCTGTCTTAAGGCGCAAAGGCCGAGCAGTGAGGCACTAACTCAGCGCGCGAGCGCAGCGCCGATGCTGCCAGTTAGCGAGGGAACACAGACACACTGGCGCCGGCCAGTTCTTAAAGCGGGGGGGCCAACTTGCTCCCCAGCCACACCCTGCTCATTGCAGCCTTGAATCTCGGCCTGGAGAGACCTGTGAATCCATTTTGCTGCCAAGGATGGAGAGGGTGAGAGAACGAGCTCAGCGCTTCACCGAGCGGGCCTTGGATGCTCTGGTTGGCGCGGTGGAGCGCAGAAGATGTATACTCTTCCCTGAGAGTGGCAGGAGGCCTTTGCCACGCGAGTACAGAAGAGTGTGGAGGGAGGTGGCTCAGAGCGTCTCCTCCAGGAGCATGGTGCCCAGGACCCATGTTCAATGCCACAAAAAGTTCAACGACCTCTCCATCCCTCCATCTCAACCTCACTCTATGGCCAGAGGGTCTTAAAACCCCAATGCACAACACTCATCCAACACCTATGGCCCTTTCATGAAACACACACACACATTCCACACTTTGCATACAGTAAGGGCTATTCACCTATGGGAGGCACATCAGGCAAGACCATGGCTGCATACAGTAAGGGCTATTCACCTATGGGAGGCACATCAGGCAAGACCATGGCTGTATATTTACTCAGATGCTGTCCTTTTTCTTGCAGGCCAAGCTGGCGCATAATAGGAGACAGCAGCAACGGACAGGTGGAGTGCGGCCTCAGCTGCAACCCCTCAGCGATCTTGAGGAGCGCGTCCACAGGATTGTGGCAAGCCGGGTGATCGGTCCCGTCGCCACTGGAGACGCCGACCCCGTTCTGGACAGCAATGGTAAGGTCATCACCTTTTTGTCCTCTGTCCTTCCACTTGTCCCTCACAACACCAGCCTTTGACACTTTCAATCCAACTTGCTAACTCGCTGCACTTATTCCTCCCTTACTGCCACCCTGTCCTCACGCTAAAGCCACTCTTGTACCTCCCTGCTTTCAGATGGTGATTCACCAGCTGAGGAGACGGGCCCTGAAGCTGCCAGTGAGAGTGAAGCTGCAGCCGAGGAGGAAGACGAAGCCGGAGCATCAGTGCCACCCTCTCCCGAGGAAGCCCATGCCCACACTGGGAACACGGCTTCCCTGGAGGGGAGCAGGGGGGAAGGGTCTGATGAGGGTGAAGCTGCAGGACCCAGCGGGCTGCAGCAACGCCATGGGGGTAGGGAAGAACATAAGAGCATAAGAAATAGGAGCAGGAGTAGGCCAATCGGCCCCTCGAGCCTGCTCCGCCATTCAATAAGATCATGGCTGATCTGATCCTAACCGCCAATCTACTATCTATCACAGAACCATCTCCTGCATCTAACAGAATTGCACACACGAAATAGGAGCAGAATCAGGCTACACGGTCCCTGGGCCCGCTCCACTACCCACAGGGCCATGACCGATCTGAACCTAGACTCATGTCCAAATTCCTGCCCGCTCCCCGTAACCCTTAATGCCCTTTACTTCTAGGAAACTGTCTATTTCTGTTTTAAATTTATTTAATGATGTAGCTTCTACAGCTTTTTGTGGCAGCATATTCCATGGACCTACCACCCTCTGAGTGAAGTAGTTCCTCCTCATCTCAGTTTTGAAAGAGCAGCCCCTTATTCTAAGACTATGTCCCCTAGTTCTAGTCTCACCCGTCATCGGGAACATCCTCCCCGCATCCACCCGATCCAACCCCTTCACAATCTTATATGTTTCAATAAGATCGTCTCTCATTCTTCTGAACTCCAATGAGTAGAGTCCCAATCTACCCAACCTCTCCTCATATGACCACCCCCTCATCCCCGGGATTAACCGAGTGAACCTTTTTTGCACTGCCTCGAGAGCAAGGATGTCTTTCCTTAAGTAAGGACACCAAAACTGTATGCAGTATTCCAGGTGCGGTCTCACCAATACCTTGTACAACTGAAGCAATAGCTCCCTATTTTTATATTCTATCCCCCTAGCAATGAAAGCCAACATTCCATTTGCCTTCTTAATCACTTGCTGCACCTGCATACTAACCTTTTGAGTTTCGTGCACCAGGACCCCCAGATCCCTTTGCACTTCAGTACTCTCCAGTTTCTTGCCATTAAGATAATAAATTGCTCTAGGATTTTTCCTGCCAAAGTGCATCACCTCACACTTTCCAGTGTTGTATTCCATCTGCCAAATCTCTGCCCACTTACTTAGCCTGTCTATGTCCCCTTGCAGGTTTTTTATGTCCTCCTCACTCACTACTTTCCCTCCCATCTTTGTATCATCTGCAAATTTTGATATGTTACACTTGGTCTCTTCCTCCAAATCGTTAATATAGATTGTAAAGAGTTGGGGACCCAGCACTGACCCCTGTGGAACACCACTAGTTACTGATTGCCAGTCTGAGAATGAACCATTTATCCCAACTCTTTGCTTTCTGTTAGATAGCCAATCCTCTATCCATGCCAGAATATTACCCCCAATCCCGTGATTTTTTATCTTAAGCAATAATCTTTTGTGTGGCACCTTGTCAAATGCCTTTTGGAAGTCTAAATACACTACGTCCACTGGTTCCCCTTTATCCACTCTATATGTTACTTCCTCAAAGAACTCCAGCAAATTTGTCAAACATGACTTCCCCTTCGTAAAACCATGCTGACTTTGTCCTATTAAATTATGATTATCCAAATGTCCTGTTACTGTTTCCTTAATAATGGACTCCAAAATTTTACCTACCACAGATGTTAGGCTAACCGGTCTATAGTTACCAGCCTTCTGTCTACTGCCCTTTTTAAATAAGGGTGTTACATTAGCAGTTTTCCAGTCTGCCGGGACCTTAGCGGAATCCAGGGAGTTTTGAAAAATTATTACCAATGCATCTACAATCCCTACCGCCACTTCCTTCAAGACTCTAGGATGTAAGCCATCAGGTCCAGGTGATTTATCCGCCTTGAGTCCCATTATTTTACCGAGTACCACTTCCTTAGTGATTTTGATCGTGTTTAGCTCCTCTCCCCCTATAGCCCCATGTTTGTCCAGTGTTGGGATATTCTTAGTGTCCTCTACTTAAAGACTGATACAAAATATTCATTCAGTGTTTTTGCCATCTCCATATTTCCCACCATTAATTTCCCGGTCTCATCCTCTAAGGGACCAACATTTACTTTAGCCACCCTTTTTCTTTTTATATAACTATAAAAACTCTTACTATCTGTTTTTATATTTTTTGCTAATTTACTTTCATAATCTATCTTCCCTTTCTTAATCAATCTTTTTGTTATTTTTTGCTGCCTTTTAAAGTTTTCCCAATCCTCTGTCCTCCCACTAGATTTCGCTACCTTATATGCCCTTGTTTTTAGTCGAATACTATCCTTAATTTCTTTACTTAGCCACGGATGACTGTCCTTTCTTTTACACCCTTTTCTTTTCAGTGGAATATATATTTTTTGGAAGTTGTAAAATAACTCCTTGAATGTACACCACTGATCATGTGTCGTCTTACCCTTTAATCTATTTTCCCAATCCACTCTACTCAATTCCGCTCGCATACCTTCATAGTCTCCTTTATTCAAGCTTAGCACGCTTGTTTGAGATCCAACCTTCTCACTCTCTTATTGAATATGGAATTCAAGCATGTTATGGTCACTCATTCCAAGGGGATCCTTTACTAGGGCATTTTTAATTAATCCTGTCTCGTTACACAGGACCAGATCTAAGGTTGCTTGCCCCCTGGTCGGTTCAGTTACATACTGCTCAAGAAACCCATCCCTAATACACTCAATGAACTCATCCTCAAGGCAGCCCTGCCCCATTTGATTTGTCCAATTAATATGATAGTTAAAATCCCCCATAATTATAGATGTTCCCTTATTACATGCCTCAACTATTTCCTGATTGATACTCCGTCCAATAGAGTTGCAACTGTTCGGAGGCCTATAGACTACGCCCACTAGTGTTTTTTTCCCCTTATTATTCCTTATCTCCACCCAAACTGTTTCATTATCATGATTTTTTGACCCAATATCATTACTCTGTATTACAGTGATTCCTTCCTTTATTAACATAGCCACCCCACCTCCCCTTCCTTCCAAGAACGGGGGCCTTCTCCCCAGAGGGAGAGTATGCCAGCGACTCCTACTGCAATGGATGCAGAGGAGGAGCGGCTGATCGCAGAAATGAACACCCAGGCGGTGGGCATGCACACTGAGCTCATGGGTGCAGTGGGAAGGGTGCCCGAATGCATTGAGTCACTGGCAAGGAGTGTGGAGCACTTTGCTGTAGCACAGGCGGATGCCACACTAAAGCTTAGTGCTGCAATTCAGTCACTGACTGCCGTGATCCCATCTCTGACTGCTTTCATGCAGACTCAGATTGAGGCCACGCGAGCACTGACTGCTGCCAACCTCGATGGTTCGTTCACATGTCCCCGGGGCTCTCACCGCGCCGCAGCAGGCCAGCAATCTGTGCTCCAGCAGATTGCTCCGGATGCTGAAGTGCTGCCCCTTGGGAGTGCCAGTGTGTCGGTCAAGCAGGGAGTTGCTGTCCTCTCTCACGATGACAGCATTCCTGCTGCCAACACTGTCACTTCTCCACTGCACTTGCCACCGCCTGTAGGACAGACTGCTGCCGCCCATGCAGAGTTGGTGCAGTCTGCAGCCGGGCCCTCCAGGCCCAGAACTGGTCGAGGCCGTCCTTCAGGGGCATCTGCAGTGTCAGGGTCTGACGATCAGCAGCCTTCCGCCAGCCTTGCTGCAGCCACTGAGGTCCCATATACTCATGTGACTCGGCCAACGTTGTCTACCTGATACGTTGCAGTAAAGGATGCTCCAGAGCATGGTACATCGGCGAGACCATGCAGACACTGAGACAACGTATGAACGGACACCGCGCAACAATCGCCAGGCAGGAGGGTTGCCTCCCAGTCGGGGAACACTTCAGCAGCCAGGGGCATTCAGCCTCGGATCTGCGGGTAAGCGTTCTCCAAGGCGGCCTTCGAGATACACGACAGCGCAAAATCATAGAGCAGAAACTGATAGCCAAGTTCCGCACTCATGAGGATGGCCTCAATCGCGATATCGGGTTCATGTCACGATACAGAACGTGACTTGACATCATGGCCGGTCTTCCCAGGTGTTTTTTTTTTTAAAAAGACTAACACAAGAACACAAATTGACAGGATATGCAGCCAGCAGGTGGTTTGACACGTTGGACCCCCTGGGACACATCTCATTGTCTTGGCTGTGCTCTTTGTTGTAGGGAAAAATGTGAATAGATTTTGTCTGTGTTTAAATTGTGAATTCTGGGAGATTCTCTCACTACTAACTTACCTGACGAAGGAGCGAACTGCTTCGAAAGCTTGTAAAATTAAATAAATCTGTTGGACTATAACCTGGTGTTGTGCGACTTCTCACCATTATGGAGGAGCAGTAGGGTTAGAAGGGGGGAAGTGCGCAAGGGAAAGAGATCACCCTCGAAGGGCAAAAAGTAGGAGGTGTGACAAAATGCTGGTCATTTTTTTATTAAAGGCTGAGGTTCGTGGTCCAACTTTTGTCTCGTGTTTTGGACATTATCTCCAGGTTGTGAGAACCAGTTATGTTAATGACTGTTTTTTTGTGTTTATTTCTATGAGTTTGTCATGAGGAAATGACACACACAGAGTTTGTAAAATAAATAAGTTTTTGTATTCAAAATATACATGTTTGGTGTTTGGAATCATTGGTGCCTTGGCCGGCTTAGGGGTTGCGTGCTGGGTTCATTGATGTTGTTAGCAATGGCAGAAGCCATTTCCACAGCAGGGGCCCTAGAAGCGGCTTGCTATCAGCCGTTGACGGACGGCCCTTGCAGTTTCACCATTGTGGGCCGCCCTCCCGCCTTGGTGCTGCTGATGATCATCCTCCTCGTCCTCTTCCTCCTCTTCCTCCTCCTCCTCTGGTGGTGCTCCAAGGCCTGGTGGCATTGGCTGGGTCCTGACGATTGCCATGTTATGCAACATGCAGCACACAACTACGAAGTTGGATACTCGCTCAGGCGAGTACTGCAGGGCTCCTCCAGAATGGTCGAGACAGCGGAACCGTTGCTTCAGCACGCCGATTGTGCGCTCAATGATGTTCCTGGTAGCTTGATGGCTCTCGTTGTACCGCAGCTCAGCAGGGTTGTTGGGCGTACGGAGCGGTGTCATCAGCCAGGTGCTCAATGGATACCCCTTGTCCCCGAGAAGCCAACCAACTGGCTGATGCGGTGCCTCGAAAAGTTCTGCCACAGTAGTCTGGCGCAGGATGAAAGCATCGTGGCAGCTGCCAGGATAGTGGGCATTGACAGCGAGTATCAGCTGTCTGTGGTCACAGACCAACTGAACATTCAAGGAATGGAACCCCTTTCTGTTCCGGAATTCCTCGGCATTCTCATGTGGAGCACGCAAAGCCACATGCGTGCAGTCAATGGCGCCCTGCACCATGGGGAAGCCCGCTATCCTCGCAAAGCCCAGAGCGCGGTCACGCTGCTTGTCTGGGGTCATGGGGAAAGAGATGAACTCTCGTCTCCTTTTAAAGAGGGCATTTGTGACCTGCCGGATGCAGCAATGCACCGCGAACTGGGAGATATTGGCGAGGTCCCCAGCAGCAGCTTGAAATGAGCCAGTAGCATAGAAGTTGAGAGCCACTGTGACCTTCACTGCCACCGACAGAGACGTCCTGGACCTCAGTTGAGGCTGCAGATCTGGCTGCAGCAGGTGGCAGAGCTCAGTGACCACCTCCTTGCTGAATCGCAGCCTTCGCAAACACAGCTCCTCAGACAAATGAATGTAGGAGAGCTGTTCACGATATACCCTGGGAGGGTAAGCTCTCCTGTACATACGCCTGTTGGCCCTCCTCCGTCTGGCCATCATTGCCACTCTCTCTCTGCGTCTCTGTGTCCTCCGATTCAGCTGGAGCAGGACGACGCCCCCAATCAGTGCAGCCCCCAAGTCTCTTTGCAAGCAAAGTAATGAAGGACAGCAACCAAAGTAGCAGCGAAGTTAGGATCAGTAGGCAAAACTACCTCACAAAGCGTTGACTCAATGCAGAAGTCTCTCTTTCTCTCTCTCCGAATCTCTCTCTCTCTCTCAGAACGAGTGGTGCAAAAATGTCAACCACAGAAAAAGACAGGAAGAGGCCCCCTTTAAATAGCGCCCCCCCCCCCCCCCAGCCCCACAGCGATTGATAGCGTTCCAGTCTTCCGGTCGTTGGATGCGCCAGGCGGTAAGGCAGGGGGCGCCACTCAATTTCCGCTCCGGGGCGCCACAAGGGCGTTGCACCATGGAATGACGTCACAATCTGCGCGCGCAGGTGGTCGCAGCGGTAAAGTTTAGCGCCGCCGCACAATGTCTAGTTAAGTTCCCGAGCGGCGCAAACATCGCTGCGCCCGGGCGCTAGCGGCTTTGCGCCCCATTAGCGCCCTCTTAAGGCGCTAACGGGAGGCGCAACCAACTGAATTTTTCCCCCAAAGAGTCTGCAAAGGGAAGGAGGCAGGTTAAATGAGTGGGCAAGAAGGTGGCAGATGGAGTATAATGTGGGTAAATCACTTTGGTAGGTAGAATAGAAAAACAGAATGGGGTAAAAATTCACTTGGTTGCGCCACCCGTTAGCGCCTTAAGAGGGCGCTAATGGGGCGCAAAGCCGCTAACGCCCGGGCGCAGCGATGTTTGCGCCGCTCGAGAACTTAACTTGAGATTGTGCGGCGGCGCTAAAACTTACCGCTGCGACCACCTGCGCGCGCAGATTGTGACGTCATTCCATGGTGCAACGCCCTTGGGGCGCCCCATAGCGGAAATTGAGTGGCGCCCCCTGCCTTACCGCCTGGCGCTTCCAACGACCAGAAGACTGGAACGCTATCAATCGCTGTGGGGCTGGGGGGGGCGCTATTTAAAGGGGGCCTCTTCCTGTCTTTTATTGTTGGTGGCATTTTTGAACTACGCATTCTGAGAGAGAGAGGGAGAGACTTCTGGAGAGATTCAACGTTGTGTGAAGGAGTTTTGGGTACTGAGCAGCACTTTGCAGGTTCATTTTGATTTGCCATTCCTTGTATCGATTTAGCAGAGACCGTGGGAGCTGCACTCTGAGCTCTTTGCCTGGTGCTCTCCATTGTTCTTTCCAGCACATTTGATGTGCAAGTCTCTCCAGGCCGAGATTCAAGGCAGCAATGAACAGGATGTGGATGGAAAGCAAGATTAACCATCCCCTTTAAGAACTGGCCCGTGCCATTGTGTGTGTGTTCCATTGCTGACTGACATTACATGAGCTTCGCCAGCGCTCCGAGTTAGCGCCTCACTGCTCGGCCTTTGCGCCTTAAGAGAGGTGTGCAGCGCCTGCTTTAGCGCTCCACTCACCTCCCGGGGCGGTAAAAGTGAAGTTTCCCGTCAGTGCCGATAATTAGCGCCAGGCGCTAATATTTGCGTCCGGACGATATTTGCGCCCCAAATGGGGCGCGACCTAATTTCTACCCCAATATTTTTTAAATGGTGAGAATCTTTCAAATGTTGGTGTTCAGTAGGATTTGGGTGTCCTTGTACAGGAAACACAGAAAGTTAACATGCAGGTACAGCAAGCAATTAGGAAGGCAAATGGGGATTATTGCAAGGGAGTTGCAGTATAAGAGTAAGGAAGTCTTGCTACAATTGTACAGGGCCTTAGTGAGCCCACACCTGGAGTACTGGGCACAGTTTTGGTCTCTTTATCTGAGGAAGGATAAACTTGCCTTGGAGGCGGTGCAACAAAGGTTCACGAGATTGATTCCTGGGATGAGAGGGCTGTCCTATGAGGAGAGATTGTGTAGATTGGGCCTATACTCTCTGGAGTTTAGAAGAATGAGAGGTGATCTCATTGAAACATACAAGATTCTGAGGCCTAGAAATTGGATAAGGCCTGAAAACGGGCGGTGTCATGGGCCAGCGCTGTTTGCCTCGACTCATCTAAGTGGAGCAGGCAACACGCAAAATTCATGCTGCCTGCTGATTAACATGGTTGGAGCACTGCTCTCAGTGCTAAACACGCTGCTGATTGGAGCACTGCTCTCGGTGCTAAACGCGCTGCTGATTGGAGCACTGCTCTCAGTGCTAAACGCGCTGCTGATTGGAGCACTGCTCTCAGTGCTAAACGCGCTGCTGATTGGCTTAGTGCTCAACGGGGGGCCGGGGGGTGGGGCAATATCAGGTGCAGTCTACTGGCCAGTAATGTTTGGCCGAGGCTCACTCCACTATTAAAGGAGAGGTGCTTTGTTGCAGAAGCACCTCATTGTTAGTCTGGAGACACAATGGCACAACGAGAACGCGCTAGAAGATTTTCAGATGCTGCACTGGAGGCCTTGATCCCGGGGGTCCAGTGAAGGCAAGCTGTCTTTTACCCTCAGGGAGGCAAGAAGCCATCCACGGTCATGTGCAGAAGGTTCTGGGAAGAGATTGCACAATCCGTCACGGCCACCAGTGTTGTCCCAAGGACCTGGATCCAGTGCCACAAAAAGTTTAATGACCTCACATGGCTAGTCAAGGTGAGTGAAGGCTTCAGCAAATGTCTTATCCCACCATCTGCACCACAAGCCTCACACACTGCTCAATGAACCACACCCTCATTACTCACCTACCAACAATCTCTAGCCAGCACCACTCACACCTCACAATCAGAGCTTCACTTCACGCTCACACACTTACCACTGCTGCAACACTCACAGCCACATCTCACACCTTGCACACACTGACAACTATTCAACTATGGCAGGCACATCACCTAAACACATTGCACCACACTCACTGACACACTTCCCTTTCTCTAGCAGGCCAAGGAGGCACAGAACAGCAGAGAGCAGCAGCAGCAGACAGGAGGAGGCCAAGGAGGCACAGAACAGCAGAGAGCAGCAGCAGCAGACAGGAGGAAGCAAAGCCACAGTAGAGAACCTGATGATCCTCGAGGAAGCGTCCTTGAAATCATTGGAGGGGCAGCGACAGAGTCCGTGGCCAGCAGCGAAGCTGAAACCGTTGCTGATGATGACGGTATGCTCATACCTAATCCTTCTTCTCACATCCCACTTGCCCCTCATCCCACAATCTCTTCTCACTTACAAGCTGCTGATGGTGTATGCATGGATGTCTTGCTTTCCCCCCTCCCCTCACCACAACCCGACCCTTGTGCCTTCCTGCTTTCAAGTACCTTTCAGAAGTGCCACCAGCCCAGCCTATCCCTCATCATCAGCAAACTGACGGAGGAGAGATACCGTCACTGCATTTGACGCTCGCAGACACCAGCTCAGAAAATGGCACTGCACGCACTTTAGTGGGTAGTTCTTCTTCTTAGGCAGTCCCTTGGAACTGAGGATGATTTGCTTCCACATTAAAAGTGAGTTCTCAGGTGACTGATGAGTCCAATGCGGGACCTACAGTCTCTGTCACAGGTGGGGCAGACGGGGGTTGAAGGGGCGGGTGGGTGGGGTGCTTGGGTTGACGTGCGCTCCTTCCGCTTGGCTTCCGCTTGCTCCCGGCGAAGAGACTCGAGGTGTTTGGCGCCTTCCCGGATGCTTCTCCTCCACTTTGTACGGTCTTGGGCCAGGGATTTCCAGGTGTCGGTGGGGATGTTGCACTTTTTCAAGGAGGCTTTGAGGGTGTCCTTGAAGCGTTTCCTCTGCCCACCTGGGGCTCTCTTGCCGTGTCGGAGCTCTGAGTAGAGCGCTTGTTTTGTGTAGTATAGAGGCAGGATCAGCACGTGGTGAGTCACTGGGCACGAGTGGGCTGCAGCCAGGCCAGGGGGGAAAGGCTAGCTCAGTTGCCAGTTCCCCAGAGGGTGAATTTGCGCATGAGTTCTGCTCTGCAGGACTCAGATGATGACCTTGATGGACAGGCCTTTAGAAGAAGGGTGATGGGCATGCACATGGAAATGCTCGGTGCAATGGCAGGCCTGTCAGAGAGCCTCTTGTCAGTGTCAAGGAGCATGGAGGAGTCCGGCTCCAACATTGCACGGGGCTTTGTGCGGAGCTTGGAGCCCATGATTTCCAGGATGGATAACTTCAGGAGAGACCTTGTGGATCCACGGGTGATGCTGGGTGTGATGGGTGATCTCACAAATTCCATTGCAGCACGGGCAGAAGTGACCCAGTGTCTCAGTGCTGCAGTGGAAGTGCAGACTGCTCTCCTGCAGGCTCAGCTTGCTGCCATGCAAGCTCAGACTCGCTGGGTTTACGAGTGTAGAAAGGGGCTTGTAGGGTGTCACAGCAGGTCAGCAATCTGCCCTCCAACAGATTGCTAGGAATGCTGAGGCACCGCCCCGGGGGAGTGGCAGTGGGTCAGTGGAGCAGGAAGCTGCTGTCCTCTCTCAGGATGACAGCATTCCTGCTCCCACCACTGCCACTCCGCCATTGTCCTTGCCCATCAGCCAGCCAGCCCAGACTGCTGCCGCCCATACCGAGGTGGTGCAGTCTACAGCCGGGTTGTCTAGGTCCACAGCTGGTCGGGGTCGTCCTGCAAGGCCATCCGAAGTCTCCTGCACGGAAACTCAGCAGCCTTCCACCAGCCATGCTGCAGCCACTGGGGGAGCACTGCGTAGGAGCACTAAAGTAGGAAAAGGCACACGAGCGACAGACACTCAGGGAATGCTCAAGGGTGAATAGTTGATATTGGCATTTTGATTGGATTTGAATAAAATTATGAATTTTGTTTGGAATGTGTATTTTGTGGTGGCTCTCATTTCAGCTTTGTGCCCAGGAGGACGCTGTGATGCTCCGTGACAGAGGGATGGTCTGATGGGGAAGAGGTGAGCAACAGGGATCTGGGGTTTCAATCAGTCAAATCGGAGTCTGATGAGGCGTTCACAGACAGCCCGTCCGAAATGAGGATCATCATCATCCTCCTCCTCTTCCTCATGGTCCTGCAATCCCGAAATCCCTGGTGGCAAGGGCTGGGCCTTCATGACGGTCAAGTTGTGGAACATGTAGCAGACCACCACAGAAATGGGACACCCAGCCCGGTGAGCACTGGAGGCCTCCTCCTGAGCGGTCAATGCAGTGGAACCGTTGCTTGAGCACCACGGTGGTCTGCTCGATGACGTTCCTAGTGGAAGCATGGCTGTCAATATATGAGTGCTGGCCACGAATGGTGGGTTTGCGGAGGGGAGTCATCAGCCAGGTGCAGAGCCTGGTGATAGCCCTTGTCTCTGAGCAGCCACCCTCAGATCTGGCGTGGTGGCTAGAAGATTGCTGGCACAGGATGAAGTAGGATGAAGGCATCATGGCTGCTGCCAGGATAGCGGGCATTGACCATCATGATGCGCTGGGCGTGGTCGCACAACAACTGCACATTAAGTGAGTGGTGGCCTTTGTGGAACATCTCAGCATTGTTACACAGTGCCCGCAAGGCCACGTGTGTGCAGTCGATGGCGCCCTGCACCATGGGGAAGTCCTTTCTCCTGGAGTAGAGAGCCTCTGTGACCTTCCGGATGCAGCGATGGACGGCAAACTGGGAAATGTTAGCTATGTCTCCTGCTGCAGACTGGAAGGATCGGCTTTTGAAGAAATTGAGGGTAACGGTGACCTTGAGGGTGATTGAGAGAGTCGTGGTGGCCCTGGTCTGAGGCTGCGGGTCTGGTTGCAGGAGGTGGCAGAGTTCTGTGGCCTCCTCCTTGGTGAAGCGGAGCCTTTTAATACACTGCTCCTGGTTTAAGTGCAGGTAAGAGAAGTGCTCTCAGAAGACCCTAGGTGGGTTAGGCCTCCTGCTGAGATCCCTCCTGGCCCTCCTCCTCCCTCTGCGAGCATCTTCTCCTCTTCGCTGCCTCCACTCCATCTCCCTGTCATTCTCGAGTGCGAGGGGGGCTGCAAGAGGAGCCCCCATGACTGGGAGCAAGTGTTGTGAGCAGAAGCCTTTAAATAAGAAGCAAGGCGTTCTCCACTTGCAGCAACACTCCCTGTCACCTCAGCAACTTTAACAAGTTTAGAAAGCTGCAAGAGTTGCAGAACGTTAGACAGAGCCAGTAGAAGTGAAAAAGCCTGTCAGCTGCAAGTGGTTGCTGATGATCCCTTTCAATAGCTCTGCTGGAGGCTCCTTCCGGCTGCTGAACGCTTGCTCAGCTGGTCATGATTGAGAGGGCGGTAAGTGGAGCGGCGACGTCCAAAATGGCAGATCGAGCGTCAAATCAGCGGAGCACACTCACTGACGTCACACTCTGCCTCATTTCCATTTCTGCAGCGAGCACAGGCAAGGGCAGCGCTGCCAACCTGCCTAAAATGGCGGGCGCCGCGGAACTTGCAAAGAGCAGGCAGAAGCAAGTTAGCCACCATTCTTTCTTCAAAACAGGCCTGAACAGCCGGCGCTAAACCCCTGAATTTCTAGGCCCAGTGAGGATGTCGGGAGGAGGGAAGCTTGTCGGACCAAATGTCAAAGCCAAATTTTGACAGTTCTAGACGTGATGAAACCCTTCCTGTAGATATAGATCCTGCTCCTCTATCCACACGCTCTATAGATGCTCCTCCCATTACCCAGCCTGGTATAAAAGCAGCTACACCACATCCTGGTGTCACACTCACTGCTCGGGCTGTTGGGTTACAGAAGGAGAGAGAGAAATCGTGGCCATCTCTCACCAAGTAACAGCCCCTCAGGACTTGGCTGGTCCACTCGGGATCATCGCTATTACTTACTCGCCGTGTGGCAACAAACAATAGCTACAAGCACGAAAATGGGATATCAGAAGGATTTCAGGCGTAAAACTTTACCGCATTATCTCAAGGTGATAACATCAGTTGTGTCTCTCGCCGATATCGCCATTGGTGCTGCCGAGCAAAGACTCAGCGACACGGAGGAGGCGAGGTTTCGAGCTGAGGTGGAATCAGCTCTCACTGAGATCAACAAGGCAGTGGAGGAAGGAGGGGAGATCAAAAGTGATGTGGATAATGAGACCGAGGAAACACCACTGGCGCACAACGATCTTGAGGAGGAGATAGACAGGATGAGAAGAGAGCTGCAGGATGTGGAAAAGGAATTAATATCACAGGAAATTCAAAAAGAAAAGAGCAGAAATGAACTTCAGAGAGACCGGGCGGAGCTAATGCAGGCAAAAGAAACCCAGAACAGAATTGCCGCTCGGATAGCAGAGAAAGAAACAGATCGCAACGTGGGTATTGGCCTGATTCTCATCCCCTTTATCGGTAAGAGCTCGAAGCCAAAAGCTCACCAGAGTGAGCCTCGAACGGAGTGGGAGTAAACACTTGTAAAAGCAGAATTTGGTGAGAGTGGGAAGTAGGTGCAGAGAGGGTAAGAGGGGCTAAGTAGACTAGCTGATATTATACATAAATAATATAAACTTTCGAGTACAACAAACTAGTGATGGCAGTACAGGAAGGGACAGGGATGTGTCATTCCTGCAAGATGTGTAAGTTTCGAGCACCTGGTGTTGACTCAGGGAACACAACTGTGGGAAGTGTTTCCAACTCACCTTGCTCCAGCTCCAAATCTCCGATCCGAGGTGGAAATAATTCGGCACACCTGGGAGGTAGAGCAGTTACTGGAGCGTGAGCTTGGGAGAGTGGTCATGACAATGAGTTGGGGAGCAGGCAGTGGAGGAGGACTATCTGAGGGGTTGGGGGAAGGCAGAAAGGAACGGTTAGATAAGGCACAGCAACATGGACTCAAACAGATGTGACGGTCTAGCTTTCAGTGGGAAAAATTGGACTCTGGGCGGAGCCTTCAATGTCACCAGAAACAAGAGTGGGCTCAATGGGGGGAGATTGGAAACAAAGCTAGCAATGCAGTAATGATGGGGATCCAAGAGCGAGAGAGCTGACACCATCTTTGCCGTGCAGACCAACAGTCCTGGATTCTTTGTTGCCTCCCAGGTGCTGGGGTAGGGGACATGTCGAATTGATGGGAAAAGATTGTGCAAGGGGAGGGAGAGCAACCGGTGATCCTGGTCCATGTGGGAGCCAGTGATTTGGATAAAGAAAGGCCTGAAGATGAATTTAGATTAGGAAACGAGTTTAGGAGCAGGTTTTCACGGGTGGTAATCGCAGGATTACTTTCCTAGCCATGCACGAGAAGAGAACAGGAAGATGAAGGAAATCTTCTTCCCTTCTTAGGCAGTCCCTCGGAACCAAGGATGACTAGCTTCCACATTAAAAATGAGTTCTCAGGTGACTGATGAGTCCAATGCGGGACCTACAGTCTCTGTCACAGGTGGGGCAGACGGTGGTTGAAGGAGCAGGTGGGTGGGGTGCTTGGGTTGACGTGCGCTCCTTGCGCTGCCTGCGCTTGGCTTCCGCTTGCTCCCAGCGAAGAGACTCGAGGTGTTCGGCGCCTTCCCGGATGCTTCTCCTCCACTTTGTACGGTCTTGGGCCAGGGATTTCCAGGTGTCGGTGGGGATGCTGCACTTTTTCCAAGGAGGCTTTGAGGGTGTCTTTGAAGCGTTTCCTCTGCCCACCTGGGGCTCTCTTGCCGTGTCGGAGCTCCGAGTAGAGCGCTTGCTTTGGGAGTCTTGTATCGGGCATGCGGACGATGTGACCCGTCCATCGGAGCTGATCGAGCGTGGTCAAAGCTTCGATGCTGGGGATGTTGGCCTGAGCGAGAACACTGACGTTGGTGCGCCTATCCTGCCAATGGATTTGCAGGATCTTGCGGAGGCAGCGTTGGTGGTACCTCTCCAGTGCTTTGAGGTGCCTGCTGTACATGGTCTATGTCTCTGAAGCATACAGCAGGGCGAGTATAACTGCTGCTCTGTAGACCTTGAGCTTAGTGCCGGGTTTGAGGTCCTGGTCTTCAAACACTCTCTTCCTCAGGCGACCGAAGGCTGCACTGGCACACTGAAGGCGGTGTTGGACTTCGTCATCGATGTCTGCCCTTGTTGACAGTAGGCTCCCGAGGTATGGAAAGTGGTCCACGTTGTCCAAGGCCTCGTCGTGGATTTTGATAATCGGGGGGCAGTACTGTGTGGCGGGGGCAGGTTGGTAGAGGACCTTTGTCTTACGGATGTTTAGTGTAAGGCCCATGCTCTCGGATGCTTCGGTGAAGGTGTTGACGATGGTTTGGAGTTCGGCCTCAGAGTGTGCGCAGACGCAAGCATCGTCTGCATACTGTAATTCGACGACAGAGGATGGGACGACCTTGGATCTGGACTGGAGGCGACGGAGGTTGAACAGTTTCCCGTTTATTCTGTAAATTAGCTCCACTCCAGCGGGGAGTTTACTGAGGGTGAGATGGAACATTGCAGCCAGGACGATCGAGAAAAGCGTTGGTGCGATGACACAGCCTTGCTTGACCCCGGTTCGTATGTGAATTGGGTCTGTGGTGGATCCGTTGGTCAGGATCACGGCTTGCATGTCGTCATGAAGCAGGCGGAGGATGGTGACAAAGGAAATCACTGCATGGCTAAAGGAGTGGTGTCAGGCAGAGACATTCCACTTTGTTGGGCTTTGGCACCAGTTCTGGGGCAGATGGGAGCTATACCGCAAGAACAGGCTACATCTGAACAGGCAGGGGGTTAACATACTGGCAAAATGGTTAAATAGGGAAGGTGACATGGAAGGGGGGGTGGGGGGTGTTGGGAAAATAAAACAACCAGGATCAGCTAATAGAGAAGAGAGAAATAGATGAGGATAATATTCTCGCGGAAAACTATTTAACATGAGGAATATGGAGTACAGGAATAAAATCAACTAGACTAGATATAAACAGGGAAAAGGTGAAGTAAAGGTAGGGGGTAGTTTAGACAAAAAATCATGGGAAAAGGAGTAGTGTTAAAAAAAAGAAAATATGCATGTATTGCAATGTACAGAGTGTGGGAAATAAACTGAGGGAACTGGAAACAATTATTGTACTGGAAGACATAGACTTAATAGCATTAACAGAAACCTGGCTGCGGACTGTACTAGAACGGAAGAGAGGCGTTGGAGAAGGATAGTGTGGTCAACTGTGTCAAAGGCTACAGAGAAGATGAGATGGACGAGAAGGGTTAGTTTACCACGGTCACTGTCAGTCACAGAAAATGTCATTTGTGAGTGATTTGGGCCGTTTCATTGCTGTGGCAGGGGTGAAAACCTGATTGGAGGGATTCAAACATGGAGTTGCGGGAAAGATGGGCACGGATTTGGGAGATGACAGCACGTTCAAGGACTTTGGAGAGGAAAGGGAGGTTGGAGATGGGGCAGTAGTTTGCAAGGGCAGAGAGTTCGAGCTTGGTTTTTTGAGGGGGGGGTGATGACGGAAGATCGGCAGATTTGAAAGGTGGGGAGACAGTACCTGAGGAGAGGGAATAATTTATAATTACAGTTAGCATGGGGCCAGGAAGGGAAGTTGGGTGGTCAGCAGTTTGGTGGGAATAGGGTTGAGGGAGCAGGAGGTGGGTCTCATCAACAAATGAGCTCGGATAGAGTATGAGGGGAGATAGGAGAGAAAGATGTGAGTTCAGGGCTAGGGCGGGGGTTGGGGGGACCATGGCTTGATGTGCTAGGGGAAGGGGGGGGGAGTTTTGGCAGGAGGCAGCTTTATTGATGGTCTGAATCTTAGTGACAAAGAAGTCCATCAGCTCCTCACACTTGTTGGAGGTGTGGAAGGGCCAGGGGCTTAAGAAGACAGTTGGTAGTGGAGAAAAGAAGCTGGGGGTTGACGTGAATCTTGTATGAAGTAATACTGGGCGGCCTGCGGGTGGCGCTGTCCAGGGAGAGTATAATTACTCGGGCATGGGCCCAGCTTGCTTAGGACATTCCTCAACAGGAACTAGTGAAGGACACAACCAGATCTCCATGTTGAAAAACAGTTGATTAAAGCTTTGTTTAATGCTTAGACCAAGTGCCTAGTAGTTTTCTTACGTCAATTTAATCAACTGGACCTGCTCCACGCTCTGAGTGGTTTTGGGAACAGACGGCTATGACTCAAACGGTAGAAGGGAACCAGATGTAGTAATCAATCCATCATGGAGAAACTACTCCGACCCGCCCGTCTCGACCTGGACCCGAATTCACCTACAACTGCTAAGGTATGGAAACACTGGTATCGTACCTTCAGCAACTTCCTCAGGGTGTGTGGTGAGAAAGTTCCTGATAAGTTAGAGATACTTGCCAATTATGTATCCCCTTATGTGTTTGACTATATCGAAGACTGTGTTGACTATGACTCCGCTATCCGAATACTACAGCAACTATATGTTAAGGCCCCAAACAAAATTTTTGCTCGGCATCTACTGGCCACAACTCGACAACAACCCGGGGAATCACTTGACGAATTCCTTCACAAGCTTCGCAGGCTCAGCAAAGATTGTAATCTCAAGGCTGTCTCAGCTGAGCAGTACCAGGAGGAGTTAATTCGTGATTCTTTTATTAATGGAATTGCGTCTCCCTTCATACGCCAGCGTCTGCTGGAGAATAAAACCCTCGAGTTACAAGCTGCCTATGACCAGGCATATTCTCTGGACTTGGCAAAAAAAAATGCAGATGCCTATCTTTTACCACGTGCACGGACTGCTGCTATCACTTTTAGTGACTCCTCTGATAAGCCTCAGGCGGAAGCCTTCACTGATGACGACTCTATCCTAGCTGATGACGATCCTACCCAAGCGGCATCTTGGCAATCTAAAAGGAAGTGTTTCTTCTGTGGAGGTGCATTTCATTATAGGAAATTTTGTCCTGCTCGTAATGCAATCTGCAATCATTGCAGTAAGAAAGGTCACTTCTCGAAAGTATGTCAGTCAAGAGCCTCTTCTAGGGTTACAGCTGCTCCCTATAAAACTGCTCCTCCCCGAAGAGCTACTACTAATGTTACAGCTGTCATCTATAAAACTGCTCCTCCCCCAAGAGCCACTACTAATGTTACAGCTGTCAAGGATAAAACTGCCCCTCCTCCCATCACAGCTGTTTTTCCCCAAAGCCTGTCTCATGCAGCCACAAAGGTTTCGGTAAATGGGTACATTTTGAGTGCATTAATCGACTCATGCAGCTCTGACAGCTTCATCAGTGAGCAGGCTGTCAGTAAGTTAAAACTGCGTATTTACCCCTCGGACAGGGAAATTGCAATGACTCTGATGACACTGACCACTAACTCTTCCGGCTTTTGTCTTGTCGACCTTAGTCTCAATGGCCGCACTTATTTCTCTACCCGGCTCGGGGTGCTCAAAAACCTATGCAGTGATGTGCTCCTGGGACAGGATTTCCAGAAACAACACAAAAGACTCACTTTCGAGTTTGGAGGATCAAAGCCGGAGCTTACTATTTCCAAAGTACCGTTTTGTGCACTTTCGGCGGCTTCGCTCGACCAGCCCTCCTTGTTTGCCAATCTTTCCCCTCGATGTAAGCCCATAGCTACTAAATCACGATGTTTCAGCCAAGATGACCTATCCTTTATCGAGGCAGAGATCTCTCGCCTTCTAGCTGATGGTATCATTGAGCCATGTTCATCTTCCTGGCGGGCTCAAGTCGTCGTTGTTAAAAATCCTCTGAAACAACACAAGAAACGTCTTTGCATCGATTACTCGCAAACTATTAACCAGTATACTGACCTGGATGCCTACCCACTACCACGCATCGATGACATGGTCAATAACCTTGCTAACTACAGGGTATTTTCAACCTTTGACTTAAAGAGCGCATACCATCAAGTACCGTTAAAGGACTCTGACAAAAGGTATACGGCTTTTGAGGCCAATGGTCGGCTTTACCAGTTTCGTCGCCTTCCATTCGGGGTCACCAATGGGGTGGCCGTCTTTCAACGGGCAATGGATAGCCTAGTCAAACAGGAGAACTTAACGGACACTTTTCCATATCTGGATAATATCACCATTGCTGGTCATGACCAGAAGGAGCATGATGCCAACCTCCAGAAATTTCTTGACGTTCTCCGTCCTTGCAACTTAACCTTAAATGAGTCCAAATCTGTGAAATCAGTACCATCAGTCAACATCCTTGGCTACTGGGTGGGCAATGGTGTCATCAAACCGGATCCGGAGCGACTTCGTCCGCTTCAGGAGCTCCCTCCTCCTATGAATCTCAGCTCTCTTCGTCGGGCCCTCGGCATGTTCGCCTATTATGCAAAGTGGATACCTCACTTTTCCGACAAGATCCAGCCCCTGCTTCACGCGAAGTCATTTCCATTGGAGGCGAGGGCTATTGCAGCTTTCGACCTCCTCAAGCAACAACTGGAAAAAGCCACGCTTCATTCCATCGATGAAAATCTCCCTTTCGCGGTCGAGTGCGATGCATCGGAGGTGGCGATCTCGGCTACCTTAAATCAAGGCGGTCGACCCGTTGCATTTCTGTCTAGAACTTTGCAGGGTAGCGAGCTCCATTATCCTCCTGTCGAGAAGGAGGCTACAGGCTATCATCGAAGCAGTACGTAAATGGAGTCATTTTCTCGCTCATCGCCATTTCACGCTCATAACCGATCAGCGCTCGGTGGCCTTTATGCTGGATAATCGGAAGCGCACTAAAATCAAGAATAACAAAATCCTCTGGAGGATGGAATTGGCTGCCTTTGGCTACACCATACAGTATCGACCCGGCAAGGACAATGTGGCCCCGGATACCCTCACGCGTGCATTCTGCTCTTCCACGTCAACTTCGACTCTTGCGGATCTTCATACTGACTTATGCCATCCTGGCGTTACCCGTATGTTGCACTTTGTGTGATCTAAAAATCTCCCATTTTCTACGGAAGACGTGAATAGAACATGCTCCACTTGTAGAATTTGCGCGGAATTAAAACCGCAATTCTTCCGTCCGTCGGATGGCTCGCTCATACACGCTACACAGCCTATGCAGCGACTCAGCATTGACTTTAAAGGGCCATTGCCTTCCTCAACGCGAAACACCTACTTGCTTACTATGGTGGACGAATATTCACGCTTTCCCTTTGCTTTCCCCTGTCCCAATATGCTTACTTCCACAGTGATCAAATGCCTCGATCAGGTCTTTTCCCTTTGCGGTACGGCCAATTTCATCCACTCTGATCGGGGTCCCTCCTTCATGTCAAGCGAACTCAAAAGTTATCTTTCCCAACGGGGAATCGCCACAAGTAAAACGACACTGTATCATCCTATTGGAAATGGACAGGTTGAGAGATACAACGCTATCATTTGGAACGCTGTTCGTCTTGCACTGAGGTCACGCAATCTACCAGACCAGCAGTTGCATTCCATCAGGTCTCTTCTTTCTACATCCACCAATGTTACTCCTCACGAACGATTCTTCGGGTTCCAGCGTCACTCCACTCATGGGACGTCCCTACCATCATGGTTGGCAGCTCCTGGCTCCGTGCTGCTCCGAAGATTCGTCCGATCCTCCAAGAGTGATCCCCTCGTCGACGAGGGAACAGAGCGCTCCCCGCGGGATGGCCACCCGAAGCCAGGACGCCGGTCAATCACCGGCTACTGAGCAGGATGCAGCCAGCTCTGCGCCGGTCGGGACCCGCACCCGGAGCCACGATCTCCCCAGTCCCCCTCAGGTCGATCAAGGCGACACGGGCTCTGCCAGCCCGCCGGTACGAACCAAGCGACCCAGGGACCAAAACACGGTCCGAGGAGACGTGCCTTCCGGCCTCCAACGAAAATCCAAATGACTGCGTCTATTCTTAGTCCAGCTAATTCGGTAGAAGGAAGCCGCCGGACTTCCAATCTTTCAGGCGGGAAGAATGACATGAATCTTGTATGAAGTAATACTGGGCGGCCTGCTGGTGGCGCTGTCCAGGGAGAGTATAAATACTCGGGCATGGGCCCAGCTTGCTTAGGACATTCCTCAACAGGAACTAGTGAGGGACACAACTCGATCTCCATGTTGGAAAACAGTTGATTAAAGCTTTGTTTAATGCTTAGACCAAGTGCCTAGTAGTTATCTTACGTCAGGGGTTATTCCTGCATTCCAGATGGTCCAGAAGCAGAGACTGAATAGGTCTTGGAAGCCCTGTGCAATTCATGCCAATCCGCAAAGCAGCTATGGCACTATAAGCTGCCACTCCAGAATCCAGCAATGCCCTCGGAAGCGCCTCCTGCTGCCTGTCTGTCACAGTCTCCTGGATGTTCTGTAGGTTGTGAGAAACCCTGACCTGTGTTCCAAATATAGGTCCTGGACCCACCTCCCTTTGTTCATCATCTCAATCAGAAGCACAGAAATATCGCCACTGCTTTCACATCAGATTGATGCTCCCTAATCACGGCTCTTTTGAACACCTGAGTTTCTCTCAACCGAAGGAGGTTGTTTCTCCTCCATCCGTGGAGGAAACGCCACTCTCCCCATCTCACAGGCCCTCACGCATACTAGTGCCCAGTGACAACCATTCAGGTCACTATTTGCTCGCAAGTGCGCTGGGGCTGGGGCAGGTATAAAGAGCCTGGCTGTTCCCCGGAGTGGGCTGGAGCTGGGGCAGGTATAAAGAGCCTGGCTGTTCCCCGGAGTGGGCTGGAGCTGGGGCAGGTATAAAGAGCCTGGCTGTTCCCCGGAGTGCGCTGGAGCTGGGGCAGGTATAAAGAGCCTGGCTGTTCCCCGGAGTGGGCTGGCCTCTCCTCCAAGCCATCCCCTCGGATTTCATAAACTAGGAAGTGTGTTTAACTGTCTAAAAACTTCCATGACTCCTTGAAGAAACAGAGGCCGGTACGTGGCCACTGCTATATTTTGACAATCCAAGTGAAGCTGCTCCCCTTTGACCTGCCTTTACCAGCCTGGTCTTGGCATTTACTTCCCATCTCCTACCGCCTCTCCAGCTTGCCTGCATGCATGCCATTCTTATCAGACTTGCAAGTGCATGCTCCCTTCAAGACTACAAACACCACTGTGGCCCAGGAATGTGAGTTCTCCCAGTGCTTTACAGGTAACCTGGCACAATATTGGTCCACAAGCTCTCTGAGCATAGCTCAGTTTTCCTGTTACTCAAGTAATATAGTTCAAGAAGGCGGCTCACCACCGCCTTCTCAAGGGCAATTAGAAATGGGCAATAAATGCTTCAGCGACACCCACATCCCATCAATAAATAAAAAAATAAAGAAGACGGAGAGGGTGAGAGCGGTATGGAGGGGACTCAAGCTTCTCTGGTTCCTACAGGATAGGCATTGGGGAAAAGTGCATTTGCTTACCTTCACCAACCTTGTGAGGTCATTGAGCCTCTTCCTATACTGTGAGACAGTTCATGGGATGGTGAGCCTCAGTGCCACTGCCCCCTCCCTCAATAAAGTCTGGGCCACCCTCCATGGGGCTTCCTATCAGGAGAACATCTCTTCTGGACCTTATTAGTGCGAGAATGACAATGATTGAAGTATTAGTAAATTGAGGAGCGCTGCCTCTGCCCCCTCCACAAGGCTGTTGGTTCCTCACTCTTTGCTGCATTGTTCAATATTTCCTTGCCAAACACATGGGCCCCTTTAATCAGCACCAGCAATTAAAACACACACCACAATGTCCCTCCCTCACAGCAGCCCCAAACCAATAGGAAGCGGCATGCACAGGTTTCATACCGGTCCCATTCACCCCCCCGTCCCATTCACTCCCCCCTGTCCCATTCACCCCACCCCGTCCCATTCACCCCCCCCTGTCCCATTCACCCCACCCCGTCCCATTCACCCCCCCGTCCCATTCACCCCCCCCGTCCCATTCACCCCCCCGTCCCATTCACCCCCCCCGTCCCATTCACTCCCCCCCCCCCCCCGTCCCATTCACTCCCCCCCCCCCATCCCATTCACTCTCACCCTGGAAATTAGAGGCACATGTAACAAGGGTAATACAGTAATCATGGGGGACTTTAATTTACATATACACTGGGCAAATCAAATTTGCAGTAATAGTGTGGAGGACGAATTCATGGAATGTATACAAGATCGTTTTCGAGATCAGTATGTTGAGGAACCAACTGGGGAACAGGCTATTTTAGATCTGGTATTGTGCAACGAGAAAGGGTTCATTAAAAGCCTTGTAGTAAAGGGGCCTTTAGGGAAGAGTGACCATAACATGATAGAATTCTATACTGAGTTTGAAAGTGACTTAGTTAAATCCGAAACTAGGGTCTTAAATCTAAACAAAGCAAACTATGTAGGTATGAGGGGCGAGTTGGCTAAGATGGATTGGGAAACTTCATTAAAAGGTATGATAGTGGACGAGCAATGGTTAGCATTTAAAGAATTAATACATAATTTACAACAAATATACATTCCTTTAAGGCACAAAAACACCACAGGAAAAGTGGTCCAACCGTGGCTAACAAGAGAAGTTAAAGATAGTATTAAATCAAACGAACAGGTTTATAATGTTGCCAAAAAGAGTAGTAAGCCTGAGGATTGGGAGGATTTTAGAATTCAGCAAAGGAGGACCAAGAAATCGATAAAGAAAGGGAAAATAGAATATGAGAGCAAACTAGCGAGAGACATAAAAACAGACTGTAAAAGCTTCTATAGGTATGTAAAAAGGGAAAGATAAGCTAAAGTAAATGTGGGTGTCTTACAGGCTGAGACGGGAGAAATTATAATGGGGAATTAAGGAAATGGCAGAGAAATTAAACAAATACTTTAGGCTGGATTTTGAATGACCCATGGAGTCGGGTTTGGAGGCATGTGGGGGGTTAAATTTGCGGGGTCGGGGGTCCCGACCCCATCCCGCCTCCACGCAATTTTGACAAAATCAGTCGCGGGGTTCCCAACTCCGTCCCGCCTCCAAGAGGTGGTAGAGGCCATTAAAGCCCTTAACAAGCTCTAAATTGGCTCTGTAATGCCATTTTGAAACGTTTTAGCTAGTTTAACCCTTTTCTGACGTGAAGTACGCCTGGTGTGAAACGCTCCAGTGAAACCTGGTGGGAGCACAAGTGGACAGCTGACTATCAGCTGCAGGTCCACTATTACAACGGAGATGTGATGAAGGTAGTAGTAGTATTAGGTCTGAAAGTCGCCGCTGCTGCATTGAATGTGTTCAGAGACTGCCTGGCCTTTGCTGTGAGAGGACATGGATGCAAAAATTCAGTCTCAGTCTCAGTCTCAGTCTCAGTCTCAGTCTCAGTCTCAGTCTCAGTCTCCTCTCCCCCCCCATATTTTGCATCCAGGTCCACTCACATCAAAAGCAAGCCAGGCAGGTCCTCTCTCACCAACAGTCTCTGAGACTAGGCAGTCAGCAATGATGACATCATCAGAGGCGACTTTCAGACTGAAACCACCAATTGGTTCATGGGTTCCCACATGCTGGAACTCAATTGCCCAATTAAGTGAAAATTGCATCAATCATCCACATTAATCTGGAGTCGGGGGGGAAACACGAAATGCAGATTACACGACCCCAACCCGACCCCAAGACAAAATCCAGTCCTTTGTGTCTGTCTTCACGGAAGAAGATGCAAAAACTTTCTCAGAAATAGTGGACAACCAAGGGTCCAGCGAGAATGAGGAACTGAAAGATATTAGTATTAGTAAAAATGTAGAACTGAAGAAATTAATGGGACTGAAAGCCAATAAATCCCCTGGACCTGATGGCCTACATCCTAGGGTTTTGAAAGAGTGGCTATAGAGATAGTGGATGCATTGGTTGTCATTTTCCAAATTTCCATAGATTCTAGAATGGTTCCCGTGGTTTAGAAGGTAGCAAATGTAACCCCACTATTTAAGAACATAATAACATAAGAACATAAGAAATTGGAGCAGGAGTCGGCCATTTGGCCCCTCGAGCCTGCTCCGCCATTCAATAAGATCATGGCTGATCTGATCTTGGCCTCAACTCCACTTCCCTGCTGGCTCCCCATAACCCTTGACTCCCTTATCGTTCAAAAATCTGTCTATCTCCACCTTGAATATATTCAATGACCCAGCCTCCACAGCTCTCAGGATTCGAGAATTCCACAGATTCACGACCCTCAGAGAAGAAATTCCTCCTCATCTCCGTTTGAAATGGGCGACTCCTTATTCTGAAATTATGCCCCCTAGTTCTAGATTCCCCCACGAGGGGAAACATCCTCTCTGCATCTACCCTGTCAAGCCCCTCAGCATCTTATATGTTTCAATAAGATCACCTCTCATTCTTCTAAATGCCAATGAATATAGGCCCAACCTGCTCAACCTTTCTTCATAAGACAAACCCTTTATCCCAGGAATCAACCTAGTGAACCTTCTCTGAACTGCCTCCAATGCAAGTATATCCATCCTTAAATAGGGGGACCACAACTGCACGCAGTACTCCAGGTGTGGTCCCACCAGCGCCCTGTACAGTTGTAGCAGGACTTCCCTACTTTTATACTCCATCCCCCTTGCAATAAAGGCCAACACTCCATTTGCCTTCCTAATTACTTGCTGTCCCATTCACTCTCCTCTAGGAATCCCGATGGTGATTGGTACTTTGAAAGAAATACAGCAAGCTGTGAATCTATCCCAGACCACTAAAGACAGATGTGGAGAATTGAGTGTGAGCATCGACACTGAAGAACAAAATCTGGAGCAGTGCTACAAGAAGATAACGGAACTGAAGGAAAAGAGGGCTGAAGGCGAGAGCTTGAGAGAGAAGGAAAGGAAGGAGGTAATGATGAAGAAAGATATAGATGAGCTGTTTGAGGCAAAGAGAAAGGTGGAGGACAATCTGAATTACCTGACTGAGCTTCAGAGCGAGCTGGAGGTGTTGCGCAGTCAGTGCACTGAGGAGACCTTCTATGGGATCGATGCGATCAAAGACCGTCTGCAGGAGCTCTTCACCGTCATCCAACTGCAGAGCTTTGATAAGGAGCTGCTGTGTGACTCGCGAGTCGACAGTAAGCTCAGAGAGCTCGATGAGAAAGTCCCACAGTTTAACAGCATTTATTATAAATAGTGACAACTACAGGATTGGGAGTGGAGAGGGCAAATAAATCAGGGAAAGGGTCAGCATCTGGGTATTTCCCCATCCCCCTCCCCCCGGGTATTTCCCCATCCCCCTCCCCCGGGTATTTCCCCATCCCCCTCCCCCGGGTATTTCCTCATCCCCCGCCCCCGGGCATTTCCTGATCCCCCTCCCCCGGGTATTTCCCCCCCCCCGCCACCCGGGTATTTCCTGATCCCCCTCCCCCGGGTATTTCCCCCCCCCCCGCCACCCGGGTATTTCCAGATCCCCCTCCCTCGGGTATTTCCAGATCCCCCTCCTCCGGGTATCCCGAGAACACCCTATCTCTGTAACCTCCTCCAGTCCTACTCTCCTCCGAGATCTCTGCGCGCCTCTAATTCTGGCCTCTTGAGCATCGCCTACTTCCTTCGCGCCACCATTAGCTCCCACTGCTGGTCACTCTCATTGCGTTTTTATTCTATTAATAATCATTGATGTAATACTGGCTGGCATTATCTAACTGCTCCATCCTAACATGGGGAAGTCTGCAGGGTGTGGCTGGCTAATGGGGCATTTTTAAAGCACTTTGTGAGGATGGTATTCTACGGAATGTGCTAGTTGCTGGGCCCTGCTTACAACTTTTACACTTTCTCTTTATATTGATTGTATGCTGCAAGCTGAAATTAATAAAAATGTTTTATAAAATGGTCTCCTTCCCAGTCCTTGACCTGCTCCAGCTGCCAGCAGGTTACTTTTCGACGGGTAAGTCTGGGTATGTTGGACAGTATGGTTATAGGGGACAGTCTGTCTATAGGGGACAGTCTGGCTTTAGGGGACAGTCTGCATATAGGGGACTGTTTGGGTATAGGGGACAGTCTGCATATAGGGGACTGTTTGGGTATAGGGGACAGTTGGGGTATAGGGGACAGTCTGGGTATAGGGGACAGTATGCTTATACGGGACAGTCTGGGTATCGGGGACAGTCTGGGTATAGGGGACAGTCTGGGTATAGGGGACAGAATGTTATAGGGGACAGTCTGGGTATAGGGGACAGTCTGGCTATAGGGGACAGTATGGTTATAGGGGACAGTATGCTTATAGGGGACAGTCTGGGTATAGGGGACAGTGTGGTTATAGGGGACAATCTGGGTATGGGGACAGTATGGTTATAGGGGACAGTCTGGGTATAAGGGATAGTCTGGGTATAGGGGACAGTCTGGGTATGGGGACAGTCTGGGTATAGGGGACAGTCTGGCTAAGGGGACAGTTTGGGTATAGGGGACAGTCTAGGTATAGGGGACAGTCTGGGTATAGGGAACAGTTTGGGTATAGGGGACAGTCAGTGTATGGGGATAGTATGGTTATAGGGGACAGTCTGTTTATGGGGACAGTCTGGGTATAGGGTACAGTATGGGTATAGGGGACAGTCTGGCTATAGGGGGTAGTTTGGGTATAGGGTACAGTCTGGATATAGGGGACAGTCTGGGTATACATAGATACATAGCTACATAGAAGATAGGAGCAGGAGTAGGCCATCCGGCCCTTCGAGCCTGCTCCGCCATTTAATGAGATCATGGCTGATCCTCCAATTCAGTATCCCGTCCCCGCCTTCTCTCCGTAACCCTTAACCCCTTTTGCCTGTAGAAATATATCTAATTCCCTCTTAAATATATTTAATGAGCTGGCGTACACTGCCCTCTGTGGCAATGAGTTCCACAGGTTCACCACCCTCTGAGTGAAGAAATTCCCCCTCATTTCTGTCCTAAATGGTTTAGCCCTTATCCTTAAATTATGTCCTCTAGTTCTGTTCTCACCCGCCAAGGGAAACATTCCTTCTGCATCTAGTCTGTCTAGACCTGTCAGAATTTTATACACTTCTATGAGGTCCCCTCTCAATCTTCTAAACTCCAGTGTGTACATCCCTAAACTACATAGTCTCTCCTCATAGGTCAATCCCGCCATTCCCGGTATCAGCCTGGTGAATCGCCGCTGCACCCCCTCCATGGCAAGAACATCTTTCCTCAGATGAGGCGACCAAAACTGTACACAGTACTCGAGGTGTGGTCTCACCAGTGCCCTGTACAGCTGCAGCAAGGTATCCCTGTTCCTGTATTCCAACCCTTTTGCTATGAAGGCCAGCATACCGTTTGCCTTCTTGACCGCCTGTTGCACCTGCATGCTCGCCTTCAGTGACTGGTGTACAAGAACACCCAGGTCTCTCTGTACTTCCCCCTCTCCCAATTTATTGCCATTTAAATAATAATTTGCCCTCCCGTTCCTGCACCCAAGGTGGATAACTTCGCACTTGTCCACATTATAGTGCATCTGCCATTTATCCGCCCAATCACCCAGTCTGTCCAAATCGCTCTGGAGCTTCCTGGTCTCCTCCTCTGAGCCCACCCCCCCTCCTAGTTTAGTGTCGTCTGCAAATTTGGAAATGCTGCATCCGACTCCCTGATCCAGGTCATTAATGTAAATTGTGAACAGCTGGGGACCCAGGACAGATCCCTGTGGTACCCCACTTGTTACTACCTGCCATTCAGAAAATGAGCCGTTTATTCCAACTCTCTGTTTTCTATCTGACAGCCAGTTCTCTATCCACGTCAATACTTTCCCCTTTATCCCATGAGCTTCAATTTTCCATGCTAATCTTTTATGTGGGACCTTATCGAAGGCCTTTTGGAAGTCCAGGTACACCACATCTACTGGCTCTCCCCCATCTATTTTACCAGTTACTCCCTCAAAAAATTCCAATAGATTAGTCAAGCACGATTTACCCTTTGTAAATCCATGTTGACTCTGTCCTATCCTGTCCCCATTTGCTAAGTGCTCCGCTATTTCATCCTTAATGATGGACTCCAGCATTTTGCCCACAACTGATGTAAGGCTTACAGGTCTGTAATTACCTGCTTTTTCCCTACCCCCCTTTTTGAATAGTGGGGTAACGTTAGCTACCCTCCAATCCATGGGCACTGTTCCCGAGTCTAATGAATTCTGAAAAATCATACTTAGTGCATCCGCTATCTCTAGGGCCACCTCCTTCAGTACCCTAGGATGCATGTTATCAGGCCCTGGGGATTTGTCCGCCTTCAATCCCTTTAGCTTCCTTAACACCATATCCTTAGAGATATTGATTTGCGTCAGTTCCTCCTTTGCCAATGTCCCTATTTTTCCCGATATCCCAGGGAGGTTATTTGTGTCTTCCTTCGTAAAGACTGACCCAAAGTATGCATTTAGTTGGCCTGCCATTTCCTTATTTCCCGTTATATATTCCCCCGTATCTGACTGCAATGGACCAACTTTGGTTTTCACCAGTCTTTTCCTCTTGATATACTTATAAAAGCTTTTGGAGTTAGTTTTTATATTTTCCGCCAGCTTGCTTTCGTAAGCTATTTTGCCCCTCTTGATTAAGCCCTTTGTCCTCCTTTGCTCTATCTTAAACTGTTTCCAATCTTCCGCTCTGGCGCTTTTTTTGGCTATTTTATATGCCCTATCTTTGGATTTTATGCTGTCTCTAATTTCCCCTGTTATCCACGGTTGAGTCACCTTTTTAGATTTCCTTTTATGCCAGATTGGTATAAACAATTTTTGCAATTTTGTCATTCTATCTTTAAATGCTTGCCATTGTTTATCTACCTCCAGTCCTCCCAGGAACGTTGTCCAATCAGACCTACTCAGTTCCCGTCTAATGGCATCATAATTCCCCTTGTTTAAATTCAGGACCTTAGTCTCTGAGTCAATTTCTTCGCTCTCCATTTCGAGTGAGAAATCGATCATGTTATGATCGCTCTGACCCAAGGGTCCCCGTACAACAAGATTACTAATTAGTCCCTTCTCATTGCACAGTACCCAGTCCAATATAGCCTGTTCCCAAGTTGGTTCCTCGACATATTGATCCAGATAACCATCCCTTAAACACTCAAGGAATTCCTCCTCCTCATTATTTTTACTGATTAGGCTAGTCCAATCTATATGTAAGTTAAAGTCACCTATGATGACAGCTGTGCTCTTATTGCACGCTTCTCTAATTTCCCTCGTGATGCCCTCCCCAACCTCTATTTTACTATTTGGAGGCCTATATACCACTCCTATTAATGTTTTTCGCCCCTCGCTATTTCTTAGCTCCACCCATATAGATTCTGTATTAACTGAGTTAATATCCTTCCTTTCAATTGCATTTATCCCCTCTTTTACCAGCAATGCTACCCCTCCTCCCTTTCTTTTTTGTCGATCCTTCCTAAATACTGAATACCCCTGTATGTTAAGCTCCCAGCCCTGCTCACCCTGCAACCATGTTTCCGTAATCCCAATTAGATCATAATTATTAAACTCTATTTCCACAGCTAATTCATCTACCTTGTTCCTGATGCTTCTCGCATTAAGGTATAAAACCCTCAGGCTTTTTTTATGCTCACATTTTTTATGAATTAATTTGGCCCTTTGTTTTTTGTTCCTCACCCTTTTACCATTTATTTCTGTCTGCCTTTCACTTTCCTCTATTTCACTACATAGGTTTCTAGCCCCCTGCCATACTAGTTTAAATGCTCCCGAACTGCTTTATCAAAAATTACCCCGAGAACATCAGTTCCATCTTTGCACAGGTGTAGACCGTCCCTTTTGTATAGGTCACACCTACCACAAAACTGGTTCCAATGCCTCAAAAATTTAAAACCCTCCCTCTTACACCACTGCTCAAGCCACGTATTTAGCCTAACTATCCTGTTCTCTGTACTCTTACTAGCACGTGGCACTGGTAGTAATCCAGAGATTACTACCTTCGAGGTCCTACTTTTTAGCTTGGCTCCTAACTCCCTAAATTCTACTTGTAGGACCTCTTCCCTTTTTTTAGCTACGTCGTTGGTACCAACATGTATCACGACAACTGGCTGTTCCCCCTCCCCTTCCAGAATGTTCTGCACCCACGCCGAGACATCCTTGACCCTTGCACCAGGGAGGCAACATACCATCCTGGAGTCTCGGTCGCGACCACAGAAACCCCTATCTATTCCCCTTACAATCGAATCCCCTATTACTATAGCCCTGCCACTCTTTTTCCCTCCCTTCTTTGCAACAGAGCCAGTCATGGTGCCATGAGCCTGGCTGCTGGTGCCTTCCCCCGATGAGTCATCCCCCCCGACAACAGCACCTAAGGCAGTGAACCTGTTGCTAAGGGAGACAACCCCAGGGGATTTCTGCACTACCTTCCTGCCCTTGCTCTGCCTTTTGGTCACCCATGTACTATCTACGCTGGCCTTAACCTGCGGTGTGACCAACTCACTAAATGTGTTATCCACAACCCTCTCAGAATCGTGGATGCTCCAAAGTGAGTCCATCCGCAGCTCAAGGGCCGTCATGCGGTCCCACATGAGCTGCAGCTGGACACACTTCCCGCACACATGGTTGTCAGGGACACATGAAGCGTCCCTGATTTCCCACATGTTACAGGAGGAGCATGACACAGGTCCGAGCTCTACTGCCATGACTTAACCCTTATATTACTTTTTAATTTTCTAGTTTTAGTTTATTTATTGACTTTTGTTTTCCCGAAGCTTACTTAGACCAATGTATACTGTACTCCTCTTATTCCTTTTTAAACTAACCAAATCCCACTAGTTTTAGTTTTACTTTCTAGGAAGGTTTGAGGAAAGTACTTACCAGTTAGTCTTACCTCCCTGGTCTTTCGCTGACTTCCCGGTCTTGTGTCTCCTTGGTCCTACGCCGACTTCCCGCTCCTCCCGGTAACCGTCCTGCCCTGCTGAAAAGAAACTGAGACCAAAAAATTTGTGACCTCTGTTTTTAGACTGCTAAAAGACTAGTAGGTTAGAGGAGGAGGGCGGGTGGGGTTTCCTACTCTGTAGGAACTCGGGTTTAAGCCACCACCCTCCTTAAATGCCGTTCACCTGGGTGCTTCCCACCTGGTCCGCTTCCGGTCTCGTCGCTCCCGACAACAGCCTGTGAAGAAAAGCCCGCGAAAGTGAGTTCAAATACTCACAGCACCTCACAGCACCTCTGGTCTCGTCGCTCCCGACAACAGCCTGTGAAGAAAAGCCCGCGAAAGTGAGTTCAAATACTCACAGCACCTCACAGCACCTCTGGTCTCGTCGCTCCCGACAACAGCCTGTGAAGAAAAGCCCGCGAAAGTGAGTTCAAATACTCACAGCACCTCACAGCACCTCCGGTCTCGTCGGTCCCGACAACAGCCTGTGAAGAAAAGCCCGCGAAAGTGAGTTCAAATACTCACAGCACCTCACAGCACCTCTGGTCTCGTCGCTCCCGACAACAGCCTGTGAAGAAAAGCCCGCGAAAGTGAGTTCAAATACTCACAGCACCTCACAGCACCTCTGGTCTCGTCGCTCCCGACAACAGCCTGTGAAGAAAAGCCCGCGAAAGTGAGTTCAAATACTCACAGCACCTCACAGCACCTCTGGTCTCGTCGCTCCCGACAACAGCCTGTGAAGAAAAGCCCGCGAAAGTGAGTTCAAATACTCACAGCACCTCACAGCACCTCTGGTCTCGTCGCTCCCGACAACAGCCTGTCTGGGTATAGGGGACAGTCTGCTTTTAGGGGACAGCCTGGGTATGGGGACAGTCTGGGTATAGGGGACAGTCTGGCTATAGGGGACAATCTGGCTATAGGGGACAGTCTGGCTATAGGGGGCAGTCTGGGTAATGGGGACAGTGTTGCTATCGGGGGCAGTCTGGGTATCGGGGACTGTCTGGGTATAGGGGACAGTCTGGATATAGGGGACAGTCTGCTTTTAGGGGACAGCCTGGGTATGGGGACAGTCTGGGGAAAGGGAACAGTTTGGGTAGAGGGGACAGTCAGTGTATGGGGATAGTATGGTTATTGGGGACAGTCTGTTTATGGGGACAGTCTGGGTATAGGGGACAGTATGGGTATAGGGGACAGTCTGGCTATAGGGAGCAGTTTGGGTATAGGGGACAGTCTGGATATAGGGGACAGTCTGGGTATAGGGGACAATCTGGGTATAGGGGACAGTCTGCTTTTAGGGGACAGCCTGGGTATGGGGACAGTCAGGGTATAGGGGACAGTCTGGCTATAGGGGACAGTCTGGGTATAGGGGACAGTCTGGGTATAGGGGACAGTCTGCGTATAGGGGACAGTCTGAGTATAGGGGACAGCCTGGGTATGGGGACAGTCTGGGTATGGGGACAGTCTGGGTATAGGGGACAGTCTGGCTATAGGGGACAGTCTGGCTATAGGGGACAGTCTGGGTATAGGGGACAGTCTGGGTATATGGACATTATGGTTATAGGGGACAGTCTGGGTATAGAGGACAGTCTGCATATAGGGGACTGTTTGGGTATAGGGGACAGTCTGGGTATAGGGGAGAGTCTGGGTATAGGGGACAGTCTGGGTATAGGGGACAGCCTGAGTATAGGGGACAGTCTGGGTATAGGGGACAGCCTGGGTATAGGGGACAGTCTGGGTATAGGGGACAGTCTGCTTTTAGGGGACAGCCTGGGTATGGGGACAGTCTGATTATAGGGGACAGTCTGGCTATAGGGGGCAGTCTGGGTATAGGGGACAGTCTGGCTATAGGGGGCAGTCTGGGTGTAGGGGACAGTCTGGGTATAGGGGAGAGTCTGGGTATAGGGGACAGTCTGGGTATAGGGGACAGTCTGGGTATAGGGGACAGTCTGGGTATAGGGGACAGTCTGGGTATCGGGGACAGTCTGGGTATCGGGGACAGTCTCGGTATCGGGGACAGTAAGGTTATACGGGATAATCTGGCTATAGGGGGCAGTCTGGGCATAGGGGACAGTCTGGCTGTAGGGGACAGTTTGGGTATAGGGGACAGTCTGGGTATAGGGGAGAGTCTGGGTATCGGGGAGAGTATGGGTATAGGGGACAATCTGGCTATAGGGGGCTGTCTGGGCATAGGGGACAGTCTGGCTATATGGGACAGTTTGGGTATAGGGGACAGTCTGGGTATAGGGGACAGTCTGCTTTTAGGGGACAGCCTGGGTATGGGGACAGTCTGGGTATAGGGGACAGTCTGGCTATAGGGGACAATCTGGCTATAGGGGACAGTCTGGCTATAGGGGGCAGTCTGGGTAATGGGGACAGTGTTGCTATCGGGGGCAGTCTGGGTATCGGGGACAGTCTGGGTATCGGGGACAGTCTGGGTATCGGGGACAGTCTGGCTGTAGGGGACAGTATGATCATAGGGGATAGTCTGGGTATAGGGGACAGTATGCTTATAGGGGACAGTCATAGAATCATAGAAGATAGGAGCAGGAGTAGGCCATTCGGCACCTCTAGCCTGCTTCGCTATTCAATGCAATCGTGGCTGATCATCCAAATTCAGTACCCTGTCTCTGCTTTCTCCCCATATCCCTTGATCCCTTTCGCCTTAAGAAATATACCCAACTCCTTCTTGAATCTATTTAATGAATTGCCTCTACTGCCTTCTGTGGCAGAGAATTCCACAGGTTCACCACTCTCTGGGTGAAGAAATTCCTCCTCATTTCTGTCCTAAATGGCTTACCTCTTATCCTTAGACTGGTACCCCTGGTTCTGGACTCCCCGACCATCGGGAACATCCTTCCTGCATCTAGTTTGTCCTGTCCTGTCAGAATTTTATAAGTTTCAATGAGATCCCCTCTCATTCTTCTAAACTCCAGCAAGTATAAGCCCAATCGACCCAATCTCTCTTCATACGTCATTCCTGCCATCCCAGGTTTCAGCCTTGTGAATCTTCGCTGAACTCTTTCCATGGGAAGAACATCCTTCCTCAGATAAGGCGACCAAAACTGCACACAGTACTCAAGGTGTGGTCTCACCAAGGCCCTGTACAACTGCAGCAAGACATCCTTGTTCCTGTACTCAAACCCTCTCGCTATGAAGGCCAACATACCATTTGCCTACTTAACCGCCTGCTGCACCTGCATGCTTACCTTCAGAGACTGGTGCACAAGGACACCCAGGTCTCGTTGCACTTCCCCTTCTCCCAATCTATTGCCATTCAGATAATAATCTGCCTTTCTGTTTTTGACACCAAAGTGGATAACCTCGCATTTATCCACGTTATATTGCATCTGCCACGCTTCTGCCCAATCACCCAACCTGTCCAAATCATTCTGGAGTTTCTCGGCATCCTCCTCGCAGCACACACGCCCACCCAGTTTTGTGTCGTCTGCAAACTTGGAGATATTACATCTAGTTCCCTTGTCTAGATCATTAATATATATTGTGAATAGCTGGGGTCCAAGGACCGATCCCTGCGGTACCCCACTAGTCGCTGCCTGCCACTCGGAAAAAGACCCGTTTATTCCAACTCTTTGCTTTCTGTCTGCCAACCAGTTCTCTATCCAAGTCAACACCTTGCCCCCAATCCCATGTGCCTTAACTTTACACGTTAATCTCTTATGCGGGACCTTATCAAAAGCCTTTTTGAAGTCCAAATACACCACATCCACTGGTTCTCCCTTATCTATTTTACCAGTTACATCCTCAAAAAATTCCAGTAGATTAGTCAAGCATGATTTAGCTTTTGTAAATCCATGTTGACTTTGTCCAATCCTGTCACTGTTTTCCAAGTGCTCAGCTATTACATCTTTTATGATGGACTCTAGCATTTTCCCCACTACCGATGTCAGGCTTACCGGTCTATAATTCCCAGCTTTCTCTCTACCACCTTTTTTGAATAGTGGGGTAACATTAGCTACCCTCCAATCCATGGGTACTGTTCCAGATTCCATCGAATGTTGGAAGATGATCAGCAATGCATCTACTATTTCTCGGGCCAATTCTTTAAGTACCCTAGGATGTAGATTTGGGTATAGGGGACAGTCTGGCTATAGGGACAGTATGGTTATAGGGGACAATCTGGGTATCGGGGACAGTCTGGATATAGGGGCCGGTTTGGGTATAGGGGACAGTTTGAGTATCGGCGACTGTCTGGCTATAGGGGACAATCTGGTTATAGGGGACAGTCTGGGTATAGGGGACAGTTTGGGTATAGGATACTGTCTGGGTATAGGGGGCAGTCTTGATATTGGGGACAGTGTGATTATAGGGGACAGTCTGGGTATAGGGGACAGTCTGGGTATAGGGGATAGTCCGGGCATAGGGGCCAGTCTGGCTATAGGGGACAGTCTTGGTATAGGGGACAGTCTTGGTATAGGGGACTGTTTGTGTATGGGGACAGTTTGGGTGTAGGGGACAGTCAGGCTATGAGGGACAGTCTGGTTATAGGTGACACTCTGGGCATAGGGGCATTCTGGGTATAAGGGACAGTCTGGCTATAGGGGCAGTCTGGGTATGGGGACAGTATGGTTATAGGGGACATTCTGGGTATCGGGGAGAGGCTGGCTATAGGAGACAGTCTGGCTATAGGGGATATTCTTCATGTAGGTGACTGTTTGGGTATAGGGGACAGTTTGGGTAGAGAGGAGAGTCTGGCTATATGGGACAGTCTGGTTAAAGGGGACAGTCTGGCTATAGGGTACAGTCTGGGTATGGGGACAGTCTGCATAAAGGGGACTGTTTGGGTATCGGGGACTGTTTGGGTATAGGGGACAGTCTGGTTATAGGAGGCTGTCTGAGTATAGGGGACAGTCTGGTTATAGGGGACAGTCGGGGTATAGGGGACAGTCTGACTATAGGGGACAGTCTGGGTATAGGGGACAGTCTGGGTATGGGGACATTGTGGATATAGGGGACAGTCTGGGTATAGGGGACAGTCTGGCTATTGGGGACAGTCTAGGTATAGGGGACTGGCTGGTTAAAGGGGACAGTATCGTTATAGGGGACAGCATAGTTATAGGAGACAGTCTGGGTATAGGGGACAGTATGGTTATAGGGGACAGTCTGGGTATGGGGACAGTCTGGCTATAGGGGGCAGTCTGGGTATAGGGGACAGTCTGGGTATAGGGGACAGTCTGGTTTTAGGGGACAGCCTGGGTATAGGGGATAGTCTGGGTATAGGGGACAGTCTGGCTATAGGGGACAGTCTGGGTACAGGGGATCGTCTGGGTATAGGGGAGAGTCTGGCTATATGGCACAGGCTGGTTAAAGGGGACAGTATGGTTATAGGGGGCAGTCTGGGTATAGGGGACAGCCTGGGTATAGGGGACAGTCTGGCTATAGGGGACAATCTAGATATAGGGGACAGGCTGGTTAAAGGGGACAGTATGGTTATAGGGTCAGTCTGGCTATAGGGGGCAGTCTGGGTAAAAGGGACAGTCTGGCTATAGGGGCCGTCTGGGTATGGGGACAGTATGGTTATAGGGGACATTCTGGGTATCGGGGAGAGGCTGGCTATAGGGGACAGTCTGGCTATAGGGGACAGTCTAGGTATAGGGGACAGGCTGGTTAAAGTGGACAGTATGGTTTTAGGGGACAGTCTGTTTATGGGGACAGCATAGTTATAGGGGACAGTCTGTGTTTAGGGGACAGTCTGGGTACAGGGGACAATCTGGGTATAGGGTACAGTCTGGGTATAGGGGATAGTCTGGGTATAGGGGTCAGTCTTGGTATAGGGAACTGTCTTGGTATAGGGGACAGTATGGTTATAGGGGACAGTCTGGCTATAGGGGAAAGTCTGGGTATGGAGACAGTATGGTTATAGGGGACAGCCTGGGTATGGGGACAGTATGGTTACAGGGGACATTCTGGGTATCGGGGAGAGGCTGGCTATAGGGGACAGTCTGGCTATAGGAGACAGTCTGCATTTAGGTGACTGTTTGGGTATAGGGGACAATCTGGTTACAGGGTCAGTCTGGCTATAGGGTACAGTCTGGTTATAGGGGACAGTTCGCATATAGGGGACTGTTTGGGTATCGGGGACTGTTTGGGTATTGGGGACTGTTTGGGTATAGGGGACAGTCTAGTTATAGGGGACAGTCTGGGTATAGGGTACAGGCTCGGCATAGGGAACAGTTTGGGTATGGGGACAGTTTGGGTAAAGGGGACAGTTTGGGTAGCAGGGACAATCTGGGGATGGGGACAGTCTGGGTATCGGGGACAGTCTGGGTATCGGGGACAGTCTGGGTATAGGGGACAGTCTGGTTATAGGGAACAGTTTGGGTATAGGGGACAGTCTGGCTAAAGGGACAGTATGGGTATAGTGGACAGTCTGGTTATAGGGGACAGTCTGGGTATAGGGGACAGCCTGGATATAGGGGACAGTCTGGGTATAGGGGACAGTTTGGGTATTGGGTACAGTCTGGGAATAGGGGCAGTCTGGGTATAGGGGACAGTCTGGCTTTCGGGGACAGTCTGGGTATAGGGGACAGTCTGGGTATAGGGGACAGTCTGGGTATCATGGACTGCTTCGGTATATGGGACAATCTGGTTATAGGGTCAGTCTGGCTATAGGGTACAGTCTGGTTATAGGGGACAGTCTGCATATAGGGGACTGTTTGGGTATAGGGGGCAGTCTGGGTATAAGGGACAGTCTGGCTATAGGGGCCGTCTGGGTATGGGGACAGTATGGTTATAGGGGACATTCTGGGTATTGGGGAGAGGCTGGCTATAGGGGACAGTCTGGCTATAGGGGACATTCTGCAAATAGGTGACTGTTTGGGTATAGGGGACAGTTTGGGTAGAGAGGAGAGTCTGGCTATATGGGACAGTCTCGTTAAAGGGGACAGTCTGGGTATCAGTGATTGCTTTGCTATAGGGGACAGTCTGGTTATAGGGTCAGTCTGGCTATAGGGTACAGTCTAGGTATAGGGGACAGGCTGGTTAAAGCGGACAGTATGGTTATAGGGGACAGTCTGTTTATGGGGACAGCATAGTTATAGGGGACAGTCTGGGTTTAGGGGACAGTCTGGGTACAGGGGACAATCTGGGTATAGGGTACAGTCTGGGTATAGGGGATAGACTGGGTATAGGGGACAGTCTTGGTACAGGGGACTGTCTTGGTATAGGGGACAGTATGGTTATAGGGGACAGTCTGGCTATAGGGGACAGTCTGGGTATGGAGACAGTATGGTTATAGGGGACAGCCTGGGTATGGGGACAGTATGGTTACAGGGGACATTCTGGGTATCGGGGAGAGGCTGGCTATAGGGGACAGTCTGGCTATAGGAGACAGTCTGCATTTAGGTGACTGTTTGGGTATAGGGGAAAATTTGGGTAGAGAGGAGAGTCTGGCTATATGGGACAGTCTGGTTAAAGGGGACAGTCTGGGTATCAGGGACTGCTTCGGTATAGGGGACAATCTGGTTATAGGGTCAGTCTGGCTATAGGGTACAGTCTGGGTATAGGGTACAGTCTGCATATAGGGGACTGTTTGGGTATCGGGGACTGTTTGGGTATAGGGGACAGTCTAGTTGTAGGGGGCTGTCTGGGTATAGGGGACAGTCTGGTTATAGGGGAAAGTCGGGGTATAGGGTACAGGCTCGGCATAGGGAACAGTTTGGGTATGGGGACAGTTTGGGTAAAGGGGACAGTTTGGGTAGCAGGGACAATCTGGGGATGGGGACAGTCTGGGTATCGGGGACAGTCTGGGTATAGGGGAAAGGCTGGTTATAGGGAACAGTTTGATATAGGGGACAGTCTGGCTAAAGGGACAGTATGGGTATAGTGGACAGTCTGGTTATAGGGGACAGTCTGGGTATAGGGGACAGCCTGGATATAGGGGACAGTCTGGGTATAGGGGACAGTTTGGTTATTGGGTACAGTCTGGGAATAGGGGCAGTCTGGGTATAGGGGACAGTCTGGGTATAGGGGACAGTCTGTGTATAGGGGACAGTCTGGGTATAGGGGACAGTCTGGGTATCATGGACTGCTTCGGTATAAGGGACAATCTGGTTATAGGGTCAGTCTGACTATAGGGTACAGTCTGGGTATAGGGGACAGCCTGGATATAGGGGACCGTCTGGGTATAGGGGACAGTCTGCATTTAGGTGACTGTTTGGGTATAGGGGACAGTTTGGGTAGAGAGGAGAGTCTGGCTATATGGGACAGTCTGGTTAAAGGGGACAGTCTGGGTATCAGGGACTGCTTCGGTATAGGGGACAATCTGGTTATAGGGTCAGTCTGGCTATAGGGTACAGTCTGGGTTTAGGGGACAGTCTGCATATAGGTGACTGTTTGGGTATCGGGGACTGTTTGGGTATAGGGGACAGTCTAGTTATAGGGGGCTGTCTAGGTATAGGGGACAGTCTGGTTATAGGGAACAGTTTGGGTATAGGGGACAGTCTGGCTAAAGGGACAGTATGGGTATAGTGGACAGTCTGGTTATAGGGGACAGTCTGGGTATAGGGGACAGCCTGGATATAGGGGACAGTCTGGGTATAGGGGACAGTTTGGGTATTGGGTACAATCTGGGAATAGGGGCAGTCTGGGTATAGGGGACAGTCTGGCTTTCGGGGACAGTCTGGGTATAGGGGACAGTCTGGGTATAGGGGACAGTCTGGGTATCATGGACTGCTTCGGTATAAGGGACAATCTGGTTATAGGGTCAGTCTGGCTATAGGGTACAGTCTGGTTATAGGGGACAGTCTGCATATAGGGGACTGTTTGGGTATAGGGGGCAGTCTGGGTATAAGGGACAGTCTGGCTATAGGGGCCGTCTGGGTATGGGGACAGTATGGTTATAGGGGACATTCTGGGTATCGGGGAGAGGCTGGCTATAGGGGACAGTCTGGCTATAGGGGACATTCTACATATAGGTGACTGTTTGGGTATAGGGGACAGTTTGGGTAGAGAGGAGAGTCTGGCTATATGGGACAGTCTCGTTAAAGGGGACAGTCTGGGTATCAGTGATTGCTTTGGTATAGGGGACAGTCTGGTTATAGGGTCAGTCTGGCTACAGGGTACAGTCTGGCTATGGGGGACAGTCTGCATATAGGGGACAGTTTGGGTAAGGGGACAGTCTGGTTATGGGGGGCTGTCTGGGTATACGGGACAGTCGGGGTATAGGGGATCATCTGGGTATCGGGGACGGTCTGGCTATAGGGGACAGTCTGGGTAGAGGGGACAGTCTGGGTATGCGGACATTGTGGATATAGGGGGCAGTTTGGGTATAGGGGACAGTCTGGCTATAGGGGACAGGCTGGTTAAAGCAGACAGTATGGTTATAGGGGACAGTCTGTTTATGGGGACAGCATAGTTATAGGGGACAGCCTGGGTACAGGGGACAGTCTGGGTACAGGGGTTAGTCTGGGTATAGGGGATAGTCTGGGTATAGGGGACAGTCTTGGTATAGGGGAAAGTCTTGGTTATAGGGGACAGTATGATTATAGGGGACAGTCTGGCTATAGGGGACAGTCTGGCTATAGGGGACAGTATGGTTATAGGGGACATTCTGGGTATGGGGACAGTATGGTTACAGGGGACATTCTGGGTATCGGGGAGATGCTGGCTATAGGGGACAGTCTGGCTATAGGAGACAGTCTGCATTTAGGTGACTGTTTGGGTATAGGGGACAGTTTGGGTAGAGAGGAGAGTCTGGCTATATGGGACAGTCTGGTTAAAGGGGACAGTCTGGGTATCAGGGACTGCTTCGATATAGGGGACAATCTGGTTATAGGGTCAGTCTGGCTATAGGGTACAGTCTGGGTTTAGGGGACAGTCTGCATATAGGTGACTGTTTGGGTATCGGGGACTGTTTGGGTATAGGGGACAGTCTAGTTATAGGGGGCTGTCTAGGTATAGGGGACAGTCTGGTTATAGGGGACAGTCGGTGTATAGGGGACAGGCTCGGCATAGGGAACAGTTTGGGTATAGGTGAGAGTCTGGTTAAAGGGGACAGTTTGGGTAGCGGGGACAATCTGGGTATGGGGACAGTCTGGGTATCGGGGACAGTCTGGGTATAGGGGACAGTCTGGCTAAAGGGACAGTCTGGTTATAGGGGACAGTCTGGGTATAGTGGACAGTCTGGTTATAGGGAACAGTCTGGGTATAGGGGACAGTCTGGGTATAGGGGACAGCCTGGATATAGGGGACAGTCTGGGTATAGGGGACAGTTTGGGTATAGGGCACAGTCTGGGAATAGGGGCAGTCTGGGTATAGGGGACAGTGTGGCTATAGGGGACAGACTGGGTATGGGGACAGTATGGTTATAGGGGACATTCAGGGCATCGGGGAGAGGCTGGCTATGGGGGACAGTCTGGCTATAGGGGACAGTCTGCATATAGGGGACGGTTTAGGTACAGGGGACAGTTTGGGTAGAGCGGAGAGTCTGGCTATAGGGGACAGTCTGGGAATCGGGGACTGTTTGGGTATAGGGGACAGTTTGGTTATAGGGGGCAGTCTGGGTATAGGGGACAGTCTGGTTATAGGGTACAGTCTGCGTATAGGGGACAGTCTGCATATATATGACAGCATGATTATAGGGGACAGTCTGTTTATGGGGACAGCATGGTTATAGGGGACAGTCTGGCTATAGGGGACAGTCTGGGTATAGGGGATAGTCTGGCTATAGGGGACAGTCTGAGTACAGGGGACAGTCTGGGTATAGGGGACAGTCTGACTATAGGGGACAGTCTGGGAATGGGGACAGTATGGTTATGGGGGGCAGTCTGGGTATCGGGGACTGTTTGGGTATAGGGGACAGGCTGGGTATGGGGACAGTCTGGGTATAGGGGACAGTCTGGCTATAGGGGGCAGTCTGGGTATGGGGACAGTCTGGCTATAGGGGACAGTATATTTTTGGGGACAGTCTGGATATAGGGGACAGTATGGTTATCGGGGACAATATGGGTTTGGGGACAGTTTGGTTATAGGTTATAGTCTGGGTATAAGGGATAGTCTGGGTATAGGGGCAGTCTGGGTACAGGGGACAGTCTGGCTATAGGGGGCAGTCTGGGTATAGGGGACAGGCTGGGTATAGGGAACAGTTTGGGTATAGCGGACAGTCTGGGTATAGGGAACAGTTTGGGTATTGGGGACAGTCTGGGTATAGGGGACAGTCTGGGTACAGGGGACAGTCTGGGTACAGGGGACAGTCTGGCTATGGGGGCAGTCTGGTATAGGGGACAGTCTGGGTATAGGGGACAGTCTGGGTATAGGGGACAGTCTGGGTATAGGGGACAGTCTGGGTATAGGGAACAGTTTGGGTATAGGGGACAGTCTGTGTATGGGGATAGTATGGTTATAGGGGACAGTCTGTTTATGGGGACAGTATGGTTATAGGGGGCAGTCTGGGTATAGGGGACAGTCTGCCTATAGGGGACAGTCTGGGTATCGGGGGCAGCCTGGCTATAGGGGACAGTCTGGCTATAGGGGATAGTCTGCATATAGGGGACTGTTTGGGTATAGGGGACTGTCTGGGTATGGGGACAGTCTTGGTATAGGGGACGGTCTGGCTATAGGGGGCAGTCTGGGTATGGGGGCAGTCTGGGTATGGGGACAGTCTGGCTATAGGGGACCGTATGGTCATTGGGGACAGTCTGGGTATAGGGGACAGTCTGGCTATAGGGGGCAGTCTGGGTGTAGGGGACAGTCTGGGTATAGGGGAGAGTCTGGCTATATGGGACAGTCTGGTTAAAGGGGACAGTCTGGGTATCAGGGACTGCTTCGGTATAGGGGACAATCTGGTTATAGGGTCAGTCTGGCTATAGGGTACAGTCTGGGTTTAGGGGACAGTCTGCATATAGGTGACTGTTTGGGTATCGGGGACTGTTTGGGTATAGGGGACAGTCTAGTTATAGGGGGCTGTCTAGGTATAGGGGACAGTCTGGTTATAGGGAACAGTTTGGGTATAGGGGACAGTCTGGCTAAAGGGACAGTATGGGTATAGTGGACAGTCTGGTTATAGGGGACAGTCTGGGTATAGGGGACAGCCTGGATATAGGGGACAGTCTGGGTATAGGGGACAGTTTGGGTATTGGGTACAATCTGGGAATAGGGGCAGTCTGGGTATAGGGGACAGTCTGGCTTTCGGGGACAGTCTGGGTATAGGGGACCGTCTGGGTATAGGGGACAGTCTGGGTATCATGGACTGCTTCGGTATAAGGGACAATCTGGTTATAGGGTCAGTCTGGCTATAGGGTACAGTCTGGTTATAGGGGACAGTCTGCATATAGGGGACTGTTTGGGTATAGGGGGCAGTCTGGGTATAAGGGACAGTCTGGCTATAGGGGCCGTCTGGGTATGGGGAAAGTATGGTTATAGGGGACATTCTGGGTATCGGGGAGAGGCTGGCTATAGGGGACAGTCTGGCTATAGGGGACATTCTACATATAGGTGACTGTTTGGGTATAGGGGACAGTTTGGGTAGAGAGGAGAGTCTGGCTATATGGGACAGTCTCGTTAAAGGGGACAGTCTGGGTATCAGTGATTGCTTTGGTATAGGGGACAGTCTGGTTATAGGGTCAGTCTGGCTACAGGGTACAGTCTGGCTATGGGGGACAGTCTGCATATAGGGGACAGTTTGGGTAAGGGGACAGTCTGGTTATGGGGGGCTGTCTGGGTATACGGGACAGTCGGGGTATAGGGGATCATCTGGGTATCGGGGACGGTCTGGCTATAGGGGACAGTCTGGGTAGAGGGGACAGTCTGGGTATGCGGACATTGTGGATATAGGGGGCAGTCTGGGTATAGGGGACAGTCTGGCTATAGGGGACAGGCTGGTTAAAGCAGACAGTATGGTTATGGTGGACAGTCTGTTTATGGGGACAGCATAGTTATAGGGGACAGCCTGGGTACAGGGGACAGTCTGGGTACAGGGATAGTCTGGGTATAGGGGATAGTCTGGGTATAGGGGACAGTCTTGGTATAGGGGAAAGTCTTGGTTATAGGGGACAGTATGATTATAGGGGACAGTCTGGCTATAGGGGACAGTCTGGCTATAGGGGACAGTATGGTTATAGGGGACATTCTGGGTATGGGGACAGTATGGTTACAGGGGACATTCTGGGTATCGGGGAGATGCTGGCTATAGGGGACAGTCTGGCTATAGGAGACAGTCTGCATTTAGGTGACTGTTTGGGTATAGGGGACAGTTTGGGTAGAGAGGAGAGTCTGGCTATATGGGACAGTCTGGTTAAAGGGGACAGTCTGGGTATCAGGGACTGCTTCGATATAGGGGACAATCTGGTTATAGGGTCAGTCTGGCTATAGGGTACAGTCTGGGTTTAGGGGACAGTCTGCATATAGGTGACTGTTTGGGTATCGGGGACTGTTTGGGTATAGGGGACAGTCTAGTTATAGGGGGCTGTCTAGGTATAGGGGACAGTCTGGTTATAGGGGACAGTCGGTGTATAGGGGACAGGCTCGGCATAGGGAACAGTTTGGGTATAGGTGAGAGTCTGGTTAAAGGGGACAGTTTGGGTAGCGGGGACAATCTGGGTATGGGGACAGTCTGGGTATCGGGGACAGTCTGGGTATAGGGGACAGTCTGGCTAAAGGGACAGTCTGGTTATAGGGGACAGTCTGGGTATAGTGGACAGTCTGGTTATAGGGAACAGTCTGGGTATAGGGGACAGTCTGGGTATAGGGGACAGCCTGGATATAGGGGACAGTCTGGGTATAGGGGACAGTTTGGGTATAGGGCACAGTCTGGGAAAAGTGCAGTCTGGGTATAGGGGACAGTGTGGCTATAGGGGACAGACTGGGTATGGGGACAGTATGGTTATAGGGGACATTCAGGGCATCGGGGAGAGGCTGGCTATGGGGGACAGTCTGGCTATAGGGGACAGTCTGCATATAGGGGACGGTTTAGGTGCAGGGGACAGTTTGGGTAGAGCGGAGAGTCTGGCTACAGGGGACAGTCTGGGAATCGGGGACTGTTTGGGTATAGGGGACAGTTTGGTTATAGGGGACAGTCTGGGTATAGGGGACAGTCTGGTTATAGGGTACAGTCTGCGTATAGGGGACAGTCTGCATATATATGACAGCATGATTATAGGGGACAGTCTGTTTATGGGGACAGCATGGTTATAGGGGACAGTCTGGCTATAGGGGACAGTCTGGGTATAGGGGATAGTCTGGCTATAGGGGACAGTCTGAGTACAGGGGACAGTCTGGGTATAGGGGAGAGTCTGGGTATAGGGGACAGTCTGGGTATGGGCACAGTATGGTTATGGGGGGCAGTCTGGGTATCGGGGACTGTTTGGGTATAGGGGACAGGCTGGGTATGGGGACAGTCTGGGTATAGGGGACAGTCTGGCTATAGGGGGCAGTCTGGGTATGGGGACAGACTGGCTATAGGGGACCGTATGGTCATAGGGGACAGTCTGGGTATAGGGGACAGTATATTTTTGGGGACAGTCTGGATATAGGGGACAGTATGGTTATCGGGGACAATATGGGTATGGGGACAGTTTGGTTATAGGTTATAGTCTGGGTATAAGGGATAGTCTGGGTATAGGGGCAGTCTGGGTACAGGGGACAGTCTGGCTATAGGGGGCAGTCTGGGTATAGGGGACAGGCTGGGTATAGGGAACAGTTTGGGTATAGCGGACAGTCTGGGTATAGGGAACAGTTTGGGTATTGGGGACAGTCTGGGTACAGGGGACAGTCTGGGTACAGGGGACAGTCTGGCTATGGGGGCAGTCTGGTATAGGGGACAGGCTGGGTATAGGGGACAGTCTGGGTATAGGGGACAGTCTGGGTATAGGGGACAGTCTGGGTATAGGGAACAGTTTGGGTATAGGGGACAGTCTGTGTATGGGGATAGTATGGTTATAGGGGACAGTCTGTTTATGGGGACAGTATGGTTATAGGGGGCAGTCTGGGTATAGGGGACAGTCTGCTTATAGGGGACAGTCTGGGTATCGGGGGCAGCCTGGCTATAGGGGACAGTCTGGCTATAGGGGATAGTCTGCATATAGGGGACTGTTTGGGTATAGGGGACTGTCTGGGTATGGGGACAGTCTTGGTATAGGGGACGGTCTGGCTATAGGGGGCAGTCTGGGTATGGGGGCAGTCTGGGTATGGGGACAGTCTGGCTTTCGGGGACCGTATGGTCATAGGGGACAGTCTGGGTATAGGGGACAGTATGTTTTTGGGGACAGTCTGGGTATAGGGGACAGTCTGGCTATAGGGGGCAGTCTGGGTATAGGGGACAGTGTGGCTATCGGGTGCAGTCTGGGTATAAGGGACAGTCTGGGTATAGGGGACAGTCTGGGTATCGGGGACAGTCTGGGTATCGGGGACAGTCTGGGTATCGGGGACAGTCTGGGTATCGGGGACAGTCTGGCTATAGGGGACAGTCTGGGTATCGGGGACAGTTTGGGTATAGGGGACAGTTTGGATATAGGGGACAGTCTGGGTATAGGGGACAGTCTGTGTATAGGGGACAGTCTGCTTTTAGGGGACAGCCTGGGTATGGGGACAGTCTGGCTATAGGGGACAGTCTGGCTATAGGGGACAGTCTGGCTATAGGGGGCAGTCTGGGTATAGGGGACAGTCTGGGTATATGGACATTGTGGTTATAGGGGACAGTCTGGGTATAGGGGACAGTCTGCGTATAGGGGACAGTCTGCTTTTAGGGGACAGCCTGGGTATGGGGACAGTCTGGGTATAGGGGACAGTCTGGCTATAGGGGACAGTCTGGCTATAGGGGGCAGTCTGGGTATAGGGGACAGTCTGGCTATAGGGGACAGTCGGCATATAGGGGAGAGTCTGGGTATAGGGGACAGTCTAGGTATAGGGGACAGTCTGAGTATCGGGGACAGTCTCGGTATCGGGGACAGTAAGGTTATAGGGGACAATCTGGCTATAGGGGGCAGTCTGGGCATAGGGGACAGTCTGGCTACAGGAGACAGTTTGGGTATAGGGGACAGTCTGGGTATAGGGGACAATCTGGCTATCGGGGACAGTCTGGGTATAGGGGACAGTCTGCTTTTAGGGGACAGCCTGGGTATGGGGACAGTCTGGGTATAGGGGACAATCTGGCTATAGGGGGCAGTCTGGGCATAGGGGACAGTCTGGCTATAGGGGACAGTCTGGGTATAGGGGACAGTCTGGCTAAAGGGACAGTCTGGTTATAGGGGACAGTCTGGGTATAGTGGACAGTCTGGTTATAGGGAACAGTCTGGGTATAGGGGACAGTCTGGGTATAGGGGACAGCCTGGATATAGGGGACAGTCTGGGTATAGGGGACAGTTTGGGTATAGGGCACAGTCTAGGAATAGGGGCAGTCTGGGTATAGGGGACAGTGTGGCTATAGGGGACAGACTGGGTATGGGGACAGTATGGTTATAGGGGACATTCAGGGCATCGGGGAGAGGCTGGCTATGGGGGACAGTCTGGCTATAGGGGACAGTCTGCATATAGGGGACGGTTTAGGTACAGGGGACAGTTTGGGTAGAGCGGAGAGTCTGGCTATAGGGGACAGTCTGGGAATCGGGGACTGTTTGGGTATAGGGGACAGTTTGGTTATAGGGGGCAGTCTGGGTATAGGGGACAGTCTGGTTATAGGGTACAGTCTGCGTATAGGGGACAGTCTGCATATGTATGACAGCATGATTATAGGGGACAGTCTGTTTATGGGGACAGCATGGTTATAGGGGACAGTCTGGCTATAGGGGACAGTCTGGGTATAGGGGATAGTCTGGCTATAGGGGACAGTCTGAGTACAGGGGACAGTCTGGGTATAGGGGACAGTCTGACTATAGGGGACAGTCTAGGAATGGGGACAGTATGGTTATGGGGGGCAGTCTGGGTATCGGGGACTGTTTGGGTATAGGGGACAGGCTGGGTATGGGGACAGTCTGGGTATAGGGGACAGTCTGGCTATAGGGGGCAGTCTGGGTATGGGGACAGTCTGGCTATAGGGGACAGTATATTTTTGGGGACAGTCTGGATATAGGGGACAGTATGGTTATCGGGGACAATATGGGTATGGGGACAGTTTGGTTATAGGTTATAGTCTGGGTATAAGGGATAGTCTGGGTATAGGGGCAGTCTGGGTACAGGGGACAGTCTGGCTATAGGGGGCAGTCTGGGTATAGGGGACAGGCTGGGTATAGGGAACAGTTTGGGTATAGCGGACAGTCTGGGTATAGGGAACAGTTTGGGTATTGGGGACAGTCTGGGTATAGGGGACAGTCTGGGTACAGGGGACAGTCTGGGTACAGGGGACAGTCTGGCTATGGGGGCAGTCTGGTATAGGGGACAGTCTGGGTATAGGGGACAGTCTGGGTATAGGGGACAGTCTGGGTATAGGGGACAGTCTGGGTATAGGGAACAGTTTGGGTATAGGGGACAGTCTGTGTATGGGGATAGTATGGTTATAGGGGACAGTCTGTTTATGGGGACAGTATGGTTATAGGGGGCAGTCTGGGTATAGGGGACAGTCTGCCTATAGGGGACAGTCTGGGTATCGGGGGCAGCCTGGCTATAGGGGACAGTCTGGCTATAGGGGATAGTCTGCATATAGGGGACTGTTTGGGTATAGGGGACTGTCTGGGTATGGGGACAGTCTTGGTATAGGGGACGGTCTGGCTATAGGGGGCAGTCTGGGTATGGGGGCAGTCTGGGTATGGGGACAGTCTGGCTATAGGGGACCGTATGGTCATTGGGGACAGTCTGGGTATAGGGGACAGTCTGGCTATAGGGGGCAGTCTGGGTGTAGGGGACAGTCTGGGTATAGGGGAGAGTCTGGCTATATGGGACAGTCTGGTTAAAGGGGACAGTCTGGGTATCAGGGACTGCTTCGGTATAGGGGACAATCTGGTTATAGGGTCAGTCTGGCTATAGGGTACAGTCTGGGTTTAGGGGACAGTCTGCATATAGGTGACTGTTTGGGTATCGGGGACTGTTTGGGTATAGGGGACAGTCTAGTTATAGGGGGCTGTCTAGGTATAGGGGACAGTCTGGTTATAGGGGACAGTCTGGTTATAGGGAACAGTTTGGGTATAGGGGACAGTCTGGCTAAAGGGACAGTATGGGTATAGTGGACAGTCTGGTTATAGGGGACAGTCTGGGTATAGGGGACAGCCTGGATATAGGGGACAGTCTGGGTATAGGGGACAGTTTGGGTATTGGGTACAATCTGGGAATAGGGGCAGTCTGGGTATAGGGGACAGTCTGGCTTTCGGGGACAGTCTGGGTATAGGGGACAGTCTGGGTATAGGGGACAGTCTGGGTATCATGGACTGCTTCGGTATAAGGGACAATCTGGTTATAGGGTCAGTCTGGCTATAGGGTACAGTCTGGTTATAGGGGACAGTCTGCATATAGGGGACTGTTTGGGTATAGGGGGCAGTCTGGGTATAAGGGACAGTCTGGCTATAGGGGCCGTCTGGGTATGGGGACAGTATGGTTATAGGGGACATTCTGGGTATCGGGGAGAGGCTGGCTATAGGGGACAGTCTGGCTATAGGGGACATTCTACATATAGGTGACTGTTTGGGTATAGGGGACAGTTTGGGTAGAGAGGAGAGTCTGGCTATATGGGACAGTCTCGTTAAAGGGGACAGTCTGGGTATCAGTGATTGCTTTGGTATAGGGGACAGTCTGGTTATAGGGTCAGTCTGGCTACAGGGTACAGTCTGGCTATGGGGGACAGTCTGCATATAGGGGACAGTTTGGGTAAGGGGACAGTCTGGTTATGGGGGGCTGTCTGGGTATACGGGACAGTCGGGGTATAGGGGATCATCTGGGTATCGGGGACGGTCTGGCTATAGGGGACAGTCTGGGTAGAGGGGACAGTCTGGGTATGCGGACATTGTGGATATAGGGGGCAGTCTGGGTATAGGGGACAGTCTGGCTATAGGGGACAGGCTGGTTAAAGCAGACAGTATGGTTATGGTGGACAGTCTGTTTATGGGGACAGCATAGTTATAGGGGACAGCCTGGGTACAGGGGACAGTCTGGGTACAGAGGATAGTCTGGGTATAGGGGATAGTCTGGGTATAGGGGACAGTCTTGGTATAGGGGAAAGTCTTGGTTATAGGGGACAGTATGATTATAGGGGACAGTCTGGCTATAGGGGACAGTCTGGCTATAGGGGACAGTATGGTTATAGGGGACATTCTGGGTATGGGGACAGTATGGTTACAGGGGACATTCTGGGTATCGGGGAGATGCTGGCTATAGGGGACAGTCTGGCTATAGGAGACAGTCTGCATTTAGGTGACTGTTTGGGTATAGGGGACAGTTTGGGTAGAGAGGAGAGTCTGGCTATATGGGACAGTCTGGTTAAAGGGGACAGTCTGGGTATCAGGGACTGCTTCGATATAGGGGACAATCTGGTTATAGGGTCAGTCTGGCTATAGGGTACAGTCTGGGTTTAGGGGACAGTCTGCATATAGGTGACTGTTTGGGTATCGGGGACTGTTTGGGTATAGGGGACAGTCTAGTTATAGGGGGCTGTCTAGGTATAGGGGACAGTCTGGTTATAGGGGACAGTCGGTGTATAGGGGACAGGCTCGGCATAGGGAACAGTTTGGGTATAGGTGAGAGTCTGGTTAAAGGGGACAGTTTGGGTAGCGGGGACAATCTGGGTATGGGGACAGTCTGGGTATCGGGGACAGTCTGGGTATAGGGGACAGTCTGGCTAAAGGGACAGTCTGGTTATAGGGGACAGTCTGGGTATAGTGGACAGTCTGGTTATAGGGAACAGTCTGGGTATAGGGGACAGTCTGGGTATAGGGGACAGCCTGGATATAGGGGACAGTCTGGGTATAGGGGACAGTTTGGGTATAGGGCACAGTCTGGGAAAAGTGCAGTCTGGGTATAGGGGACAGTGTGGCTATAGGGGACAGACTGGGTATGGGGACAGTATGGTTATAGGGGACATTCAGGGCATCGGGGAGAGGCTGGCTATGGGGGACAGTCTGGCTATAGGGGACAGTCTGCATATAGGGGACGGTTTAGGTACAGGGGACAGTTTGGGTAGAGCGGAGAGTCTGGCTATAGGGGACAGTCTGGGAATCGGGGACTGTTTGGGTATAGGGGACAGTTTGGTTATAGGGGACAGTCTGGTTATGGGGGACAGTCTGGTTATAGGGTACAGTCTGCGTATAGGGGACAGTCTGCATATATATGACAGCATGATTATAGGGGACAGTCTGTTTATGGGGACAGCATGGTTATAGGGGACAGTCTGGCTATAGGGGACAGTCTGGGTATAGGGGATAGTCTGGCTATAGGGGACAGTCTGAGTACAGGGGACAGTCTGGGTATAGGGGAGAGTCTGGGTATAGGGGACAGTCTGGGTATGGGCACAGTATGGTTATGGGGGGCAGTCTGGGTATCGGGGACTGTTTGGGTATAGGGGACAGGCTGGGTATGGGGACAGTCTGGGTATAGGGGACAGTCTGGCTATAGGGGGCAGTCTGGGTATGGGGACAGACTGGCTATAGGGGACCGTATGGTCATAGGGGACAGTCTGGGTATAGGGGACAGTATATTTTTGGGGACAGTCTGGATATAGGGGACAGTATGGTTATCGGGGACAATATGGGTATGGGGACAGTTTGGTTATAGGTTATAGTCTGGGTATAAGGGATAGTCTGGGTATAGGGGCAGTCTGGGTACAGGGGACAGTCTGGCTATAGGGGGCAGTCTGGGTATAGGGGACAGGCTGGGTATAGGGAACAGTTTGGGGATAGCGGACAGTCTGGGTATAGGGAACAGTTTGGGTATTGGGGACAGTCTGGGTACAGGGGACAGTCTGGGTACAGGGGACAGTCTGGCTATGGGGGCAGTCTGGTATAGGGGACAGGCTGGGTATAGGGGACAGTCTGGGTATAGGGGACAGTCTGGGTATAGGGGACAGTCTGGGTATAGGGAACAGTTTGGGTATAGGGGACAGTCTGTGTATGGGGATAGTATGGTTATAGGGGACAGTCTGTTTATGGGGACAGTATAGTTATAGGGGGCAGTCTGGGTATAGGGGACAGTCTGCTTATAGGGGACAGTCTGGGTATCGGGGGCAGCCTGGCTATAGGGGACAGTCTGGCTATAGGGGATAGTCTGCATATAGGGGACTGTTTGGGTATAGGGGACTGTCTGGGTATGGGGACAGTCTTGGTATAGGGGACGGTCTGGCTATAGGGGGCAGTCTGGGTATGGGGGCAGTCTGGGTATGGGGACAGTCTGGCTTTCGGGGACCGTATGGTCATAGGGGACAGTCTGGGTATAGGGGACAGTATGTTTTTGGGGACAGTCTGGGTATAGGGGACAGTCTGGCTATAGGGGGCAGTCTGGGTATAGGGGACAGTGTGGCTATCGGGTGCAGTCTGGGTATAAGGGACAGTCTGGGTATAGGGGACAGTCTGGGTATCGGGGACAGTCTGGGTATCGGGGACAGTCTGGGTATCGGGGACAGTCTGGGTATCGGGGACAGTCTGGCTATAGGGGACAGTCTGGGTATCGGGGACAGTTTGGGTATAGGGGACAGTTTGGATATAGGGGACAGTCTGGGTATAGGGGACAGTCTGTGTATAGGGGACAGTCTGCTTTTAGGGGACAGCCTGGGTATGGGGACAGTCTGGCTATAGGGGACAGTCTGGCTATAGGGGACAGTCTGGCTATAGGGGGCAGTCTGGGTATAGGGGACAGTCTGGGTATATGGACATTGTGGTTATAGGGGACAGTCTGGGTATAGGGGACAGTCTGCGTATAGGGGACAGTCTGCTTTTAGGGGACAGCCTGGGTATGGGGACAGTCTGGGTATAGGGGACAGTCTGGCTATAGGGGACAGTCTGGCTATAGGGGGCAGTCTGGGTATAGGGGACAGTCTGGCTATAGGGGACAGTCGGCATATAGGGGAGAGTCTGGGTATAGGGGACAGTCTAGGTATAGGGGACAGTCTGAGTATCGGGGACAGTCTCGGTATCGGGGACAGTAAGGTTATAGGGGACAATCTGGCTATAGGGGGCAGTCTGGGCATAGGGGACAGTCTGGCTACAGGAGACAGTTTGGGTATAGGGGACAGTCTGGGTATAGGGGACAATCTGGCTATCGGGGACAGTCTGGGTATAGGGGACAGTCTGCTTTTAGGGGACAGCCTGGGTATGGGGACAGTCTGGGTATAGGGGACAATCTGGCTATAGGGGGCAGTCTGGGCATAGGGGACAGTCTGGCTATAGGGGACAGTCTGGGTATAGGGGACAGTCTGGCTAAAGGGACAGTCTGGTTATAGGGGACAGTCTGGGTATAGTGGACAGTCTGGTTATAGGGAACAGTCTGGGTATAGGGGACAGTCTGGGTATAGGGGACAGCCTGGATATAGGGGACAGTCTGGGTATAGGGGACAGTTTGGGTATAGGGCACAGTCTAGGAATAGGGGCAGTCTGGGTATAGGGGACAGTGTGGCTATAGGGGACAGACTGGGTATGGGGACAGTATGGTTATAGGGGACATTCAGGGCATCGGGGAGAGGCTGGCTATGGGGGACAGTCTGGCTATAGGGGACAGTCTGCATATAGGGGACGGTTTAGGTACAGGGGACAGTTTGGGTAGAGCGGAGAGTCTGGCTATAGGGGACAGTCTGGGAATCGGGGACTGTTTGGGTATAGGGGACAGTTTGGTTATAGGGGGCAGTCTGGGTATAGGGGACAGTCTGGTTATAGGGTACAGTCTGCGTATAGGGGACAGTCTGCATATGTATGACAGCATGATTATAGGGGACAGTCTGTTTATGGGGACAGCATGGTTATAGGGGACAGTCTGGCTATAGGGGACAGTCTGGGTATAGGGGATAGTCTGGCTATAGGGGACAGTCTGAGTACAGGGGACAGTCTGGGTATAGGGGACAGTCTGACTATAGGGGACAGTCTAGGAATGGGGACAGTATGGTTATGGGGGGCAGTCTGGGTATCGGGGACTGTTTGGGTATAGGGGACAGGCTGGGTATGGGGACAGTCTGGGTATAGGGGACAGTCTGGCTATAGGGGGCAGTCTGGGTATGGGGACAGTCTGGCTATAGGGGACAGTATATTTTTGGGGACAGTCTGGATATAGGGGACAGTATGGTTATCGGGGACAATATGGGTATGGGGACAGTTTGGTTATAGGTTATAGTCTGGGTATAAGGGATAGTCTGGGTATAGGGGCAGTCTGGGTACAGGGGACAGTCTGGCTATAGGGGGCAGTCTGGGTATAGGGGACAGGCTGGGTATAGGGAACAGTTTGGGTATAGCGGACAGTCTGGGTATAGGGAACAGTTTGGGTATTGGGGACAGTCTGGGTATAGGGGACAGTCTGGGTACAGGGGACAGTCTGGGTACAGGGGACAGTCTGGCTATGGGGGCAGTCTGGTATAGGGGACAGTCTGGGTATAGGGGACAGTCTGGGTATAGGGGACAGTCTGGGTATAGGGGACAGTCTGGGTATAGGGAACAGTTTGGGTATAGGGGACAGTCTGTGTATGGGGATAGTATGGTTATAGGGGACAGTCTGTTTATGGGGACAGTATGGTTATAGGGGGCAGTCTGGGTATAGGGGACAGTCTGCCTATAGGGGACAGTCTGGGTATCGGGGGCAGCCTGGCTATAGGGGACAGTCTGGCTATAGGGGATAGTCTGCATATAGGGGACTGTTTGGGTATAGGGGACTGTCTGGGTATGGGGACAGTCTTGGTATAGGGGACGGTCTGGCTATAGGGGCAGTCTGGGTATGGGGGCAGTCTGGGTATGGGGACAGTCTGGCTATAGGGGACCGTATGGTCATTGGGGACAGTCTGGGTATAGGGGACAGTCTGGCTATAGGGGGCAGTCTGGGTGTAGGGGACAGTCTGGGTATAGGGGAGAGTCTGGCTATATGGGACAGTCTGGTTAAAGGGGACAGTCTGGGTATCAGGGACTGCTTCGGTATAGGGGACAATCTGGTTATAGGGTCAGTCTGGCTATAGGGTACAGTCTGGGTTTAGGGGACAGTCTGCATATAGGTGACTGTTTGGGTATCGGGGACTGTTTGGGTATAGGGGACAGTCTAGTTATAGGGGGCTGTCTAGGTATAGGGGACAGTCTGGTTATAGGGGACAGTCTGGTTATAGGGAACAGTTTGGGTATAGGGGACAGTCTGGCTAAAGGGACAGTATGGGTATAGTGGACAGTCTGGTTATAGGGGACAGTCTGGGTATAGGGGACAGCCTGGATATAGGGGACAGTCTGGGTATAGGGGACAGTTTGGGTATTGGGTACAATCTGGGAATAGGGGCAGTCTGGGTATAGGGGACAGTCTGGCTTTCGGGGACAGTCTGGGTATAGGGGACAGTCTGGGTATAGGGGACAGTCTGGGTATCATGGACTGCTTCGGTATAAGGGACAATCTGGTTATAGGGTCAGTCTGGCTATAGGGTACAGTCTGGTTATAGGGGACAGTCTGCATATAGGGGACTGTTTGGGTATAGGGGGCAGTCTGGGTATAAGGGACAGTCTGGCTATAGGGGCCGTCTGGGTATGGGGAAAGTATGGTTATAGGGGACATTCTGGGTATCGGGGAGAGGCTGGCTATAGGGGACAGTCTGGCTATAGGGGACATTCTACATATAGGTGACTGTTTGGGTATAGGGGACAGTTTGGGTAGAGAGGAGAGTCTGGCTATATGGGACAGTCTCGTTAAAGGGGACAGTCTGGGTATCAGTGATTGCTTTGGTATAGGGGACAGTCTGGTTATAGGGTCAGTCTGGCTACAGGGTACAGTCTGGCTATGGGGGACAGTCTGCATATAGGGGACAGTTTGGGTAAGGGGACAGTCTGGTTATGGGGGGCTGTCTGGGTATACGGGACAGTCGGGGTATAGGGGATCATCTGGGTATCGGGGACGGTCTGGCTATAGGGGACAGTCTGGGTAGAGGGGACAGTCTGGGTATGCGGACATTGTGGATATAGGGGGCAGTCTGGGTATAGGGGACAGTCTGGCTATAGGGGACAGGCTGGTTAAAGCAGACAGTATGGTTATGGTGGACAGTCTGTTTATGGGGACAGCATAGTTATAGGGGACAGCCTGGGTACAGGGGACAGTCTGGGTACAGGGGATAGTCTGGGTATAGGGGATAGTCTGGGTATAGGGGACAGTCTTGGTATAGGGGAAAGTCTTGGTTATAGGGGACAGTATGATTATAGGGGACAGTCTGGCTATAGGGGACAGTCTGGCTATAGGGGACAGTATGGTTATAGGGGACATTCTGGGTATGGGGACAGTATGGTTACAGGGGACATTCTGGGTATCGGGGAGATGCTGGCTATAGGGGACAGTCTGGCTATAGGAGACAGTCTGCATTTAGGTGACTGTTTGGGTATAGGGGACAGTTTGGGTAGAGAGGAGAGTCTGGCTATATGGGACAGTCTGGTTAAAGGGGACAGTCTGGGTATCAGGGACTGCTTCGATATAGGGGACAATCTGGTTATAGGGTCAGTCTGGCTATAGGGTACAGTCTGGGTTTAGGGGACAGTCTGCATATAGGTGACTGTTTGGGTATCGGGGACTGTTTGGGTATAGGGGACAGTCTAGTTATAGGGGGCTGTCTAGGTATAGGGGACAGTCTGGTTATAGGGGACAGTCGGTGTATAGGGGACAGGCTCGGCATAGGGAACAGTTTGGGTATAGGTGAGAGTCTGGTTAAAGGGGACAGTTTGGGTAGCGGGGACAATCTGGGTATGGGGACAGTCTGGGTATCGGGGACAGTCTGGGTATAGGGGACAGTCTGGCTAAAGGGACAGTCTGGTTATAGGGGACAGTCTGGGTATAGTGGACAGTCTGGTTATAGGGAACAGTCTGGGTATAGGGGACAGTCTGGGTATAGGGGACAGCCTGGATATAGGGGACAGTCTGGGTATAGGGGACAGTTTGGGTATAGGGCACAGTCTGGGAAAAGTGCAGTCTGGGTATAGGGGACAGTGTGGCTATAGGGGACAGACTGGGTATGGGGACAGTATGGTTATAGGGGACATTCAGGGCATCGGGGAGAGGCTGGCTATGGGGGACAGTCTGGCTATAGGGGACAGTCTGCATATAGGGGACGGTTTAGGTACAGGGGACAGTTTGGGTAGAGCGGAGAGTCTGGCTATAGGGGACAGTCTGGGAATCGGGGACTGTTTGGGTATAGGGGACAGTTTGGTTATAGGGGGCAGTCTGGGTATAGGGGACAGTCTGGTTATAGGGTACAGTCTGCGTATAGGGGACAGTCTGCATATATATGACAGCATGATTATAGGGGACAGTCTGTTTATGGGGACAGCATGGTTATAGGGGACAGTCTGGCTATAGGGGACAGTCTGGGTATAGGGGATAGTCTGGCTATAGGGGACAGTCTGAGTACAGGGGACAGTCTGGGTATAGGGGAGAGTCTGGGTATAGGGGACAGTCTGGGTATGGGCACAGTATGGTTATGGGGGGCAGTCTGGGTATCGGGGACTGTTTGGGTATAGGGGACAGGCTGGGTATGGGGACAGTCTGGGTATAGGGGACAGTCTGGCTATAGGGGGCAGTCTGGGTATGGGGACAGACTGGCTATAGGGGACCGTATGGTCATAGGGGACAGTCTGGGTATAGGGGACAGTATATTTTTGGGGACAGTCTGGATATAGGGGACAGTATGGTTATCGGGGACAATATGGGTATGGGGACAGTTTGGTTATAGGTTATAGTCTGGGTATAAGGGATAGTCTGGGTATAGGGGCAGTCTGGGTACAGGGGACAGTCTGGCTATAGGGGGCAGTCTGGGTATAGGGGACAGGCTGGGTATAGGGAACAGTTTGGGTATAGCGGACAGTCTGGGTATAGGGAACAGTTTGGGTATTGGGGACAGTCTGGGTACAGGGGACAGTCTGGGTACAGGGGACAGTCTGGCTATGGGGCAGTCTGGTATAGGGGACAGGCTGGGTATAGGGGACAGTCTGGGTATAGGGGACAGTCTGGGTATAGGGGACAGTCTGGGTATAGGGAACAGTTTGGGTATAGGGGACAGTCTGTGTATGGGGATAGTATGGTTATAGGGGACAGTCTGTTTATGGGGACAGTATGGTTATAGGGGGCAGTCTGGGTATAGGGGACAGTCTGCTTATAGGGGACAGTCTGGGTATCGGGGGCAGCCTGGCTATAGGGGACAGTCTGGCTATAGGGGATAGTCTGCATATAGGGGACTGTTTGGGTATAGGGGACTGTCTGGGTATGGGGACAGTCTTGGTATAGGGGACGGTCTGGCTATAGGGGGCAGTCTGGGTATGGGGGCAGTCTGGGTATGGGGACAGTCTGGCTATAGGGGACCGTATGGTCATAGGGGACAGTCTGGGTATAGGGGACAGTATGTTTTTGGGGACAGTCTGGGTATAGGGGACAGTCTGGCTATAGGGGGCAGTCTGGGTATAGGGGACAGTGTGGCTATCGGGGGCAGTCTGGGTATAAGGGACAGTCTGGGTATAGGGGACAGTCTGGGTATCGGGGACAGTCTGGGTATCGGGGACAGTCTGGGTATCGGGGACAGTCTGGGTATCGGGGACAGTCTGGCTATAGGGGACAGTCTGGGTATCGGGGACAGTTTGGGTATAGGGGACAGTTTGGATATAGGGGACAGTCTGGGTATAGGGGACAGTCTGTGTATAGGGGACAGTCTGCTTTTAGGGGACAGCCTGGGTATGGGGACAGTCTGGCTATAGGGGACAGTCTGGCTATAGGGGACAGTCTGGCTATAGGGGGCAGTCTGGGTATAGGGGACAGTCTGGGTATATGGACATTGTGGTTATAGGGGACAGTCTGGGTATAGGGGACAGTCTGCGTATAGGGGACAGTCTGCTTTTAGGGGACAGCCTGGGTATGGGGACAGTCTGGGTATAGGGGACAGTCTGGCTATAGGGGACAGTCTGGCTATAGGGGGCAGTCTGGGTATAGGGGACAGTCTGGCTATAGGGGACAGTCGGCATATAGGGGAGAGTCTGGGTATAGGGGACAGTCTAGGTATAGGGGACAGTCTGAGTATCGGGGACAGTCTCGGTATCGGGGACAGTAAGGTTATAGGGGACAATCTGGCTATAGGGGGCAGTCTGGGCATAGGGGACAGTCTGGCTACAGGGGACAGTTTGGTATAGGGGACAGTCTGGGTATAGGGGACAATCTGGCTATCGGGGACAGTCTGGGTATAGGGGACAGTCTGCTTTTAGGGGACAGCCTGGGTATGGGGACAGTCTGGGTATAGGGGACAATCTGGCTATAGGGGGCAGTCTGGGCATAGGGGACAGTCTGGCTATAGGGGACAGTCTGGGTATAGGGGACAGTCTGGCTATAGGGGGAAGTCTGGGTATAGGAGACAGTCTGGCTATAGGGGACAGTCGGCATATAGGGGACTGTTTGGGTATAGGGGAGAGTCTGGCTATAGGGCACAGTCTGGCGTTAGGGGACAGTCTGGGTATAGGGGAGAGTCTGGGTATAGGGGACAGTCTGGGTATAGGGGACAGTCTGGGTATAGGGGACAGTCTAGGTATAGGGGACAGTCTGAGTATCGGGGACAGTCTCGGTATCAGGGACAGTAAGGTTATAGGGGACAATCTGGCTATAGGGGGCAGTCTGGGCATAGGGGACAGTCTGGCTACAGGGGACAGTTTGGGTATAGGGGACAGTCTGGGTATAGGGGACAATCTGGCTATAGGGGGCAGTCTGGGCATAGGGGACAGTCTGGCTATAGGGGACATTTTGGGTATAGGGGACAGTCTGGGTATAGGGGACAGTCTGCTTTTAGGGGACAGCCTGGGTATGGGGACAGTCTGGGTATAGGGGACAATCTGGCTATAGGGGGCAGTCTGGGCATAGGGGACAGTCTGGCTATAGGGGACAGTCTGGGTATAGGGGACAGTCTGGCTATAGGGGGAAGTCTGTGTATCGCGGACAGTGTGGCTATCGGGGGCAGTCTGGGTATAGGGGACAGTCTCGGTATCGGGGACAGTCTGGCTATAGGGGACAGTTTGGATATAGGGGACAGTCTGGGTATAGGGGACAGTCTGGGTATAGGGGACAGTCTGCTTTTAGGGGACAGCCTGGGTATGGGGACAGTCTGGCTATAGGGGACAGTCTGGCTATAGGGGACAGTGTTGCTATCGGGGGCAGTCTGGGTATAGGGGACTGTCTGGGTATAGGGGACAGTCTGGGTATCGGGGACAGTATGGGTATAGTGGACAGTCTGGTTATAGGGGACAGTCTGGGTATAGGGGACAGCCTGGATATAGGGGACAGTCTGTGTATAGGGGACAGTTTGGGTATAGGGCACAGTCTGGGAATAGGGGCAGTCTGGGTATAGGGGACACTGTGGCTATAGGGGACAGACTGGGTATGGGGACAGTATGGTTATAGGGGACATTCAGGGCATCGGGGAGAGGCTGGCTATGGGGGACAGTCTGGCTATAGGGGACAGTCTGCATATAGGGGACGGTTTAGGTACAGGGGACAGTCTGGGTATCAGGGACTGCTTCGGTATAGGGGACAATCTGGTTATAGGGTCAGTCTGGCTATAGGGTACAGTCTGGGTTTAGGGGACAGTCTGCATATAGGTGACTGTTTGGGTATCGGGGACTGTTTGGGTATAGGGGACAATCTAGTTATAGGGGGCTGTCTAGGTATAGTGGACAGTCTGGTTATAGGGGACAGTCTGGGTATAGGGGACAGCCTGGATATAGGGGACAGTCTGGGTATAGGGGACAGTTTGGGTATTGGGTACAATCTGGGAATAGGGGCAGTCTGGGTATAGGGGACAGTCTGGCTTTCGGGGACAGTCTGGGTATAGGGGACAGTCTGGGTATAGGGGACAGTCTGGGTATCATGGACTGCTTCGGTATAAGGGACAATCTGGTTATAGGGTCAGTCTGGCTATAGGGTACAGTCTGGTTATAGGGGACAGTCTGCATATAGGGGACTGTTTGGGTATAGGGGGCAGTCTGGGTATAAGGGACAGTCTGGCTATAGGGGCCGTCTAGGTATGGGGACAGTATGGTTATAGGGGACATTCTGGGTATCGGGGAGAGGCTGGCTATAGGGGACAGTCTGGCTATAGGGGACATTCTACATATAGGTGACTGTTTGGGTATAGGGGACAGTTTGGGTAGAGAGGAGAGTCTGGCTATATGGGACAGTCTCGTTAAAGGGGACAGTCTGGGTATCAGTGATTGCTTTGGTATAGGGGACAGTCTGGTTATAGGGTCAGTCTGGCTACAGGGTACAGTCTGGCTATGGGGGACAGTCTGCATATAGGGGACAGTTTGGGTAAGGGGACAGTCTGGTTATGGGGGGCTGTCTGGGTATACGGGACAGTCGGGGTATAGGGGATCATCTGGGTATCGGGGACGGTCTGGCTATAGGGGACAGTCTGGGTAGAGGGGACAGTCTGGGTATGCGGACATTGTGGATATAGGGGGCAGTTTGGGTATAGGGGACAGTCTGGCTATAGGGGACAGGCTGGTTAAAGCAGACAGTATGGTTATAGGGGACAGTCTGTTTATGGGGACAGCATAGTTATAGGGGACAGCCTGGGTACAGGGGACAGTCTGGGTACAGGGGTTAGTCTGGGTATAGGGGATAGTCTGGGTATAGGGGACAGTCTTGGTATAGGGGAAAGTCTTGGTTATAGGGGACAGTATGATTATAGGGGACAGTCTGGCTATAGGGGACAGTCTGGCTATAGGGGACAGTATGGTTATAGGGGACATTCTGGGTATGGGGACAGTATGGTTACAGGGGACATTCTGGGTATCGGGGAGATGCTGGCTATAGGGGACAGTCTGGCTATAGGAGACAGTCTGCATTTAGGTGACTGTTTGGGTATAGGGGACAGTTTGGGTAGAGAGGAGAGTCTGGCTATATGGGACAGTCTGGTTAAAGGGGACAGTCTGGGTATCAGGGACTGCTTCGATATAGGGGACAATCTGGTTATAGGGTCAGTCTGGCTATAGGGTACAGTCTGGGTTTAGGGGACAGTCTGCATATAGGTGACTGTTTGGGTATCGGGGACTGTTTGGGTATAGGGGACAGTCTAGTTATAGGGGGCTGTCTAGGTATAGGGGACAGTCTGGTTATAGGGGACAGTCGGTGTATAGGGGACAGGCTCGGCATAGGGAACAGTTTGGGTATAGGTGAGAGTCTGGTTAAAGGGGACAGTTTGGGTAGCGGGGACAATCTGGGTATGGGGACAGTCTGGGTATCGGGGACAGTCTGGGTATAGGGGACAGTCTGGCTAAAGGGACAGTCTGGTTATAGGGGACAGTCTGGGTATAGTGGACAGTCTGGTTATAGGGAACAGTCTGGGTATAGGGGACAGTCTGGGTATAGGGGACAGCCTGGATATAGGGGACAGTCTGGGTATAGGGGACAGTTTGGGTATAGGGCACAGTCTGGGAATAGGGGCAGTCTGGGTATAGGGGACAGTGTGGCTATAGGGGACAGACTGGGTATGGGGACAGTATGGTTATAGGGGACATTCAGGGCATCGGGGAGAGGCTGGCTATGGGGGACAGTCTGGCTATAGGGGACAGTCTGCATATAGGGGACGGTTTAGGTACAGGGGACAGTTTGGGTAGAGCGGAGAGTCTGGCTATAGGGGACAGTCTGGGAATCGGGGACTGTTTGGGTATAGGGGACAGTTTGGTTATAGGGGGCAGTCTGGGTATAGGGGACAGTCTGGTTATAGGGGACAGTCTGAGTACAGGGGACAGTCTGGGTATAGGGGACAGTCTGAGTACAGGGGACAGTCTGGGTATAGGGGACAGTCTGCGTATAGGGGACAGTCTGCATATATATGACAGCATGATTATAGGGGACAGTCTGTTTATGGGGACAGCATGGTTATAGGGGACAGTCTGGCTATAGGGGACAGTCTGGGTATAGGGGATAGTCTGGCTATAGGGGACAGGCTGGTTATAGGGGGCTGTCTAGGTATAGGGGACAGTCTGGTTATAGGGGACAGTCTGGTTATAGGGAACAGTTTGGGTATAGGGGACAGTCTGGCTAAAGGGACAGTATGGGTATAGTGGACAGTCTGGTTATAGGGGACAGTCTGGGTATAGGGGACAGCCTGGATATAGGGGACAGTCTGGGTATAGGGGACAGTTTGGGTATTGGGTACAATCTGGGAATAGGGGCAGTCTGGGTATAGGGGACAGTCTGGCTTTCGGGGACAGTCTGGGTATAGGGGACAGTCTGGGTATAGGGGACAGTCTGGGTATCATGGACTGCTTCGGTATAAGGGACAATCTGGTTATAGGGTCAGTCTGGCTATAGGGTACAGTCTGGTTATAGGGGACAGTCTGCATATAGGGGACTGTTTGGGTATAGGGGGCAGTCTGGGTATAAGGGACAGTCTGGCTATAGGGGCCGTCTGGGTATGGGGACAGTATGGTTATAGGGGACATTCTGGTATCGGGGAGAGGCTGGCTATAGGGGACAGTCTGGCTATAGGGGACATTCTACATATAGGTGACTGTTTGGGTACAGGGGACAGTTTGGGTAGAGAGGAGAGTCTGGCTATATGGGACAGTCTCGTTAAAGTGGACAGTCTGGGTATCAGTGATTGCTTTGGTATAGGGGACAGTCTGGTTATAGGGTCAGTCTGGCTACAGGGTACAGTCTGGCTATGGGGGACAGTCTGCATATAGGGGACAGTTTGGGTAAGGGGACAGTCTGGTTATGGGGGGCTGTCTGGGTATACGGGACAGTCGGGGTATAGGGGATCATCTGGGTATCGGGACGGTCTGGCTATAGGGGACAGTCTGGTTATAGGGTACAGTCTGCGTATAGGGGACAGTCTGCATATATATGACAGCATGATTATAGGGGACAGTCTGTTTATGGGGACAGCATGGTTATAGGGGACAGTCTGGCTATAGGGGACAGTCTGGGTATAGGGGATAGTCTGGCTATAGGGGACAGTCTGAGTACAGGGGACAGTCTGGGTATAGGGGACAGTCTGACTATAGGGGACAGTCTGGGTATACGGGACAGTCGGGGTATAGGGGATCATCTGGGTATTGGGGACGGTCTGGCTATAGGGGACAGTCTGGGTAGAGGGGACAGTCTGGGTATGCGGACATTGTGGATATAGGGGGCAGTTTGGGTATAGGGGACAGTCTGGCTATAGGGGACAGGCTGGTTAAAGCAGACAGTATGGTTATAGGGGTCAGTCTGTTTATGGGGACAGCATAGTTTATGGGGACAGCCTGGGTACAGGGGACAGTCTGGGTACAGGGGTTAGTCTGGGTATAGGGGATAGTCTGGGTATAGGGGACAGTCTTGGTATAGGGGAAAGTCTTGGTTATAGGGGACAGTATGATTATAGGGGACAGTCTGGCTATAGGGGACAGTCTGGCTATAGGGGACAGTATGGTTATAGGGGACATTCTGGGTATGGGGACAGTATGGTTACAGGGGACATTCTGGGTATCGGGGAGATGCTGGCTATAGGGGACAGTCTGGCTATAGGAGACAGTCTGCATTTAGGTGACTGTTTGGGTATAGGGGACAGTTTGGGTAGAGAGGAGAGTCTGGCTATATGGGACAGTCTGGTTAAAGGGGACAGTCTGGGTATCAGGGACTGCTTCGATATAGGGGACAATCTGGTTATAGGGTCAGTCTGGCTATAGGGTACAGTCTGGGTTTAGGGGACAGTCTGCATATAGGTGACTGTTTGGGTATCGGGGACTGTTTGGGTATAGGGGACAGTCTAGTTATAGGGGGCTGTCTAGGTATAGGGGACAGTCTGGTTATAGGGGACAGTCTGGTTATAGGGAACAGTTTGGGTATAGGGGACAGTCTGGCTAAAGGGACAGTATGGGTATAGTGGACAGTCTGGTTATAGGGGACAGTCTGGGTATAGGGGACAGCCTGGATATAGGGGACAGTCTGGGTATAGGGGACAGTTTGGGTATTGGGTACAATCTGGGAATAGGGGCAGTCTGGGTCTAGGGGACAGTCTGGCTTTCGGGGACAGTCTGGGTATTGGGGACAGTCTGGGTATAGGGGACAGTCTGGGTATCATGGACTGCTTCGGTATAAGGGACAATCTGGTTATAGGGTCAGTCTGGCTATAGGGTACAGTCTGGTTATAGGGGACAGTCTGCATATAGGGGACTGTTTGGGTATAGGGGGCAGTCTGGGTATAAGGGACAGTCTGGCTATAGGGGCCGTCTGGGTATGGGGACAGTATGGTTATAGGGGACATTCTGGGTATCGGGGAGAGGCTGGCTATAGGGGACAGTCTGGCTATAGGGGACATTCTACATATAGGTGACTGTTTGGGTATAGGGGACAGTTTGGGTAGAGAGGAGAGTCTGGCTATATGGGACAGTCTCGTTAAAGTGGACAGTCTGGGTATCAGTGATTGCTTTGGTATAGGGGACAGTCTGGTTATAGGGTCAGTCTGGCTACAGGGTACAGTCTGGCTATGGGGGACAGTCTGCATATAGGGGACAGTTTGGGTAAGGGGACAGTCTGGTTATGGGGGCTGTCTGGGTATACGGGACAGTCGGGGTATAGGGGATCATCTGGGTATCGGGGACGGTCTGGCTATAGGGGACAGTCTGGTTATAGGGTACAGTCTGCGTATAGGGGACAGTCTGCATATATATGACAGCATGATTATAGGGGACAGTCTGTTTATGGGGACAGCATGGTTATAGGGGACAGTCTGGCTATAGGGGACAGTCTGGGTATAGGGGATAGTCTGGCTATAGGGGACAGTCTGAGTACAGGGGAAAGTCTGGGTATAGGGGACAGTCTGACTATAGGGGACAGTCTGGGAATGGGGACAGTATGGTTATGGGGGGCAGTCTGGGTATCGGGGACTGTTTGGGTATAGGGGGCAGTCTGGGTATGGGGACAGTCTGGCTATAGGGGACCGTATGGTCATAGGGGACAGTCTGGGTATAGGGGACAGTATATTTTTGGGGACAGTCTGGATATAGGGGACAGTATGGTTATCGGGGACAATATGGGTATGGGGACAGTTTGGTTATAGGTTATAGTCTGGGTATAAGGGATAGTCTGGGTATAGGGGCAGTCTGGGTACAGGGGACAGTCTGGCTATAGGGGGCAGTCTGGGTATAGGGGACAGGCTGGGTATAGGGAACAGTTTGGGTATAGCGGACAGTCTGGGTATAGGGAACAGTTTGGGTATTGGGGACAGTCTGGGTATAGGGGACAGTCTGGGTACAGGGGACAGTCTGGGTACAGGGGACAGTCTGGCTATGGGGGCAGTCTGGTATAGGGGACAGGCTGGGTATAGGGGACAGTCTGGGTATAGGGGACAGTCTGGGTATAGGGGACAGTCTGGGTATAGGGAACAGTTTGGGTATAGGGGACAGTCTGTGTATGGGGATAGTATGGTTATAGGGGACAGTCTGTTTATGGGGACAGTATGGTTATAGGGGGAAGTCTGGGTATAGGGGACAGTCTGCTTATAGGGGACAGTCTGGGTATCGGGGGCAGCCTGGCTATAGGGGACAGTCTGGCTATAGGGGATAGTCTGCATATGGGGGACTGTTTGGGTATAGGGGACTGTCTGGGTATGGGGACAGTCTTGGTATAGGGGACGGTCTGGCTATAGCGGGCAGTCTGGGTATGGGGGCAGTCTGGGTATGGGGACAGTCTGGCTATAGGGGACCGTATGGTCATAGGGGACAGTCTGGGTATAGGGGACAGTCTGGCTATAGGGGGCAGTCTGGGTGTAGGGGACAGTCTGGGTATAGGGGAGAGTCTGGCTATATGGGACAGTCTGGTTAAAGGGGACAGTCTGGGTATCAGGGACTGCTTCGGTATAGGGGACAATCTGGTTATAGGGTCAGTCTGGCTATAGGGTACAGTCTGGGTTTAGGGGACAGTCTGCATATAGGTGACTGTTTGGGTATCGGGGACTGTTTGGGTATAGGGGACAGTCTAGTTATAGGGGGCTGTCTAGGTATAGGGGACAGTCTGGTTATAGGGGACAGTCTGGTTATAGGGAACAGTTTGGGTATAGGGGACAGTCTGGCTAAAGGGACAGTATGGGTATAGTGGACAGTCTGGTTATAGGGGACAGTCTGGGTATAGGGGACAGTCTGGGTATAGGGGACAGTTTGGGTATTGGGTACAATCTGGGAATAGGGGCAGTCTGGGTCTAGGGGACAGTCTGGCTTTCGGGGACAGTCTGGGTATTGGGGACAGTCTGGGTATAGGGGACAGTCTGGGTATCATGGACTGCTTCGGTATAAGGGACAATCTGGTTATAGGGTCAGTCTGGCTATAGGGTACAGTCTGGTTATAGGGGACAGTCTGCATATAGGGGACTGTTTGGGTATAGGGGGCAGTCTGGGTATAAGGGACAGTCTGGCTATAGGGGCCGTCTGGGTATGGGGACAGTATGGTTATAGGGGACATTCTGGGTATCGGGGAGAGGCTGGCTATAGGGGACAGTCTGGCTATAGGGGACATTCTACATATAGGTGACTGTTTGGGTATAGGGGACAGTTTGGGTAGAGAGGAGAGTCTGGCTATATGGGACAGTCTCGTTAAAGTGGACAGTCTGGGTATCAGTGATTGCTTTGGTATAGGGGACAGTCTGGTTATAGGGTCAGTCTGGCTACAGGGTACAGTCTGGCTATGGGGGACAGTCTGCATATAGGGGACAGTTTGGGTAAGGGGACAGTCTGGTTATGGGGGCTGTCTGGGTATACGGGACAGTCGGGGTATAGGGGATCATCTGGGTATCGGGGACGGTCTGGCTATAGGGGACAGTCTGGTTATAGGGTACAGTCTGCGTATAGGGGACAGTCTGCATATATATGACAGCATGATTATAGGGGACAGTCTGTTTATGGGGACAGCATGGTTATAGGGGACAGTCTGGCTATAGGGGACAGTCTGGGTATAGGGGATAGTCTGGCTATAGGGGACAGTCTGAGTACAGGGGAAAGTCTGGGTATAGGGGACAGTCTGACTATAGGGGACAGTCTGGGAATGGGGACAGTATGGTTATGGGGGGCAGTCTGGGTATCGGGGACTGTTTGGGTATAGGGGGCAGTCTGGGTATGGGGACAGTCTGGCTATAGGGGACCGTATGGTCATAGGGGACAGTCTGGGTATAGGGGACAGTATATTTTTGGGGACAGTCTGGATATAGGGGACAGTATGGTTATCGGGGACAATATGGGTATGGGGACAGTTTGGTTATAGGTTATAGTCTGGGTATAAGGGATAGTCTGGGTATAGGGGCAGTCTGGGTACAGGGGACAGTCTGGCTATAGGGGGCAGTCTGGGTATAGGGGACAGGCTGGGTATAGGGAACAGTTTGGGTATAGCGGACAGTCTGGGTATAGGGAACAGTTTGGGTATTGGGGACAGTCTGGGTATAGGGGACAGTCTGGGTACAGGGGACAGTCTGGGTACAGGGGACAGTCTGGCTATGGGGGCAGTCTGGTATAGGGGACAGGCTGGGTATAGGGGACAGTCTGGGTATAGGGGACAGTCTGGGTATAGGGGACAGTCTGGGTATAGGGAACAGTTTGGGTATAGGGGACAGTCTGTGTATGGGGATAGTATGGTTATAGGGGACAGTCTGTTTATGGGGACAGTATGGTTATAGGGGGAAGTCTGGGTATAGGGGACAGTCTGCTTATAGGGGACAGTCTGGGTATCGGGGGCAGCCTGGCTATAGGGGACAGTCTGGCTATAGGGGATAGTCTGCATATGGGGGACTGTTTGGGTATAGGGGACTGTCTGGGTATGGGGACAGTCTTGGTATAGGGGACGGTCTGGCTATAGCGGGCAGTCTGGGTATGGGGGCAGTCTGGGTATGGGGACAGTCTGGCTATAGGGGACCGTATGGTCATAGGGGACAGTCTGGGTATAGGGGACAGTCTGGCTATAGGGGGCAGTCTGGGTGTAGGGGACAGTCTGGGTATAGGGGAGAGTCTGGCTATATGGGACAGTCTGGTTAAAGGGGACAGTCTGGGTATCAGGGACTGCTTCGGTATAGGGGACAATCTGGTTATAGGGTCAGTCTGGCTATAGGGTACAGTCTGGGTTTAGGGGACAGTCTGCATATAGGTGACTGTTTGGGTATCGGGGACTGTTTGGGTATAGGGGACAGTCTAGTTATAGGGGGCTGTCTAGGTATAGGGGACAGTCTGGTTATAGGGGACAGTCTGGTTATAGGGAACAGTTTGGGTATAGGGGACAGTCTGGCTAAAGGGACAGTATGGGTATAGTGGACAGTCTGGTTATAGGGGACAGTCTGGGTATAGGGGACAGTCTGGGTATAGGGGACAGTTTGGGTATTGGGTACAATCTGGGAATAGGGGCAGTCTGGGTATAGGGGACAGTCTGGCTTTCGGGGACAGTCTGGGTATAGGGGACAGTCTGGGTATAGGGGACAGTCTGGGTATCATGGACTGCTTCGGTATAAGGGACAATCTGGTTATAGGGTCAGTCTGGCTATAGGGTACAGTCTGGTTATAGGGGACAGTCTGCATATAGGGGACTGTTTGGGTATAGGGGGCAGTCTGGGTATAAGGGACAGTCTGGCTATAGGGGCCGTCTGGGTATGGGGACAGTATGGTTATAGGGGACATTCTGGGTATCGGGGAGAGGCTGGCTATAGGGGACAGTCTGGCTATAGGGGACATTCTACATATAGGTGACTGTTTGGGTATAGGGGACAGTTTGGGTAGAGAGGAGAGTCTGGCTATATGGGACAGTCTCGTTAAAGGGGACAGTCTGGGTATCAGTGATTGCTTTGGTATAGGGGACAGTCTGGTTATAGGGTCAGTCTGGCTACAGGGTACAGTCTGGCTATGGGGGACAGTCTGCATATAGGGGACAGTTTGGGTAAGGGGACAGTCTGGCTATGGGGGGCTGTCTGGGTATACGGGACAGTCGGGGTATAGGGGATCATCTGGGTATCGGGGACGGTCTGGCTATAGGGGACAGTCTGGGTCGAGGGGACAGTCTGGGTATGCGGACATTGTGGATATAGGGGGCAGTCTGGGTATAGGGGACAGTCTGGCTATAGGGGACAGGCTGGTTAAAGCAGACAGTATGGTTATAGGGGACAGTCTGTTTATGGGGACAGCATAGTTATAGGGGACAGCCTGGGTACAGGGGACAGTCTGGGTACAGGGGATAGTCTGGGTATAGGGGATAGTCTGGGTATAGGGGACAGTCTTGGTATAGGGGAAAGTCTTGGTTGTAGGGGACAGTCTGGCTATAGGGGACAGTATGGTTATAGGGGAAATTCTGGGTATGGGGACAGTATGGTTACAGGGGACATTCTGGGTATCGGGGAGATGCTGGCTATAGGGGACAGTCTGGCTATAGGAGACAGTCTGCATTTAGGTGACTGTTTGGGTATAGGGGACAGTTTGGGTAGAGAGGAGAGTCTGGCTATATGGGACAGTCTGGTTAAAGGGGACAGTCTGGGTATCAGGGACTGCTTCGATATAGGGGACAATCTGGTTATAGGGTCAGTCTGGCTATAGGGTACAGTCTGGGTTTAGGGGACAGTCTGCATATAGGTGACTGTTTGGGTATCGGGGACTGTTTGGGTATAGGGGACAGTCTAGTTATAGGGGGCTGTCTAGGTATAGGGGACAGTCTGGTTATAGGGGACAGTCGGTGTATAGGGGACAGGCTCGGCATAGGGAACAGTTTGGGTATAGGTGAGAGTCTGGTTAAAGGGGACAGTTTGGGTAGCGGGGACAATCTGGGTATGGGGACAGTCTGGGTATCGGGGACAGTCTGGGTATAGGGGACAGTCTGGCTAAAGGGACAGTCTGGTTATAGGGGACAGTCTGGGTATAGTGGACAGTCTGGTTATAGGGAACAGTCTGGGTATAGGGGACAGTCTGGGTATAGGGGACAGCCTGGATATAGGGGACAGTCTGGGTATAGGGGACAGTTTGGGTATAGGGCACAGTCTGGGAAAAGTGCAGTCTGGGTATAGGGGACAGTGTGGCTATAGGGGACAGACTGGGTATGGGGACAGTATGGTTATAGGGGACATTCAGGGCATCGGGGAGAGGCTGGCTATGGGGGACAGTCTGGCTATAGGGGACAGTCTGCATATAGGGGACGGTTTAGGTACAGGGGACAGTTTGGGTAGAGCGGAGAGTCTGGCTATAGGGGACAGTCTGGGAATCGGGGACTGTTTGGGTATAGGGGACAGTTTGGTTATAGGGGGCAGTCTGGGTATAGGGGACAGTCTGGTTATAGGGTACAGTCTGCGTATAGGGGACAGTCTGCATATATATGACAGCATGATTATAGGGGACAGTCTGTTTATGGGGACAGCATGGTTATAGGGGACAGTCTGGCTATAGGGGACAGTCTGGGTATAGGGGATAGTCTGGCTATAGGGGACAGTCTGAGTACAGGGGACAGTCTGGGTATAGGGGACAGTCTGGCTATAGGGGACAGTCTGGGTATGGGGACAGTATGGTTATGGGGGGCAGTCTGGGTATCGGGGACTGTTTGGGTATAGGGGACAGGCTGGGTATGGGGACAGTCTGGGTATAGGGGACAGTCTGGCTATAGGGGGCAGTCTGGGTATGGGGACAGTCTGGCTATAGGGGACCGTATGGTCATAGGGGACAGTCTGGGTATAGGGGACAGTGTATTTTTGGGGACAGTCTGGATATAGGGGACAGTATGGTTATCGGGGACAATATGGGTATGGGGACAGTTTGGTTATAGGTTATAGTCTGGGTATAAGGGATAGTCTGGGTATAGGGGCAGTCTGGGTACAGGGGACAGTCTGGCTATAGGGGGCAGTCTGGGTATAGGGGACAGGCTGGGTATAGGGAACAGTTTGGGTATAGCGGACAGTCTGGGTATAGGGAACAGTTTGGGTATTGGGGACAGTCTGGGTATAGGGGACAGTCTGGGTACAGGGGACAGTCTGGGTACAGGGGACAGTCTGGCTATGGGGGCAGTCTGGTATAGGGGACAGGCTGGGTATAGGGGACAGTCTGGGTATAGGGGACAGTCTGGGTATAGGGGACAGTCTGGGTATAGGGGACAGTCTGGGTATAGGGAACAGTGTGGGTATAGGGGACAGTCTGTGTATGGGGATAGTATGGTTATAGGGGACAGTCTGTTTATGGGGACAGTATGGTTATAGGGGGCAGTCTGGGTATAGGGGACAGTCTGCTTATAGGGGACAGTCTGGGTATCGGGGGCAGCCTGGCTATAGGGGACAGTCTGGCTATAGGGGATAGTCTGCATATAGGGGACTGTTTGGGTATAGGGGACTGTCTGGGTATGGGGACAGTCTTGGTATAGGGGACGGTCTGGCTATAGGGGGCAGTCTGGGTATGGGGGCAGTCTGGGTATGGGGACAGTCTGGCTATAGGGGACCGTATGGTCATAGGGGACAGTCTGGGTATAGGGGACAGTCTGGCTATAGGGGGCAGTCTGGGTGTAGGGGACAGTCTGGGTATAGGGGAGAGTCTGGCTATATGGGACAGTCTGGTTAAAGGGGACAGTCTGGGTATCAGGGACTGCTTCGGTATAGGGGACAATCTGGTTATAGGGTCAGTCTGGCTATAGGGTACAGTCTGGGTTTAGGGGACAGTCTGCATATAGGTGACTGTTTGGGTATCGGGGACTGTTTGGGTATAGGGGACAGTCTAGTTATAGGGGGCTGTCTAGGTATAGGGGACAGTCTGGTTATAGGGGACAGTCTGGTTATAGGGAACAGTTTGGGTATAGGGGACAGTCTGGCTAAAGGGACAGTATGGGTATAGTGGACAGTCTGGTTATAGGGGACAGTCTGGGTATAGGGGACAGCCTGGATATAGGGGACAGTCTGGGTATAGGGGACAGTTTGGGTATTGGGTACAATCTGGGAATAGGGGCAGTCTGGGTATAGGGGACAGTCTGGCTTTCGGGGACAGTCTGGGTATAGGGGACAGTCTGGGTATAGGGGACAGTCTGGGTATCATGGACTGCTTCGGTATAAGGGACAATCTGGTTATAGGGTCAGTCTGGCTATAGGGTACAGTCTGGTTATAGGGGACAGTCTGCATATGGGGGACTGTTTGGGTATAGGGGGCAGTCTGGGTATAAGGGACAGTCTGGCTATAGGGGCCGTCTGGGTATGGGGACAGTATGGTTATAGGGGACATTCTGGGTATCGGGGAGAGGCTGGCTATAGGGGACAGTCTGGCTATAGGGGACATTCTACATATAGGTGACTGTTTGGGTATAGGGGACAGTTTGGGTAGAGAGGAGAGTCTGGCTATATGGGACAGTCTCGTTAAAGTGGACAGTCTGGGTATCAGTGATTGCTTTGGTATAGGGGACAGTCTGGTTATAGGGTCAGTCGGGCTACAGGGTACAGTCTGGCTATGGGGGACAGTCTGCATATAGGGGACAGTTTGGGTAAGGGGACAGTCTGGTTATGGGGGGCTGTCTGGGTATACGGGACAGTCGGGGTATAGGGGATCATCTGGGTATCGGGGACGGTCTGGCTATAGGGGACAGTCTGGTTATAGGGTACAGTCTGCGTATAGGGGACAGTCTGCATATATATGACAGCATGATTATAGGGGACAGTCTGTTTATGGGGACAGCATGGTTATAGGGGACAGTCTGGCTATAGGGGACAGTCTGGGTATAGGGGACAGTCTGACTATAGGGGACAGTCTGGGAATGGGGACAGTATGGTTATGGGGGGCAGTCTGGGTATCGGGGACTGTTTGGGTATAGGGGACAGGCTGGGTATGGGGACAGTCTGGGTATAGGGGACAGTCTGGCTATAGGGGGCAGTCTGGGTATGGGGACAGTCTGGCTATAGGGGACCGTATGGTCATAGGGGACAGTCTGGGTATAGGGGACAGTATATTTTTGGGGACAGTCTGGATATAGGGGACAGTATGGTTATCGGGGACAATATGGGTATGGGGACAGTTTGGTTATAGGTTATAGTCTGGGTATAAGGGATAGTCTGGGTATAGGGGCAGTCTGGGTACAGGGGACAGTCTGGCTATAGGGGGCAGTATGGGTATAGGGGACAGGCTGGGTATAGGGAACAGTTTGGGTATAGCGGACAGTCTGGGTATAGGGAACAGTTTGGGTATTGGGGACAGTCTGGGTATAGGGGACAGTCTGGGTACAGGGGACAGTCTGGGTACAGGGGACAGTCTGGCTATGGGGGCAGTCTGGTATAGGGGACAGGCTGGGTATAGGGGACAGTCTGGGTATAGGGGACAGTCTGGGTATAGGGGACAGTCTGGGTATAGGGAACAGTTTGGGTATAGGGGACAGTCTGTGTATGGGGATAGTATGGTTATAGGGGACAGTCTGTTTATGGGGACAGTATGGTTATAGGGGGCAGTCTGGGTATAGGGGACAGTCTGCTTATAGGGGACAGTCTGGGTATCGGGGGCAGCCTGACTATAGGGGACAGTCTGGCTATAGGGGATAGTCTGCATATAGGGGACTGTTTGGGTATAGGGGACTGTCTGGGTATGGGGACAGTCTTGGTATAGGGGACGGTCTGGCTATAGCGGGCAGTCTGGGTATGGGGGCAGTCTGGGTATGGGGACAGTCTGGCTATAGGGGACCGTATGGTCATAGGGGACAGTCTGGGTATAGGGAACAGTCTGGCTATAGGGGGCAGTCTGGGTGTAGGGGACAGTCTGGGTATAGGGGAGAGTCTGGCTATATGGGACAGTCTGGTTAAAGGGGACAGTCTGGGTATCAGGGACTGCTTCGGTATAGGGGACAATCTGGTTATAGGGTCAGTCTGGCTATAGGGTACAGTCTGGGTTTAGGGGACAGTCTGCATATAGGTGACTGTTTGGGTATCGGGGACTGTTTGGGTATAGGGGACAGTCTAGTTATAGGGGGCTGTCTAGGTATAGGGGACAGTCTGGTTATAGGGGACAGTCTGGTTATAGGGAACAGTTTGGGTATAGGGGACAGTCTGGCTAAAGGGACAGTATGGGTATAGTGGACAGTCTGGTTATAGGGGACAGTCTGGGTATAGGGGACAGCCTGGATATAGGGGACAGTCTGGGTATAGGGGACAGTTTGGGTATTGGGTACAATCTGGGAATAGGGGCAGTCTGGGTATAGGGGACAGTCTGGCTTTCGGGGACAGTCTGGGTATAGGGGACAGTCTGGGTATAGGGGACAGTCTGGGTATCATGGACTGCTTCGGTATAAGGGACAATCTGGTTATAGGGTCAGTCTGGCTATAGGGTACAGTCTGGTTATAGGGGACAGTCTGCATATAGGGGACTGTTTGGGTATAGGGGGCAGTCTGGGTATAAGGGACAGTCTGGCTATAGGGGCCGTCTGGGTATGGGGACAGTATGGTTATAGGGGACATTCTGGGTATCGGGGAGAGGCTGGCTATAGGGGACAGTCTGGCTATAGGGGACATTCTACATATAGGTGACTGTTTGGGTATAGGGGACAGTTTGGGTAGAGAGGAGAGTCTGGCTATATGGGACAGTCTCGTTAAAGTGGACAGTCTGGGTATCAGTGATTGCTTTGGTATAGGGGACAGTCTGGTTATAGGGTCAGTCTGGCTACAGGGTACAGTCTGGCTATGGGGGACAGTCTGCATATAGGGGACAGTTTGGGTAAGGGGACAGTCTGGTTATGGGGGGCTGTCTGGGTATACGGGACAGTCGGGGTATAGGGGATCATCTGGGTATCGGGGACGGTCTGGCTATAGGTGACAGTCTGGTTATAGGGTACAGTCTGCGTATAGGGGACAGTCTGCATATATATGACAGCATGATTATAGGGGACAGTCTGTTTATGGGGACAGCATGGTTATAGGGGACAGTCTGGCTATAGGGGACAGTCTGTTTATGGGGACAGCATAGTTATAGGGGACAGCCTGGGTACAGGGGACAGTCTGGGTACAGGGGATAGTCTGGGTATAGGGGATAGTCTGGGTATAGGGGACAGTCTTGGTATAGGGGAAAGTCTTGGTTATAGGGGACAGTATGATTATAGGGGACAGTCTGGCTATAGGGGACAGTCTGGCTATAGGGGACAGTATGGTTATAGGGGACATTCTGGGTATGGGGACAGTATGGTTACAGGGGACATTCTGGGTATCGGGGAGATGCTGGCTATAGGGGACAGTCTGGCTATAGGAGACAGTCTGCATTTAGGTGACTGTTTGGGTATAGGGGACAGTTTGGGTAGAGAGGAGAGTCTGGCTATATGGGACAGTCTGGTTAAAGGGGACAGTCTGGGTATCAGGGACTGCTTCGATATAGGGGACAATCTGGTTATAGGGTCAGTCTGGCTATAGGGTACAGTCTGGGTTTAGGGGACAGTCTGCATATAGGTGACTGTTTGGGTATCGGGGACTGTTTGGGTATAGGGGACAGTCTAGTTATAGGGGGCTGTCTAGGTATAGGGGACAGTCTGGTTATAGGGGACAGTCGGTGTATAGGGGACAGGCTCGGCATAGGGAACAGTTTGGGTATAGGTGAGAGTCTGGTTAAAGGGGACAGTTTGGGTAGCGGGGACAATCTGGGTATGGGGACAGTCTGGGTATCGGGGACAGTCTGGGTATAGGGGACAGTCTGGCTAAAGGGACAGTCTGGTTATAGGGGACAGTCTGGGTATAGTGGACAGTCTGGTTATAGGAACAGTCTGGGTATAGGGGACAGTCTGGGTATAGGGGACAGCCTGGATATAGGGGACAGTCTGGGTATAGGGGACAGTTTGGGTATAGGGCACAGTCTGGGAAAAGTGCAGTCTGGGTATAGGGGACAGTGTGGCTATAGGGGACAGACTGGGTATGGGGACAGTATGGTTATAGGGGACATTCAGGGCATCGGGGAGAGGCTGGCTATGGGGGACAGTCTGGCTATAGGGGACAGTCTGCATATAGGGGACGGTTTAGGTACAGGGGACAGTTTGGGTAGAGCGGAGAGTCTGGCTATAGGGGACAGTCTGGGAATCGGGGACTGTTTGGGTATAGGGGACAGTTTGGTTATAGGGGGCAGTCTGGGTATAGGGGACAGTCTGGTTATAGGGTACAGTCTGCGTATAGGGGACAGTCTGCATATATATGACAGCATGATTATAGGGGACAGTCTGTTTATGGGGACAGCATGGTTATAGGGGACAGTCTGGCTATAGGGGACAGTCTGGGTATAGGGGATAGTCTGGCTATAGGGGACAGTCTGAGTACAGGGGACAGTCTGGGTATAGGGGACAGTCTGGCTATAGGGGACAGTCTGGGTATGGGGACAGTATGGTTATGGGGGGCAGTCTGGGTATCGGGGACTGTTTGGGTATAGGGGACAGGCTGGGTATGGGGACAGTCTGGGTATAGGGGACAGTCTGGCTATAGGGGGCAGTCTGGGTATGGGGACAGTCTGGCTATAGGGGACCGTATGGTCATAGGGGACAGTCTGGGTATAGGGGACAGTATATTTTTGGGGACAGTCTGGATATAGGGGACAGTATGGTTATCGGGGACAATATGGGTATGGGGACAGTTTGGTTATAGGTTATAGTCTGGGTATAAGGGATAGTCTGGGTATAGGGGCAGTCTGGGTACAGGGGACAGTCTGGCTATAGGGGGCAGTCTGGGTATAGGGGACAGGCTGGGTATAGGGAACAGTTTGGGTATAGCGGACAGTCTGGGTATAGGGAACAGTTTGGGTATTGGGGACAGTCTGGGTATAGGGGACAGTCTGGGTACAGGGGACAGTCTGGGTACAGGGGACAGTCTGGCTATGGGGGCAGTCTGGTATAGGGGACAGGCTGGGTATAGGGGACAGTCTGGGTATAGGGGACAGTCTGGGTATAGGGGACAGTCTGGGTATAGGGAACAGTTTGGGTATAGGGGACAGTCTGTGTATGGGGATAGTATGGTTATAGGGGACAGTCTGTTTATGGGGACAGTATGGTTATAGGGGGCAGTCTGGGTATAGGGGACAGTCTGCTTATAGGGGACAGTCTGGGTATCGGGGGCAGCCTGGCTATGGGGGACAGTCTGGCTATAGGGGACAGTCTGCATATAGGGGACTGTTTGGGTATAGGGGACTGTCTGGGTATGGGGACAGTCTTGGTATAGGGGACGGTCTGGCTATAGGGGGCAGTCTGGGTATGGGGGCAGTCTGGGTATGGGGACAGTCTGGCTATAGGGGACCGTATGGTCATAGGGGACAGTCTGGGTATAGGGGACAGTATGTTTTTGGGGACAGTCTGGGTATAGGGGACAGTCTGGCTATAGGGGGCAGTCTGGGTATAGGGGACAGTGTGGCTATCGGGGGCAGTCTGGGTATAAGGGACAGTCTGGGTATAGGGGACAGTCTGGGTATCGGGGACAGTCTGGGTATCGGGGACAGTCTGGGTATCGGGGACAGTCTGGCTATAGGGGACAGTCTGGGTATCGGGGACAGTTTGGGTATAGGGGACAGTTTGGATATAGGGGACAGTCTGGGTATAGGGGACAGTCTGTGTATAGGGGACAGTCTGCTTTTCGGGGACAGCCTGGGTATGGGGACAGTCTGGGTATAGGGGACAGTCTGGCTATAGGGGACAGTCTGGCTATAGGGGACAGTCTGGCTATAGGGGGCAGTCTGGGTATAGGGGACAGTCTGGTTATATGGACATTGTGGTGATAGGGGACAGTCTGGGTATAGGGGACAGTCTGCGTATAGGGGACAGTCTGCTTTTAGGGGACAGCCTGGGTATGGGGACAGTCTGGGTATAGGGGACAGTCTGGCTATAGGGGACAGTCTGGCTATAGGGGGCAGTCTGGGTATAGGGGACAGTCTGGCTTTTGGGGACAGTCTCGGTATCGGGGAGAGTAAGGTTATAGGGGACAATCTGGCTACAGGGGGCAGTCTGGGCACAGAGGACAGTCTGGCTACAGGGGACAGTTTGGGTATAGGGGAGAGTCTGGCTATAGGGCACAGTCTGGCGTTAGGGGACAGTCTGGGTATAGGGGAGAGTCTGGGTATAGGGGACAGTCTGGGTATAGGGGACAGTCTGGGTATAGGGGACAGTCTAGGTATAGGGGACAGTCTGAGTATCGGGGACAGTCTCGGTATCGGGGACAGTAAGGTTATAGGGGACAATCTGGCTATAGGAGGCAGTCTGGGCATAGGGGACAGTCTGGCTACAGGGGACAGTTTGGGTATAGGGGACAGTCTGGGTATAGGGGACATACTGGCTATAGGGGGCAGTCTGGGCATAGGGGACAGTCTGGCTATAGGGGACATTTTGGGTATAGGGGACAGTCTGGGTATAGGGGACAGTCTGCTTTTAGGGGACAGCCTGGGTATGGGGACAGCCTGGGTATAGGGGACAATCTGGCTACAGGGGGCAGTCTGGGCATAGGGGACAGTCTGGCTATAGGGGACAGTCTGGGCATAGGGTTTAGTCTGGCTATAGGGGGCAGTCTGGGTATAGGGGACAGTCTGGCTATAGGGGGAAGTCTGGGTATAGGGGACAGTGTGGCTATCGGGGGCAGTCTGGGTATAGGGGACAGTCTGGGTATCGGGGACAGTCTGGCTATAGGGGACAGTTTGGATATAGGGGACAGTCTGGGTATAGGGGACAGTCTGGGTATAGGGGACAGTCTGCTTTTAGGGGACAGCCTGGGTATGGGGACAGTCTGGCTATAGGGGACAGTCTGGCTATAGGGGACAGTGTTGCTATCGGGGGCAGTCTGGGTATAGGGGACTGTCTGGGTATAGGGGACAGTCTGGGTATTGGGGACAGTATGGGTATAGTGGACAGTCTGGTTATAGGGGACAGTCTGGGTATAGGGGACAGCCTGGATATAGGGGACAGTCTGGGTATAGGGGACAGTTTGGGTATAGGGCACAGTCTGGGAATAGGGGCAGTCTGGGTATAGGGGACAGTGTGGCTATAGGGGACAGACTGGGTATGGGGACAGTATGGTTATAGGGGACATTCAGGGCATCGGGGAGAGGCTGGCTATGGGGGACAGTCTGGCTATAGGGGACAGTCTGCATATAGGGGACGGTTTAGGTACAGGGGACAGTTTGGGTAGAGCGGAGAGTCTGGCTATAGGGGACAGTCTGGGAATCGGGGACTGTTTGGGTATAGGGGACAGTTTGGTTATAGGGGCAGTCTGGGTATAGGGGACAGTCTGGTTATAGGGTACAGTCTGCGTATAGGGGACAGTCTGCATATATATGACAGCATGATTATAGGGGACAGTCTGTTTATGGGGACAGCATGGTTATAGGGGACAGTCTGGCTATAGGGGACAGTCTGGGTATAGGGGATAGTCTGGCTATAGGGGACAGTCTGAGTACAGGGGACAGTCTGGGTATAGGGGAGAGTCTGGGTATAGGGGACAGTCTGGGTATGGGGACAGTATGGTTATGGGGGGCAGTCTGGGTATCGGGGACTGTTTGGGTATAGGGGACAGGCTGGGTATGGGGACAGTCTGGGTATAGGGGACAGTCTGGCTATAGGGGGCAGTCTGGGTATGGGGACAGTCTGGCTATAGGGGACCGTATGGTCATAGGGGACAGTCTGGGTATAGGGGACAGTATATTTTTGGGGACAGTCTGGATATAGGGGACAGTATGGTTATCGGGGACAATATGGGTATGGGGACAGTTTGGTTATAGGTTATAGTCTGGGTATAAGGGATAGTCTGGGTATAGGGGCAGTCTGGGTACAGGGGACAGTCTGGCTATAGGGGGCAGTCTGGGTATAGGGGACAGGCTGGGTATAGGGAACAGTTTGGGTATAGCGGACAGTCTGGGTATAGGGAACAGTTTGGGTATTGGGGACAGTCTGGGTATAGGGGACAGTCTGGGTACAGGGGACAGTCTGGGTACAGGGGACAGTCTGGCTATGGGGGCAGTCTGGTATAGGGGACAGGCTGGGTATAGGGGACAGTCTGGGTATAGGGAACAGTTTGGGTATAGGGGACAGTCTGTGTATGGGGATAGTATGGTTATAGGGGACAGTCTATTTATGGGGACAGTATGGTTATAGGGGGCAGTCTGGGTATAGGGGACAGTCTGCTTATAGGGGACAGTCTGGGTATCGGGGGCAGCCTGGCTATGGGGGACAGTCTGGCTATAGGGGACAGTCTGCATATAGGGGACTGTTTGGGTATAGGGGACTGTCTGGGTATGGGGACAGTCTTGGTATAGGGGACGGTCTGGCTATAGGGGGCAGTCTGGGTATGGGGGCAGTCTGGGTATGGGGACAGTCTGGCTATAGGGGACCGTATGGTCATAGGGGACAGTCTGGGTATAGGGGACAGTATGTTTTTGGGGACAGTCTGGGTATAGGGGACAGTCTGGCTATAGGGGGCAGTCTGGGTATAGGGGACAGTGTGGCTATCGGGGACAGTCTGGGTATAGGGGACAGTCTGGGTATCGGGGACAGTCTGGGTATCGGGGACAGTCTGGGTATCGGGGACAGTCTGGCTATAGGGGACAGTCTGGGTATCGGGGACAGTTTGGGTATAGGGGACAGTTTGGATATAGGGGACAGTCTGGGTATAGGGGACAGTCTGTGTATAGGGGACAGTCTGCTTTTCGGGGACAGCCTGGGTATGGGGACAGTCTGGGTATAGGGGACAGTCTGGCTTTCGGGGACAGTCTGGCTATAGGGGACAGTCTGGCTATAGGGGGCAGTCTGGGTATAGGGGACAGTCTGGGTATCGGGGACAGTCTGGCTATAGGGGACAGTTTGGATATAGGGGACAGTCTGGGTATAGGGGACAGTCTGGGTATAGGGGACAGTCTGCTTTTAGGGGACAGCCTGGGTATGGGGACAGTCTGGCTATAGGGGACAGTCTGGCTATAGGGGACAGTGTTGCTATCGGGGGCAGTCTGGGTATAGGGGACTGTCTGGGTATAGGGGACAGTCTGGGTATTGGGGAAAGTATGGGTATAGTGGACAGTCTGGTTATAGGGGACAGTCTGGGTATAGGGGACAGCCTGGATATAGGGGACAGTCTGGGTATAGGGGACAGTTTGGGTATAGGGCACAGTCTGGGAATAGGGGCAGTCTGGGTATAGGGGACAGTGTGGCTATAGGGGACAGACTGGGTATGGGGACAGTATGGTTATAGGGGACATTCAGGGCATCGGGGAGAGGCTGGCTATGGGGGACAGTCTGGCTATAGGGGACAGTCTGCATATAGGGGACGGTTTAGGTACAGGGGACAGTTTGGGTAGAGCGGAGAGTCTGGCTATAGGGGACAGTCTGGGAATCGGGGACTGTTTGGGTATAGGGGACAGTTTGGTTATAGGGGCAGTCTGGGTATAGGGGACAGTCTGGTTATAGGGTACAGTCTGCGTATAGGGGACAGTCTGCATATATATGACAGCATGATTATAGGGGACAGTCTGTTTATGGGGACAGCATGGTTATAGGGGACAGTCTGGCTATAGGGGACAGTCTGGGTATAGGGGATAGTCTGGCTATAGGGGACAGTCTGAGTACAGGGGACAGTCTGGGTATAGGGGACAGTCTGGCTATAGGGGACAGTCTGGGTATGGGGACAGTATGGTTATGGGGGGCAGTCTGGGTATCGGGGACTGTTTGGGTATAGGGGACAGGCTGGGTATGGGGACAGTCTGGGTATAGGGGACAGTCTGGCTATAGGGGGCAGTCTGGGTATGGGGACAGTCTGGCTATAGGGGACCGTATGGTCATAGGGGACAGTCTGGGTATAGGGGACAGTATATTTTTGGGGACAGTCTGGATATAGGGGACAGTATGGTTATCGGGGACAATTTGGGTATGGGGACAGTTTGGTTATAGGTTATAGTCTGGGTATAAGGGATAGTCTGGGTATAGGGGCAGTCTGGGTACAGGGGACAGTCAGGCTATAGGGGGCAGTCTGGGTATAGGGGACAGGCTGGGTATAGGGAACAGTTTGGGTATAGCGGACAGTCTGGGTATAGGGAACAGTCTGGGTATAGGGGACAGTCTGGGTACAGGGGACAGTCTGGGTACAGGGGACAGTCTGGCTATGGGGGCAGTCTGGTATAGGGGACAGGCTGGGTATAGGGGACAGTCTGGGTATAGGGGACAGTCTGGGTATAGGGGACAGTTTGGGTATAGGGGACAGTCTGTGTATGGGGATAGTATGGTTATAGAGGACAGTCTGTTTATGGGGACAGTATGGTTATAGGGGGCAGTCTGGGTATAGGGGACAGTCTGCTTATAGGGGACAGTCTGGGTATCGGGGGCAGTCTGGCTATAGGGGACAGTCTGGCTATAGGGGACAGTCTGCATATAGGGGACTGTTTGGGTATAGGGGACTGTCTGGGTATGGGGACAGTCTTGGTATAGGGGACGGTCTGGCTATAGGTGGCAGTCTGGGTATGGGGGCAGTCTGGGTATGGGGACAGTCTGGCTTTAGGGGACCGTATGGTCATAGGGGACAGTCTGGGTATAGGGGACAGTATGTTTTTGGGGACAGTCTGGGTATAGGGGACAGTCTGGCTATAGGGGGCAGTCTGGGTATAGGGGACAGTCTGGCTATAGGGGGCAGTCTGGGTATAGGGGACAGTGTGGCTATCGGGGACAGTCTGGGTATAGGGGACAGTCTGGGTATCGGGGACAGTCTGGGTATCGGGGACAGTTTGGGTATAGGGGACAGTTTGGATATAGGGGACAGTCTGGGTATAGGGGACAGTCTGTGTATAGGGGACAGTCTGCTTTTAGGGGACAGCCTGGGTATGGGGACAGTCTGGGTATAGGGGACAGTCTGGCTATAGGGGACAGTCTGGCTATAGGGGACAGTCTGGCTATAGGGGGCAGTCTGGGTATAGGGGACAGTCTGGGTATATGGACATTGTGGTTATAGGGGACAGTCTGGGTATAGGGGACAGTCTGAGTATAGGGGACAGTCTGCTTTTAGGGGACAGCCTGGGTATGGGGACAGTCTGGGTATATGGGACAGTCTGGCTATAGGGGACAGTCTGGCTATAGGGGGCAGTCTGGGTATAGAGGACAGTCTGGCTATAGGGGACAGTCTGCATATAGGGGACTGTTTGGGTATAGGGGAGAGTCTGGCTATAGGGCACAGTCTGGCGTTAGGGGACAGTCTGGCTATAGGGGACCGTATGGTCATAGGGGACAGTCTGGGTATAGGGGACAGTATATTTTTGGGGACAGTCTGGATATAGGGGACAGTATGGTTATCGGGGACAATTTGGGTATGGGGACAGTTTGGTTATAGGTTATAGTCTGGGTATAAGGGATAGTCTGGGTATAGGGGCAGTCTGGGTACAGGGGACAGTCAGGCTATAGGGGGCAGTCTGGGTATAGGGGACAGGCTGGGTATAGGGAACAGTTTGGGTATAGCGGACAGTCTGGGTATAGGGAACAGTCTGGGTATAGGGGACAGTCTGGGTACAGGGGACAGTCTGGGTACAGGGGACAGTCTGGCTATGGGGGCAGTCTGGTATAGGGGACAGGCTGGGTATAGGGGACAGTCTGGGTATAGGGGACAGTCTGGGTATAGGGGACAGTTTGGGTATAGGGGACAGTCTGTGTATGGGGATAGTATGGTTATAGAGGACAGTCTGTTTATGGGGACAGTATGGTTATAGGGGGCAGTCTGGGTATAGGGGACAGTCTGCTTATAGGGGACAGTCTGGGTATCGGGGGCAGTCTGGCTATAGGGGACAGTCTGGCTATAGGGGACAGTCTGCATATAGGGGACTGTTTGGGTATAGGGGACTGTCTGGGTATGGGGACAGTCTTGGTATAGGGGACGGTCTGGCTATAGGTGGCAGTCTGGGTATGGGGGCAGTCTGGGTATGGGGACAGTCTGGCTTTAGGGGACCGTATGGTCATAGGGGACAGTCTGGGTATAGGGGACAGTATGTTTTTGGGGACAGTCTGGGTATAGGGGACAGTCTGGCTATAGGGGGCAGTCTGGGTATAGGGGACAGTCTGGCTATAGGGGGCAGTCTGGGTATAGGGGACAGTGTGGCTATCGGGGACAGTCTGGGTATAGGGGACAGTCTGGGTATCGGGGACAGTCTGGGTATCGGGGACAGTCTGGGTATCGGGGACAGTTTGGGTATAGGGGACAGTTTGGATATAGGGGACAGTCTGGGTATAGGGGACAGTCTGTGTATAGGGGACAGTCTGCTTTTAGGGGACAGCCTGGGTATGGGGACAGTCTGGGTATAGGGGACAGTCTGGCTATAGGGGACAGTCTGGCTATAGGGGACAGTCTGGCTATAGGGGGCAGTCTGGGTATAGGGGACAGTCTGGGTATATGGACATTGTGGTTATAGGGGACAGTCTGGGTATAGGGGACAGTCTGAGTATAGGGGACAGTCTGCTTTTAGGGGACAGCCTGGGTATGGGGACAGTCTGGGTATATGGGACAGTCTGGCTATAGGGGACAGTCTGGCTATAGGGGGCAGTCTGGGTATAGAGGACAGTCTGGCTATAGGGGACAGTCTGCATATAGGGGACTGTTTGGGTATAGGGGAGAGTCTGGCTATAGGGCACAGTCTGGCGTTAGGGGACAGTCTGGGTATAGGGGAGAGTCTGGGTATAGGGGACAGTCTGGGTATAGGGGACAGTCTGGGTATAGGGGACAGTCTAGGTATAGGGGACAGTCTGAGTATCGGGGACAGTCTCGGTATCGGGGACAGTAAGGTTATAGGGGACAATCTGGCTATAGGGGGCAGTCTGGGCATAGGGGACAGTCTGGCTACAGGGGACAGTTTGGGTATAGGGGATAGTCTGGGTATAGGGGACAATCTGGCTATAGGGGGCAGTCTGGGCATAGGGGACAGTCTGGCTATAGGGTCAGTTTGGGTATAGGGGACAGTCTGGGTATAGGGGAGAGTCTGGGTATAGGGGACAGTCTGGGTATAGGGGGTAGTCTGGGTATAGGGGACAGTGTGGCTATCGGGGGCAGTCTGGGTATAGGGGACAGTCTCGGTATCGGGGACAGTAAGGTTATAGGGGACAATCTGGCTATAGGGGGCAGTCTGGGCATAGGGGACAGTCTGGCTACAGGGGACAGTTTGGGTATAGGGGACAGTCTGGGTATAGGGGACATACTGGCTATAGGGGGCAGTCTGGGCATAGGGGACAGTCTGGCTATAGGGGACATTTTGGGTATAGGGGACAGTCTGGGTATAGGGGACAGTCTGCTTTTAGGGGACAGCCTGGGTATGGGGACAGCCTGGGTATAGGGGACAATCTGGCTATAGGGGGCAGTCTGGGCATAGGGGACAGTCTGGCTATAGGGGACAGTCTGGGCATAGGGTTTAGTCTGGCTATAGGGGGCAGTCTGGGTATAGGGGACAGTCTGGCTATAGGGGGAAGTCTGGGTATAGGGGACAGTGTGGCTATCGGGGGCAGTCTGGGTATAGGGGACAGTCTGGGTATCGGGGACAGTCTGGCTATAGGGGACAGTTTGGATATAGGGGACAGTCTGGGTATAGGGGACAGTCTGGGTATAGGGGACAGTCTGCTTTTAGGGGACAGCCTGGGTATGGGGACAGTCTGGCTATAGGGGACAGTCTGGCTATAGGGGACAGTGTTGCTATCGGGGGCAGTCTGGGTATAGGGGACTGTCTGGGTATAGGGGACAGTCTGGGTATTGGGGACAGTATGGGTATAGTGGACAGTCTGGTTATAGGGGACAGTCTGGGTATAGGGGACAGCCTGGATATAGGGGACAGTCTGGGTATAGGGGACAGTTTGGGTATAGGGCACAGTCTGGGAATAGGGGCAGTCTGGGTATAGGGGACAGTGTGGCTATAGGGGACAGACTGGGTATGGGGACAGTATGGTTATAGGGGACATTCAGGGCATCGGGGAGAGGCTGGCTATGGGGGACAGTCTGGCTATAGGGGACAGTCTGCATATAGGGGACGGTTTAGGTACAGGGGACAGTTTGGGTAGAGCGGAGAGTCTGGCTATAGGGGACAGTCTGGGAATCGGGGACTGTTTGGGTATAGGGGACAGTTTGGTTATAGGGGCAGTCTGGGTATAGGGGACAGTCTGGTTATAGGGTACAGTCTGCGTATAGGGGACAGTCTGCATATATATGACAGCATGATTATAGGGGACAGTCTGTTTATGGGGACAGCATGGTTATAGGGGACAGTCTGGGTATAGGGGACAGTCTGGGTATAGGGGATAGTCTGGCTATAGGGGACAGTCTGAGTACAGGGGACAGTCTGGGTATAGGGGACAGTCTGGCTATAGGGGACAGTCTGGGTATGGGGACAGTATGGTTATGGGGGGCAGTCTGGGTATCGGGGACTGTTTGGGTATAGGGGACAGGCTGGGTATGGGGACAGTCTGGGTATAGGGGACAGTCTGGCTATAGGGGGCAGTCTGGGTATGGGGACAGTCTGGCTATAGGGGACCGTATGGTCATAGGGGACAGTCTGGGTATAGGGGACAGTATATTTTTGGGGACAGTCTGGATATAGGGGACAGTATGGTTATCGGGGACAATTTGGGTATGGGGACAGTTTGGTTATAGGTTATAGTCTGGGTATAAGGGATAGTCTGGGTATAGGGGCAGTCTGGGTACAGGGGACAGTCAGGCTATAGGGGGCAGTCTGGGTATAGGGGACAGGCTGGGTATAGGGAACAGTTTGGGTATAGCGGACAGTCTGGGTATAGGGAACAGTCTGGGTATAGGGGACAGTCTGGGTACAGGGGACAGTCTGGGTACAGGGGACAGTCTGGCTATGGGGGCAGTCTGGTATAGGGGACAGGCTGGGTATAGGGGACAGTCTGGGTATAGGGGACAGTCTGGGTATAGGGGACAGTTTGGGTATAGGGGACAGTCTGTGTATGGGGATAGTATGGTTATAGAGGACAGTCTGTTTATGGGGACAGTATGGTTATAGGGGGCAGTCTGGGTATAGGGGACAGTCTGCTTATAGGGGACAGTCTGGGTATCGGGGGCAGTCTGGCTATAGGGGACAGTCTGGCTATAGGGGACAGTCTGCATATAGGGGACTGTTTGGGTATAGGGGACTGTCTGGGTATGGGGACAGTCTTGGTATAGGGGACGGTCTGGCTATAGGTGGCAGTCTGGGTATGGGGGCAGTCTGGGTATGGGGACAGTCTGGCTATAGGGGACCGTATGGTCATAGGGGACAGTCTGGGTATAGGGGACAGTATGTTTTTGGGGACAGTCTGGGTATAGGGGACAGTCTGGCTATAGGGGGCAGTCTGGGTATAGGGGACAGTCTGGCTATAGGGGGCAGTCTGGGTATAGGGGACAGTGTGGCTATCGGGGACAGTCTGGGTATAGGGGACAGTCTGGGTATCGGGGACAGTCTGGGTATCGGGGACAGTCTGGGTATCGGGGACAGTCTGGCTATAGGGGACAGTCTGGGTATCGGGGACAGTTTGGGTATAGGGGACAGTTTGGATATAGGGGACAGTCTGGGTATAGGGGACAGTCTGTGTATAGGGGACAGTCTGCTTTTAGGGGACAGCCTGGGTATGGGGACAGTCTGGGTATAGGGGACAGTCTGGCTATAGGGGACAGTCTGGCTATAGGGGACAGTCTGGCTATAGGGGGCAGTCTGGGTATAGGGGACAGTCTGGGTATATGGACATTGTGGTTATAGGGGACAGTCTGGGTATAGGGGACAGTCTGAGTATAGGGGACAGTCTGCTTTTAGGGGACAGCCTGGGTATGGGGACAGTCTGGGTATAGGGGACAGTCTGGCTATAGGGGACAGTCTGGCTATAGGGGGCAGTCTGGGTATAGAGGACAGTCTGGCTATAGGGGACAGTCTGCATATAGGGGACTGTTTGGGTATAGGGGAGAGTCTGGCTATAGGGCACAGTCTGGCGTTAGGGGACAGTCTGGGTATAGGGGAGAGTCTGGGTATAGGGGACAGTCTGGGTATAGGGGACAGTCTGGGTATAGGGGACAGTCTAGGTATAGGGGACAGTCTGAGTATCGGGGACAGTCTCGGTATCGGGGACAGTAAGGTTATAGGGGACAATCTGGCTATAGGGGGCAGTCTGGGCATAGGGGACAGTCTGGCTACAGGGGACAGTTTGGGTATAGGGGATAGTCTGGGTATAGGGGACAATCTGGCTATAGGGGGCAGTCTGGGCATAGGGGACAGTCTGGCTATAGGGTCAGTTTGGGTATAGGGGACAGTCTGGGTATAGGGGACGGTCTGCTTTTAGGGGACAGCCTGGGTATGGGGACAGTCTGGGTATAGGGGACAATCTGGCTATAGGGGGCAGTCTGGGCATCGGGGACAGTCTGGGCATAGGGTTTAGTCTGGCTATAGGGGGCAGTCTGGGTATAGGGGACAGTCTGGCTATAGGGGGTAGTCTGGGTATAGGGGACAGTGTGGCTATCGGGGGCAGTCTGGGTATAGGGGACAGTCTGGGTATCGGGGACAGTCTGGCTATAGGGGACAGTTTGGATATAGGGGACAGTCTGGGAATAGGGGACAGTCTGGGTATAGGGGACAGTCTGCTTTTAGGGGACAGCCTGGGTATGGGGACAGTCTGGCTATAGGGGACAGTCTGGCTATAGGGGACAGTGTTGCTATCGGGGGCAGTCTGGGTATAGGGGACAGTCTGGGTATAGGGGACAGTCTGGGTATCGGGGACAGTCTGGGTATCGGGGACAGTCTGGCTATCGGGGACAGTATGGTCATAGGGGATAGTCTGGGTATAGGGGACAGTATGCTTATAGGGGACAGTCATAGAATCATAGAAGATAGGAGCAGGAGTAGGCCATTCGGCCCCTCTAGCCTGCTCCGCCATTCAATGCAATCGTGGCTGATCATCCAAATTCAGTACCCTGTCCCTGCTTTCTCCCCATATCCCTTGATCCCTTTAGCCTTAAGAAATATACCCAACTCCTTCTTGAATCTATTTAATGAATTGGCCTCTACTGCCTTCTGTGGCAGAGAATTCCACAGGTTCACCACTCTCTGGGTGAAGAAATTCCTCCTCATTTCTGTCCTAAATGGCTTACCCCTTATCCTTAGACTGGTACCCCTGGTTCTGGACTCCCCGACCATCGGGAACATCCTTCCTGCATCTAGTTTGTCCTGTCCTGTCAGAATTTTATAAGTTTCAATGAGATCCCCTCTCATTCTTCTAAACTCCAGCAAGTATAAGCCCAATCGACCCAATCTCTCTTCATACGTCATTCCTGCCATCCCAGGTTTCAGCCTTGTGAATCTTCGCTGAACTCTTTCCATGGGAAGAACATCCTTCCTCAGATAAGGCGACCAAAACTGCACACAGTACTCAAGGTGTGGTCTCACCAAGACCCTGTACAACTGCAGCAAGACATCCTTGTTCCTGTACTCAAACCCTCTCGCTATGAAGGCCAACATACCATTTGCCTACTTAACCGCCTGCTGCACCTGCATGCTTACCTTCAGAGACTGGTGCACAAGGACACCCAGGTCTCGTTGCACTTCCCCTTCTCCCAATCTATTGCCATTCAGATAATAATCTGCCTTTCTGTTTTTGACACCAAAGTGGATAACCTCGCATTTATCCACGTTATATTGCATCTGCCACGCTTCTGCCCAATCACCCAACCTGTCCAAATCATCCTGGAGTTTCTCGGCATCCTCCTCGCAGCACACACGCCCACCCAGTTTTGTGTCGTCTGCAAACTTGGAGATATTACATCTAGTTCCCTTGTCTAGATCATTAATATATATTGTGAATAGCTGGGGTCCAAGAACCGATCCCTGCGGTACCCCACTAGTCACTGCCTGCCACTCGGAAAAAGACCCGTTTATTCCAACTCTTTGCTTTCTGTCTGCCAACCAGTTCTCTATCCAAGTCAATACCTTGCCCCCAATCCCATGTGCCTTAACTTTACACGCTAATCTCTTATGCGGGACCTTATCAAAAGCCTTTTTGAAGTCCAAATACACCACATCCACTGGTTCTCCCTTATCTATTTTACCAGTTACATCCTCAAAAAATTCCAGTAGATTAGTCAAGCATGATTTAGCTTTTGTAAATCCATGTTGACTTTGTCCGATCCTGTCACTGTTTTCCAAGTGCTCAGCTATTACATCTTTTATAATGGACTCTAGCATTTTCCCCACTACCGATGTCAGGCTTACCGGTCTATAATTCCCTGCTTTCTCTCTACCACCTTTTTTGAATAGTGGGGTAACATTAGCTACTCTCCAATCCATGGGTACTGTTCCAGATTCCATCGAATGTTGGAAGATGATCAGCAATGCATCTACTATTTCTAGGGCCAATTCCTTAAGTACCCTAGGATGTAGATTTGGGTATAGGGGACAGTCTGGCTATAGGGACAGTATGGTTATAGGGGACAGTCTGGGTATAGTGGACAGTCTGGCTATAGGGGACAATCTGGGTATCGGGGACAGTCTGGATATAAGGGCCTGTTTGGGTATAGGGGACAGTTTGAGTATCGGCGACTGTCTGGCTATAGGGGACAATCTGGTTATAGGGGACAGTCTGGATATAGGGGACAGTTTGGGTATAGGATACTGTCTGGGTATAGGGGGCTGTCTTGATATTGGGGACAGTGTGATTAAAGGAGACAGTCTGGGTATAGGGGACAGTCTGGGTATAGGGGATAGTCTGGGCATAGGGGCCAGTCTGGCTATAGGGGACAGTCTTGGTATAGGGGACAGTCTTGGTATAGGGGACAGTCTTGGTATAGGGGACAGTCTGGGTATAGGGGACAGTCTGGGTATAGGGGACTGTCTGGGTATGGGGACAGTTTGGGTGTAGGGGACAGTCAGGCTATGAGGGACAGTCTGGTTATAGGTGACACTCTGGGTGTAGGGGCAGTCTGGGTATAAGGGACAGTCTAGCTTTAGGGGCAGTCTGGGTATGGGGACAGTATGGTTATAGGGGACATTCTGGGTATCGGGGAGAGGCTGGCTATAGGAGACAGTCTGGCCATAGGGGATAGTCTGCATGTAGGTGACTGTTTGGGTATAGGGGACAGTTTGGGTAGAGAGGAGAGTCTGGCTATATGGGACAGTCTGGTTAAAGGGGACAGTCTGGCTAAGGGTACAGTCTGGGTATGGGGACAGTCTGCATAAAGGGGACTGTTTGGGTATCGGGGACTGTTTGGGTATAGGGGACAGTCTGGTTATTGGGGACAGTCGGGGTATAGGGGATCATCTGGGTATAGGGGACAGTCTGACTATAGGGGACAGTCTGGGTATAGGGACAGTCTGGGTATGGGGACATTGTGGATATAGGGGACAGTCTGGGTATAGGGGACAGTCTGGCTATTGGGGACAGTCTAGGTATAGGGGACTGGCTGGTTAAAGGGGACAGTATCGTTATAGGGGACAGCATAGTTATAGGAGACAGTCTGGGTATAGGGGACGGTATGGTTATAGGGGACAGTCTGGGTATGAGGACAGTCTGGCTATAGGGGGCAGTCTGGGTATAGGGGACAGTCTGGGTATAGGGGACAGTCTGGGTACAGGGGATAGTCTGGGTATAGGGGAGAGTCTGGCTATATGGGACAGGCTGGTTAAAGGGGACAGTATGGTTATAGGGGACAGTCTGGGTACAGGGGACAGTCTGGCTATAGGGGACAATCTAGATATAGGGGACAGGCTGGTTAAAGGGGACAGTATGGTTATAGGGTCAGTCTGGCTATAGGGTACAATCTGGGTATAGGGGGCAGTCTGGGTATAGGGGACTGTTTGGGTATAGGGGGCTGTCTGGGTAAAAGGGACAGTCTGGCTATAGGGGCCGTCTGGGTATGGGGACAGTATGGTTATAGGGGACATTCTGGGTATCGGGGAGAGGCTGGCTATAGGGGACAGTCTGGCTACAGGGGACAGTCTAGGTATAGGGGACAGGCTGGTTAAAGCGGACAGTATGGTTATAGGGGACAGTCTGTTTATGGGGACAGCATAGTTATAGGGGACAGTCTGGGTTTAGGTGACAGTCTGGGTACAGGGGACAATCTGGGTATAGGGTACAGTCTGGGTATAGGGGATAGTCTGGGTATAGGGGACAGTCTTGGTATAGGGGACTGTCTTGGTATAGGGGACAGTATGGTTATAGGGGACAGTCTGGCTATAGTGGACAGTCTGGCTATAGGGGACAGTCTGGGTATGGAAACAGTATGGTTATAGGGGACAGCCTGGGTATGGAGACAGTATGGTTACAGGGGACATTCTGGGTATCGGGGAGAGGCTGGCTATAGGGGACAGTCTGGCTATAGGAGACAGTCTGCATTTAGGTGACTGTTTGGGTATAGGGGACAATTTGGGTAGAGAGGAGAGTCTGGCTATATGGGACAGTCTGGTTAAAGGGGACAGTCTGGGTATCAGGGACTGCTTCGGTATAGGGGACAATCTGGTTATAGGGTCAGTCTGGCTATAGGGTACAGTCTGGGTATAGGGGACAGTCTGCATATAGGGGACTGTTTGGGTATCGGGGACTGTTTGGGTATAGGGGCAGTCTAGTTATAGGGGGCTGTCTGGGTATAGGGGACAGTCGGGGTATAGGGTACAGGCTAGGCATAGGGAACAGTTTGGGTATAGGGGACAGTTTGGGTAGCAGGGACAATCTGGGGATGGGGACAATCTGGGTATCGGGGACAGTCTGGGTATGGGGGACAGTCTGGTTATAGGGAACAGTTTGGGTATAGGGGACAGTCTGGCTAAAGGGACAGTATGGGTATAGTGGACAGTCTGGTTATAGGGGACAGTCTGGGTATAGGGGACAGCCTGGATATAGGGGACAGTCTGGGTATAGGGGACAGTTTGGGTATTGGGTACAGTCTGGGAATAGGGGCAGTCTGGGTACAGGGGACAATCTGGGTATAGGGTACAGTCTGGGTATAGGGGATAGTCTGGGTATAGGGGACAGTCTTGGTATAGGGGACTGTCTTGGTATAGGGGACAGTATGGTTATAGGGGACAGTCTGGCTATAGTGGACAGTCTGGCTATAGGGGACAGTCTGGGTATGGAAACAGTATGGTTATAGGGGACAGCCTGGGTATGGAGACAGTATGGTTACAGGGGACATTCTGGGTATCGGGGAGAGGCTGGCTATAGGGGACAGTCTGGCTATAGGAGACAGTCTGCATTTAGGTGACTGTTTGGGTATAGGGGACAATTTGGGTAGAGAGGAGAGTCTGGCTATATGGGACAGTCTGGTTAAAGGGGACAGTCTGGGTATCAGGGACTGCTTCGGTATTGGGGACAATCTGGTTATAGGGTCAGTCTGGCTATAGGGTACAGTCTGGGTATAGGGGACAGTCTGCATATAGGGGACTGTTTGGGTATCGGGGACTGTTTGGGTATCGGGGACTGTTTGAGTATAGGGGCAGTCTAGTTATAGGGGGCTGTCTGGGTATAGGGGACAGTCGGGGTATAGGGTACAGGCTAGGCATAGGGAACAGTTTGGGTATAGGGGACAGTTTGGGTAGCAGGGACAATCTGGGGATGGGGACAATCTGGGTATCGGGGACAGTCTGGGTATGGGGGACAGTCTGGTTATAGGGAACAGTTTGGGTATAGGGGACAGTCTGGCTAAAGGGACAGTATGGGTATAGTGGACAGTCTGGTTATAGGGGACAGTCTGGGTATAGGGGACAGCCTGGATATAGGGGACAGTCTGGGTATAGGGGACAGTTTGGGTATTGGGTACAGTCTGGGAATAGGGGCAGTCTGGGTATAGGGGACAGTCTGGCTTTCGGGGACAGTCTGGGTATAGAGGACAGTCTGGGTATAGGGGACAGTCTGGGTATAGGGGACAGTCTGGGTATCAGGGACTGCTTCGGTATAAGGGACAATCTGGTTATAGGGTCAGTCTGGCTATAGAGTACAGTCTGGTTATGGGGACAGTCTGCATATAGGGGACTGTTTGGGTATAGGGGGCAGTCTGGGTATAAGGGACAGTCTGGCTATAGGGGCCGTCTGGGTATGGGGGCAGTCTGGGTATGGGGACAGTCTGGCTATAGGGGACCGTATGGTCATAGGGGACAGTCTGGGTATAGGGGACAGTATGTTTATGGGGACAGTCTGGGTATAGGGGACAGTCTGGCTATAGGGGGCAGTCTGGGTATAGGGGACAGTGTGGCTATCGGGGGCAGTCTGGGTATAAGGGACAGTCTGGGTATAGGGGACAGTCTGGGTATCGGGGACAGTCTGGGTATCGGGGACAGTCTGGGTATCGGGGACAGTCTGGCTATAGGGGACAGTCTGGGTATCGGGGACAGTTTGGGTATAGGGGACAGTTTGGATATAGGGGACAGTCTGGGTATAGGGGACAGTCTGTGTATAGGGGACAGTCTGCTTTTCGGGGACAGCCTGGGTATGGGGACAGTCTGGGTATAGGGGACAGTCTGGCTATAGGGGACAGTCTGGCTATAGGGGACAGTCTGGCTATAGGGGGCAGTCTGGGTATAGGGGACAGTCTGGGTATATGGACATTGTGGTTATAGGGGACAGTCTGGGTATAGGGGACAGTCTGCGTATAGGGGACAGTCTGCTTTTAGGGGACAGCCTGGGTATGGGGACAGTCTGGGTATAGGGGACAGTCTGGCTATAGGGGACAGTCTGGCTATAGGGGGCAGTCTGGGTATAGGGGACAGTCTGGCTATAGGGGACAGTCTCGGTATCGGGGAGAGTAAGGTTATAGGGGACAATCTGGCTATAGGGGGCAGTCTGGGCACAGAGGACAGTCTGGCTACAGGGGACAGTTTGGGTATAGGGGAGAGTCTGGCTATAGGGCACAGTCTGGCGTTAGGGGACAGTCTGGGTATAGGGGAGAGTCTGGGTATAGGGGACAGTCAGGGTATAGGGGACAGTCTGGGTATAGGGGACAGTCTAGGTATAGGGGACAGTCTGAGTATCGGGGACAGTCTCGGTATCGGGGACAGTAAGGTTATAGGGGACAATCTGGCTATAGGGGGCAGTCTGGGCATAGGGGACAGTCTGGCTATAGGGGACATTTTGGGTATAGGGGACAGTCTGCGTATAGGGGACAGTCTGCTTTTAGGGGACAGCCTGGGTATGGGGACAGTCTGGGTATAGGGGACAATCTGGCTATAGGGGGCAGTCTGGGCATAGGGGACAGTCTGGCTATAGGGGACAGTCTGGGCATAGGGTTTAGTCTGGCTATAGGGGGCAGTCTGGGTATAGGGGACAGTCTGGCTATAGGGGGAAGTCTGGGTATAGGGGACAGTGTGGCTATCGGGGGCAGTCTGGGTATAGGGGACAGTCTGGGTATCGGGGACAGTCTGGCTATAGGGGACAGTTTGGATATAGGGGACAGTCTGGGTATAGGGGACAGTCTGGGTATAGGGGACAGTCTGCTTTTAGGGGACAGCCTGGGTATGGGGACAGTCTGGCTATAGGGGACAGTCTGGCTATAGGGGACAGTGTTGCTATCGGGGGCAGTCTGGGTATAGGGGACTGTCTGGGTATAGGGGACAGTCTGGGTATTGGGGACAGTATGGGTATAGTGGACAGTCTGGTTATAGGGGACAGTCTGGGTATAGGGGACAGCCTGGATATAGGGGACAGTCTGGGTATAGGGGACAGTTTGGGTATAGGGCACAGTCTGGGAATAGGGGCAGTCTGGGTATAGGGGACAGTGTGGCTATAGGGGACAGACTGGGTATGGGGACAGTATGGTTATAGGGGACATTCAGGGCATCGGGGAGAGGCTGGCTATGGGGGACAGTCTGGCTATAGGGGACAGTCTGCATATAGGGGACGGTTTAGGTACAGGGGACAGTTTGGGTAGAGCGGAGAGTCTGGCTATAGGGGACAGTCTGGGAATCGGGGACTGTTTGGGTATAGGGGACAGTTTGGTTATAGGGGCAGTCTGGGTATAGGGGACAGTCTGGTTATAGGGTACAGTCTGCGTATAGGGGACAGTCTGCATATATATGACAGCATGATTATAGGGGACAGTCTGTTTATGGGAACAGCATGGTTATAGGGGACAGTCTGGCTATAGGGGACAGTCTGGGTATAGGGGATAGTCTGGCTATAGGGGACAGTCTGAGTACAGGGGACAGTCTGGGTATAGGGGACAGTCTGGCTATAGGGGACAGTCTGGGTATGGGGACAGTATGGTTATGGGGGGCAGTCTGGGTATCGGGGACTGTTTGGGTATAGGGGACAGGCTGGGTATGGGGACAGTCTGGGTATAGGGGACAGTCTGGCTATAGGGGGCAGTCTGGGTATGGGGACAGTCTGGCTATAGGGGACCGTATGGTCATAGGGGACAGTCTGGGTATAGGGGACAGTATATTTTTGGGGACAGTCTGGATATAGGGGACAGTATGGTTATCGGGGACAATTTGGGTATGGGGACAGTTTGGTTATAGGTTATAGTCTGGGTATAAGGGATAGTCTGGGTATAGGGGCAGTCTGGGTACAGGGGACAGTCAGGCTATAGGGGGCAGTCTGGGTATAGGGGACAGGCTGGGTATAGGGAACAGTTTGGGTATAGCGGACAGTCTGGGTATAGGGAACAGTCTGGGTATAGGGGACAGTCTGGGTACAGGGGACAGTCTGGGTACAGGGGACAGTCTGGCTATGGGGGCAGTCTGGTATAGGGGACAGGCTGGGTATAGGGGACAGTCTGGGTATAGGGGACAGTCTGGGTATAGGGGACAGTTTGGGTATAGGGGACAGTCTGTGTATGGGGATAGTATGGTTATAGAGGAAAGTCTGTTTATGGGGACAGTATGGTTATAGGGGGCAGTCTGGGTATAGGGGACAGTCTGCTTATAGGGGACAGTCTGGGTATCGGGGGCAGTCTGGCTATGGGGGACAGTCTGGCTATAGGGGACAGTCTGCATATAGGGGACTGTTTGGGTATAGGGGACTGTCTGGGTATGGGGACAGTCTTGGTATAGGGGACGGTCTGGCTATAGGTGGCAGTCTGGGTATGGGGGCAGTCTGGGTATGGGGACAGTCTGGCTATAGGGGACCGTATGGTCATAGGGGACAGTCTGGGTATAGGGGACAGTATGTTTTTGGGGACAGTCTGGGTATAGGGGACAGTCTGGCTATAGGGGGCAGTCTGGGTATAGGGGACAGTCTGGCTATAGGGGGTAGTCTGGGTATAGGGGACAGTGTGGCTATCGGGGACAGTCTGGGTATAGGGGACAGTCTGGGTATCGGGGACAGTCTGGGTATCGGGGACAGTCTGGGTATCGGGGACAGTCTGGCTATAGGGGACAGTCTGGGTATCGGGGACAGTTTGGGTATAGGGGACAGTTTGGATATAGGGGACAGTCTGGGTATAGGGGACAGTCTGTGTATAGGGGACAGTCTGCTTTTAGGGGACAGCCTGGGTATGGGGACAGTCTGGGTATAGGGGACAGTCTGGCTATAGGGGACAGTCTGGCTATAGGGGACAGTCTGGCTATAGGGGGCAGTCTGGGTATAGGGGACAGTCTGGGTATATGGACATTGTGGTTATAGGGGACAGTCTGGGTATAGGGGACAGTCTGAGTATAGGGGACAGTCTGCTTTTAGGGGACAGCCTGGGTATGGGGACAGTCTGGGTATAGGGGACAGTCTGGCTATAGGGGACAGTCTGGCTATAGGGGGCAGTCTGGGTATAGAGGACAGTCTGGCTATTGGGGACAGTCTGCATATAGGGGACTGTTTGGGTATAGGGGAGAGTCTGGCTATAGGGCACAGTCTGGCGTTAGGGGACAGTCTGGGTATAGGGGAGAGTCTGGGTATAGGGGACAGTCTGGGTATAGGGGACAGTCTGGGTATAGGGGACAGTCTAGGTATAGGGGACAGTCTGAGTATCGGGGACAGTCTCGGTATCGGGGACAGTAAGGTTATAGGGGACAATCTGGCTATAGGGGGCAGTCTGGGCATAGGGGACAGTCTGGCTACAGGGGACAGTTTGGGTATAGGGGATAGTCTGGGTATAGGGGACAATCTGGCTATAGGGGGCAGTCTGGGCATAGGGGACAGTCTGGCTATAGGGTCAGTTTGGGTATAGGGGACAGTCTGGGTATAGGGGACGGTCTGCTTTTAGGGGACAGCCTGGGTATGGGGACAGTCTGGGTATAGGGGACAATCTGGCTATAGGGGGCAGTCTGGGCATCGGGGACAGTCTGGGCATAGGGTTTAGTCTGGCTATAGGGGGCAGTCTGGGTATAGGGGACAGTCTGGCTATAGGGGGTAGTCTGGGTATAGGGGACAGTGTGGCTATCGGGGGCAGTCTGGGTATAGGGGACAGTCTGGGTATCGGGGACAGTCTGGCTATAGGGGACAGTTTGGATATAGGGGACAGTCTGGGAATAGGGGACAGTCTGGGTATAGGGGACAGTCTGCTTTTAGGGGACAGCCTGGGTATGGGGACAGTCTGGCTATAGGGGACAGTCTGGCTATAGGGGACAGTGTTGCTATCGGGGGCAGTCTGGGTATAGGGGACAGTCTGGGTATAGGGGACAGTCTGGGTATCGGGGACAGTCTGGGTATCGGGGACAGTCTGGCTATCGGGGACAGTATGGTCATAGGGGATAGTCTGGGTATAGGGGACAGTATGCTTATAGGGGACAGTCATAGAATCATAGAAGATAGGAGCAGGAGTAGGCCATTCGGCCCCTCTAGCCTGCTCCGCCATTCAATGCAATCGTGGCTGATCATCCAAATTCAGTACCCTGTCCCTGCTTTCTCCCCATATCCCTTGATCCCTTTAGCCTTAAGAAATATACCCAACTCCTTCTTGAATCTATTTAATGAATTGGCCTCTACTGCCTTCTGTGGCAGAGAATTCCACAGGTTCACCACTCTCTGGGTGAAGAAATTCCTCCTCATTTCTGTCCTAAATGGCTTACCCCTTATCCTTAGACTGGTACCCCTGGTTCTGGACTCCCCGACCATCGGGAACATCCTTCCTGCATCTAGTTTGTCCTGTCCTGTCAGAATTTTATAAGTTTCAATGAGATCCCCTCTCATTCTTCTAAACTCCAGCAAGTATAAGCCCAATCGACCCAATCTCTCTTCATACGTCATTCCTGCCATCCCAGGTTTCAGCCTTGTGAATCTTCGCTGAACTCTTTCCATGGGAAGAACATCCTTCCTCAGATAAGGCGACCAAAACTGCACACAGTACTCAAGGTGTGGTCTCACCAAGACCCTGTACGACTGCAGCAAGACATCCTTGTTCCTGTACTCAAACCCTCTCGCTATGAAGGCCAACATACCATTTGCCTACTTAACCGCCTGCTGCACCTGCATGCTTACCTTCAGAGACTGGTGCACAAGGACACCCAGGTCTCGTTGCACTTCCCCTTCTCCCAATCTATTGCCATTCAGATAATAATCTGCCTTTCTGTTTTTGACACCAAAGTGGATAACCTCGCATTTATCCACGTTATATTGCATCTGCCACGCTTCTGCCCAATCACCCAACCTGTCCAAATCATCCTGGAGTTTCTCGGCATCCTCCTCGCAGCACACACGCCCACCCAGTTTTGTGTCGTCTGCAAACTTGGAGATATTACATCTAGTTCCCTTGTCTAGATCATTAATATATATTGTGAATAGCTGGGGTCCAAGAACCGATCCCTGCGGTACCCCACTAGTCACTGCCTGCCACTCGGAAAAAGACCCGTTTATTCCAACTCTTTGCTTTCTGTCTGCCAACCAGTTCTCTATCCAAGTCAATACCTTGCCCCCAATCCCATGTGCCTTAACTTTACACGCTAATCTCTTATGCGGGACCTTATCAAAAGCCTTTTTGAAGTCCAAATACACCACATCCACTGGTTCTCCCTTATCTATTTTACCAGTTACATCCTCAAAAAATTCCAGTAGATTAGTCAAGCATGATTTAGCTTTTGTAAATCCATGTTGACTTTGTCCGATCCTGTCACTGTTTTCCAAGTGCTCAGCTATTACATCTTTTATAATGGACTCTAGCATTTTCCCCACTACCGATGTCAGGCTTACCGGTCTATAATTCCCCGCTTTCTCTCTACCACCTTTTTTGAATAGTGGGGTAACATTAGCTACTCTCCAATCCATGGGTACTGTTCCAGATTCCATCGAATGTTGGAAGATGATCAGCAATGCATCTACTATTTCTAGGGCCAATTCCTTAAGTACCCTAGGATGTAGATTTGGGTATAGGGGACAGTCTGGCTATAGGGACAGTATGGTTATAGGGGACAGTCTGGGTATAGTGGACAGTCTGGCTATAGGGGACAATCTGGGTATCGGGGACAGTCTGGATATAAGGGCCTGTTTGGGTATAGGGGACAGTTTGAGTATCGGCGACTGTCTGGCTATAGGGGACAATCTGGTTATAGGGGACAGTCTGGGTATAGGGGACAGTTTGGGTATAGGATACTGTCTGGGTATAGGGGGCTGTCTTGATATTGGGGACAGTGTGATTAAAGGAGACAGTCTGGGTATAGGGGACAGTCTGGGTATAGGGGATAGTCTGGGCATAGGGGCCAGTCTGGCTATAGGGGACAGTCTTGGTATAGGGGACAGTCTTGGTATAGGGGACAGTCTGGGTATAGGGGACAGTCTGGGTATAGGGGACTGTCTGGGTATGGGGACAGTTTGGGTGTAGGGGACAGTCAGGCTATGAGGGACAGTCTGGTTATAGGTGACACTCTGGGTGTAGGGGCAGTCTGGGTATAAGGGACAGTCTAGCTTTAGGGGCAGTCTGGGTATGGGGACAGTATGGTTATAGGGGACATTCTGGGTATCGGGGAGAGGCTGGCTATAGGAGACAGTCTGGCCATAGGGGATAGTCTGCATGTAGGTGACTGTTTGGGTATAGGGGACAGTTTGGGTAGAGAGGAGAGTCTGGCTATATGGGACAGTCTGGTTAAAGGGGACAGTCTGGCTAAGGGTACAGTCTGGGTATGGGGACAGTCTGCATAAAGGGGACTGTTTGGGTATCGGGGACTGTTTGGGTATAGGGGACAGTCTGGTTATTGGGGACAGTCGGGGTATAGGGGATCATCTGGGTATAGGGGACAGTCTGACTATAGGGGACAGTCTGGGTATAGGGACAGTCTGGGTATGGGGACATTGTGGATATAGGGGACAGTCTGGGTATAGGGGACAGTCTGGCTATTGGGGACAGTCTAGGTATAGGGGACTGGCTGGTTAAAGGGGACAGTATCGTTATAGGGGACAGCATAGTTATAGGAGACAGTCTGGGTATAGGGGACGGTATGGTTATAGGGGACAGTCTGGGTATGAGGACAGTCTGGCTATTGGGGGCAGTCTGGGTATAGGGGACAGTCTGGGTATAGGGGACAGTCTGGGTACAGGGGATAGTCTGGGTATAGGGGAGAGTCTGGCTATATGGGACAGGCTGGTTAAAGGGGACAGTATGGTTATAGGGGACAGTCTGGGTACAGGGGACAGTCTGGCTATAGGGGACAATCTAGATATAGGGGACAGGCTGGTTAAAGGGGACAGTATGGTTATAGGGTCAGTCTGGCTATAGGGTACAATCTGGGTATAGGGGGCAGTCTGGGTATAGGGGACTGTTTGGGTATAGGGGGCTGTCTGGGTAAAAGGGACAGTCTGGCTATAGGGGCCGTCTGGGTATGGGGACAGTATGGTTATAGGGGACATTCTGGGTATCGGGGAGAGGCTGGCTATAGGGGACAGTCTGGCTACAGGGGACAGTCTAGGTATAGGGGACAGGCTGGTTAAAGCGGACAGTATGGTTATAGGGGACAGTCTGTTTATGGGGACAGCATAGTTATAGGGGACAGTCTGGGTTTAGGTGACAGTCTGGGTACAGGGGACAATCTGGGTATAGGGTACAGTCTGGGTATAGGGGATAGTCTGGGTATAGGGGACAGTCTTGGTATAGGGGACTGTCTTGGTATAGGGGACAGTATGGTTATAGGGGACAGTCTGGCTATAGTGGACAGTCTGGCTATAGGGGACAGTCTGGTTAAAGGGGACAGTCTGGGTATCAGGGACTGCTTCGGTATAGGGGACAATCTGGTTATAGGGTCAGTCTGGCTATAGGGTACAGTCTGGGTATAGGGGACAGTCTGCATATCGGGGACTGTTTGGGTATCGGGGACTGTTTGGGTATCGGGGACTGTTTGGGTATAGGGGCAGTCTAGTTATAGGGGGCTGTCTGGGTATAGGGGACAGTCGGGGTATAGGGTACAGGCTAGGCATAGGGAACAGTTTGGGTATAGGGGACAGTTTGGGTAGCAGGGACAATCTGGGGATGGGGACAATCTGGGTATCGGGGACAGTCTGGGTATGGGGGACAGTCTGGTTATAGGGAACAGTTTGGGTATAGGGGACAGTCTGGCTAAAGGGACAGTATGGGTATAGTGGACAGTCTGGTTATAGGGGACAGTCTGGGTATAGGGGACAGCCTGGATATAGGGGACAGTCTGGGTATAGGGGACAGTTTGGGTATTGGGTACAGTCTGGGAATAGGGGCAGTCTGGGTACAGGGGACAATCTGGGTATAGGGTACAGTCTGGGTATAGGGGACAGTCTTGGTATAGGGGACTGTCTTGGTATAGGGGACAGTATGGTTATAGGGGACAGTCTGGCTATAGTGGACAGTCTGGCTATAGGGGACAGTCTGGGTATGGAAACAGTATGGTTATAGGGGACAGCCTGGGTATGGAGACAGTATGGTTACAGGGGACATTCTGGGTATCGGGGAGAGGCTGGCTATAGGGGACAGTCTGGCTATAGGAGACAGTCTGCATTTAGGTGACTGTTTGGGTATAGGGGACAATTTGGGTAGAGAGGAGAGTCTGGCTATATGGGACAGTCTGGTTAAAGGGGACAGTCTGGGTATCAGGGACTGCTTCGGTATTGGGGACAATCTGGTTATAGGGTCAGTCTGGCTATAGGGTACAGTCTGGGTATAGGGGACAGTCTGCATATAGGGGACTGTTTGGGTATCGGGGACTGTTTGGGTATCGGGGACTGTTTGGGTATAGGGGCAGTCTAGTTATAGGGGGCTGTCTGGGTATAGGGGACAGTCGGGGTATAGGGTACAGGCTAGGCATAGGGAACAGTTTGGGTATAGGGGACAGTTTGGGTAGCAGGGACAATCTGGGGATGGGGACAATCTGGGTATCGGGGACAGTCTGGGTATGGGGGACAGTCTGGTTATAGGGAACAGTTTGGGGATAGGGGACAGTCTGGCTAAAGGGACAGTATGGGTATAGTGGACAGTCTGGTTATAGGGGACAGTCTGGGTATAGGGGACAGCCTGGATATAGGGGACAGTCTGGGTATAGGGGACAGTTTGGGTATTGGGTACAGTCTGGGAATAGGGGCAGTCTGGGTATAGGGGACAGTCTGGCTTTCGGGGACAGTCTGGGTATAGAGGACAGTCTGGGTATAGGGGACAGTCTGGGTATAGGGGACAGTCTGGGTATCAGGGACTGCTTCGGTATAAGGGACAATCTGGTTATAGGGTCAGTCTGGCTATAGAGTACAGTCTGGTTATGGGGACAGTCTGCATATAGGGGACTGTTTGGGTATAGGGGGCAGTCTGGGTATAAGGGACAGTCTGGCTATAGGGGCCGTCTGGGTATGGGGACAGTATGGTTATAGGGGACATTCTGGGTATCGGGGAGAGGCTGGCTATAGGGGACAGTCTGGCTATCGGGTACAGTCTGCATATAGGTGACTGTTTGGTTATAGGGGACAGTTTGGGTAGAGAGGAGAGTCTGGCTATATGGGACAGTCTTGTTAAAGGGGACAGTCTGGGTATCAGTGATTGCTTTGGTATAGGGGACAGTCTGGTTATAGGTTCAGTCTGGCTATAGGGTACAGTCTGGGTATGTGGGACAGTCTGCATATAGGGGACTGTTTGGGTATAGGGGACATTCTGGTTATAGGGGATCATCTGGGTATAGGGGACAGTCTGGCTATAGGGGACAGTCTGGGTAGAGGGGACAGTCTGGGTATGCGGACATTGTGGATATAGGGGGCAGTCTGGGTATAGGGGACAGTCTGGTTATAGGGGACAGGCTGGTTAAAGCGGACAGTATGGTTATAGGGGACAGTCTGTTTATGGGGACAGCATAGTTATAGGGGACAGCCTGGGTACAGGGGACAGTCTGGGTATAGGGGACAGTCTTGCTATAGGGGAAAGTCTTGGTTATAGGGGACAGTGTGATTATAGGGGACAGTCTGGCTATAGGGGACAGTCTGGCTATAGGGGACAGTATGGTTATAGGGGACAGCCTGGGTATGGGGACAGTATGGTTACAGGGGACATTCTGGGTATCGGGGAGAGGCTGGCTATATGGGACAGTCTGGTTAAAGGGGACAGTCTGGGTATCAGGGACTGCTTCGGTATAGGGGACAATCTGGTTATAGGGTCAGTCTGGCTATAGGGTACAGTCTGGGTTTAGGGGACAGTGTGCATATAGGGGACTGTTTGGGTATCGGGACTGTTTGGGTATAGGGGACAGTCTAGTTATCGGGGGCTGTCTAGGTATAGGGGACAGTCTGGTTATCGGGGACAGTCGGGGTATAGGGGACAGGCTCGGCATAGGGAACAGTTTGGGTATAGGGGAGAGTCTGGGTAAAGGGGACAGTTTGGGTAGCAGGGACAATCTGGGTATGGGGACAGTCTGGGTATCGGGGACAGTCTGGGTATAGTGGACAGTCTGGCTAAAGGGACAGTCTGGTTATAGGGGACAGTCTGGGTATAGTGGACAGTCTGGTTATAGGGGACAGCCTGGATATAGGGGACAGTCTGGGTATAGGGGACAGTTTGGGTATAGGGTACAGTCTGGGAATAGGGGCAGTCTGGCTTTCGGGGACAGTCTGGGTATAAGGGACTGTTGGGGTATAGGGGATAGTCAGGCTTTGGGGGACAGTCTGGTTATAGGGGACAGTCTGGGTATAGGGGACTGTTTGGGAAAAGGGGACAGTCTGGTTATAGGGGACAGTCTGGCTATAGGGGAGAGACTGGGTATGGGGACAGTATGGCTTTAGGGGACATTCAGGGCATCGGGGAGAGGCTGGCTATGGGGAACAGTCTGGCTATAGGGGACAGTCTGCATATGGGGGACGGTTTAGGTACAGGGGACAGTTTGGGTAGAGTGGAGAGTCTGGCTATAGGGGACAGTCTGGGAATCGGGGACTGTTTGGGTATAGGGGACAGTTTGGTTATAGGGGGCAGTCTGGGTATAGGGGACAGTCTGGTTATTGGGTACAGTCTGCGTATAGGGGACAGTCTGCATATATATGACAGCATGGTTATAGGGGACAGTCTGGCTATAGGGGACAGTCTGGCTATAGGGGACAGTCTGAGTACAGGGGACAGTCTGGGTATAGGGGACAGTCTGGCTATAGGGGACAGTCTGGCTATAGGGGACAGTATGGTTATAGGGGGCAGTCTGGGTATCGGGGACTGTTTGGGTATAGGGGACAGTCTGGGTATCAGGGACATTATGGTTATAGGGGACAGTCTGTGTATGGGGACAGTCTGGGTATAGCGGACAGTCTGGCTATAGGGGGCAGTCTGGGTATGGGGACAGTCTGGCTATAGGGGACCGTATGGTCATAGGGGACAGTCTGGGTATAGGGGTCAGTATGTTTTTGGGGACAGTCTGGATATAGGGGACAGTATGGTTATCGGGGACAATATGGGTATGGGGACAGTTTGGTTATAGGTTATAGTCTCGGTATAAGGGATAGTCTGGGTATAGGGGCAGTCTGGGTACAGGGGACAGTCTGGCTATAGGGGGCAGGCTTGGTATAGGGAACAGTTTGGGTATAGGGGACAGTCTGGGTATAGGGAACAGTTTGAGTTTTGGGGACAGTCTGGGTATAGGGGACAGTTTGGGTATCGGGGACAGTCTGGGTATAGGGAACAGTCTGGGTACAGGGGACAGTCTGGCTAATGGGACAGTCTGGCTATGGGGGCAGTCTGGGTATAGGGGACAGGCTGGGTATAGGGGACAGTCTGGGTATAGGGGACAGTCTGGGTATAGGGGACAGTCTGGGTATAGGGAACAGTTTGGGTATAGGGGACAGTCTGTTTATAGGGACAGTATGGTTATAGGGGGCAGTCTGGGTATAGGGGACAGTCTGCTTATAGGGGACAGTCTGGGTATCGGGGGCAGTCTGGCTATAGGGGACAGTCTGCATATAGGGGACTGTTTGGGTATAGGGGACTGTTTGGGTATGGGGACAGTCTGGTTAAAGGGGGCAGTCTGGGTATAGGGGACAGTCTGGTTATAGGGGACAGTCGGGTTATAGGGGATAGTCTGGGTATAGAGGACAGTCTGCATATAGGGGACTGTTTGGGTGTAGGGGCAGTATGGCTGTAGGGGACAGTCTGGCTTTAGGGGACAGTCTGGGTGTAGGGGACAGTCTGGGTATAGGGGAGAGTCTGGGTATAGGGGACAGTCTGGGTATAGGAGACAGTCTGGGTATAGGGGAAAGTCTGGGTATCTGGGACTGTCTCGGTATCGGGGACAGTCTTGGTAAAGGGGACAGTAAGGTTATAGGGGACAGTCTGGGTATGGGGACAGTCTGGGTATGGGAGACAGTCTGGTATCGTGGACAGTTTGGGTATAGGGGACAGCTAACGATATAGGGGACAGTCTGGGTATAGGGGACAGTCTGGGTATAGGGGACAGTCTGCTTTTAGGGGGCAGCCTGGGTATGGGGATAGTCTGGGTATAGGGGACAGTCTGGCTATAGGGGACAGTCTGGCTGTTGGGGACAGTCTGGCTATAGGGGACAGTCTGGCTTTAGGGGACAGTCTGTGTGTAGGGGACAGTCTGGGTATAGGGGAGAGTCTGGGTATAGGGGACAGTCTGGGTATAGGGGACAGTCTGGGTATAGGGGAGAGTCTGGGTATCGGGGACTGTCTCGGTATCGGGGACAGTAAGGTTATAGGGGACAGTAAGGTTATAGGGGACAGTCTGGGTATGGGGGACAGTCTGGCTATAGGGGACAGACTGGCTATAGGGGGCAGTCTGGGCATAGGGGACAGTCTGGCTATAGGGGACAGTTTGGGTATAGGGGACAGTTTGGGTATAGGGGACAGTCTGGGTATAGGGGACAGTCTGCTTTTAGGGGACAGCCTGGGTATGGGGACAGTCTGGGTATAGGGGACAGTCTGGCTATAGGGGACAGTCCAGCTATAGGGGGCAGTCTGGGTATAGTGGACAGTGTTGCTATCGGGGGCAGTCTGGGTATAGGGGACAGTCTGGGTATAGGGGACAGTCTGGGTATCGGGGACAGTCTGGGTATCGGGGACAGTCTGGCTATAGGGGAGAGTCTGGGTATAGGGGACAGTCTGGGTATCGCGGACAGTCTGGCTATAGGGGACAGTATGGTCATAGGGGATAGTTTGGGTATAGGGGACAGTATGCTTATAGGGGACAGTCATAGAATCATCGAAGATAGGAGCAGGAGTAGGCCATTCGGCCCCTCTAACCTGCTCCGCCATTCAATGCAATCGTGGCTGATCATCCAAATTCAGTACCCTGTCCCTGCTTTCTCCCCATATCCCTTGATCCCTTTAGCCTTAAGAAATACACCCAACTCCTTCTTGAATCTAATTAATGAATTGGCCTCTACTGCCTTCTGTGGCAGAGAATTCCACAGGTTCACCACTCTCTGGGTGAAGAAATTCCTTCTCATTTCTGTCCTAAATGGCTTACCCCTTATCCTTAGACTGGTACCCCTGGTTCTGGACTCCCCGACCATCGGGAACATCCTTCCTGCATCTAGTTTGTCCTGTCCTGTCAGAATTTTATAAGTTTCAATGAGATCCCCTCTCATTCTTCTAAACTCCAGCAAGTATAAGCCCAATCGACCCAATCTCTCTTCATACGTCATTCCTGCCATCCCAGGTTTCAGCCTTGTGAATCTTCACTGAACTCTTTCCATGGGAAGAACATCCTTCCTCAGATAAGGCGACCAAAACTGCACACAGTACTCAAGGTGTGGTCTCACCAAGGCCCTGTACAACTGCAGCAAGACATCCTTGTTCCTGTACTCAAACCCTCTCGCTATGAAGGCCAACATACCATTTGCCTACTTAACCGCCTGCTGCACCTGCATGCTTACCTTCAGAGACTGGTGCACAAGGACACCCAGGTCTCGTTGCACTTCCCCTTCTCCCAATCTATTGCCATTCAGATAATAATCTGCCTTTCTGTTTTTGACACCAAAGTGGATAACCTCGCATTTATCCACGTTATATTGCATCTGCCACGCTTCTGCCCAATCACCCAACCTGTCCAAATCATCCTGGAGTTTCTCGGCATCCTCCTCGCAGCACACACGCCCACCCAGTTTTGTGTCGTCTGCAAACTTGGAGATATTACATCTAGTTCCCTTGTCTTGATCATTAATATATATTGTGAATAGCTGGGGTCCAAGAACCGATCCCTGCGGTACCCCACTAGTCACTGCCTGCCACTCGGAAAAAGACCCGTTTATTCCAACTCTTTGCTTTCTGTCTGCCAACCAGTTCTCTATCCAAGTCAATACCTTGCCCCCAATCCCATGTGCCTTAACTTTACACGCTAATCTCTTATGCGGGACCTTATCAAAAGCCTTTTTGAAGTCCAAATACACCACATCCACTGGTTCTCCCTTATCTATTTTACCAGTTACATCCTCAAAAAATTCCAGTAGATTAGTCAAGCATGATTTAGCTTTTGTAAATCCATGTTGACTTTGTCCGATCCTGTCACTGTTTTCCAAGTGCTCAGCTGTTACATCTTTTATGATGGACTCTAGCATTTTCCCCAATACCGATGTCAGGCTTACCGGTCTATAATTCCCCGCTTTCTCTCTACCACCTTTTTTGAATAGTGGGGTAACATTAGCTACCCTCCAATCCATGGGTACTGTTCCAGATTCCATCGAATGTTGGAAGATGATCAGCAATGCATCTACTATTTCTAGGGTCAATTCCTTAAGTACCCTAGGATGTAGATTTGGGTATAGGGGACAGTATGGCCATAGGGACAATATGGTTATAGGGGACAGTCTGGGTATAGTGGACATTCTGGCTATAGGGGACAATCTGGGTATCGGGGACAGTCTGGATATAGGGGCCTGTTTGGGTATAGGGGACAGTTTGAGTATCGGCGACTGTCTGGCTATAGGGGACAATCTGGTTATAGGGGACAGTCTGGGTATAGCGGATAGTTTGGGTATAGGATACTGTCTGGGTATAGGGGGCAGTCTTGATATTGGGGACAGTGTGATTATAGGGGACAGTCTGGGTATAGGGGATAGTCTGGGCATAGGGGCCAGTCTGGCTATAGGGGACAGTCTTGGTATAGGGGACAGTCTGGGTATAGGGGACAGTCTTGGTATAGGGGACAGTCTGGGTATGGGGACAGTTTGGGTGTAGGGGACAGTCAGGCTATGAGGGACAGTCTGGTTATAGGTGACACTCTGGGTATAGGGGCAGTCTGAGTATAAGGGACAGTCTGGCTATAGGGGCAGTCTGGGTATGGGGACAGTATGGTTATAGGGGACATTCTGGGTATCGGGGAGAGGCTGGCTATAGGAGACAGTCTGGCTATAGGGGATAGTCTGCATGTAGGTGACTGTTTGGGTATAGGGGACAGTTTGGGTAGAGAGGAGAGTCTGGCTATAGGGGAGAGTCTGGCTATAGGGGACAGTCTGGTTAAAGGGGACAGTCTGGCTATAGGGTACAGTCTGGGTATGGGGGACAATCTGCATATAGGGGACTGTTTGGGTATCGGGGACTGTTTGGGAATAGGGGACAGTCTGGGTATGGGGACATTGTGGATATAGGGGACAGTCTGGGTATAGGGGACAGTCTGGCTATTGGGGACAGTCTAGGTTTCGGGGACTGGCTGGTTAAAGGGGACAGTATCGTTATAGGGGACAGTCTGTTTATGGGGACAGCATAGTTATAGGAGACAGTCTGGGTATAGGGGACAGTATGGTTATAGGGGACAGTCTGGGTATGGGGACAGTCTGGCTATAGGGGGCAGTCCGGGTATAGGGGACAGTCTGGGTATAGGGGACAGTCTGGGTATAAGGGACAGTCTGGTTTTAGGGGACAGCCTGGGTATGGGGACAGTCTGGGTATGGGGACAGTCTGGGTATAGGGGACAGTCTGGGTATAGGGGACAGTCTGGGTATAGGGGACAGTCTGGGTATCGGGGACAGTCTGGGTATAGCGGACAGTCTTGGTATAGGGGACAGTCTTGGTATAGGGGACAGTCTTGGTATAGGGGACAGTCTGTCTATAGGGGACAGTCTGGCTATAGGGGACAGTCTGGGTATGCAGACAGTATGGTTACGTGGGACCTTCTGGGTATCGGAGAGAGGCTGGCTATAGGGGACAGTCTGGCTATAGGGGACAGTCTGCATTTAGGTGACTGTTTGGGTATAGGGGACAGTTTGGGTAGAGAGGAGAGTCTGGCTATATGGGACAGTCTGGTAAAAGGGGACAGTCTGGGTATCAGGGACTGCTTCGGTATAGGGGACAATCTGGTTATAGGGTCAGTCTGGCTATAGGGTACAGTCTGGGTATAGGGGACAGTCTGGGTACAGGGGACAGTCTGGGTATAGGGGAAGTCTTGGTGTAGGGGACAGTCTTGTTATAGGGGACAGTCTGGGTATAGGGGACAGTATGGTTATAGGGGACAGTCTTGGTATGGGGACAGTCTGGCTATAGGGGGCAGTCTGGCTATAGAGGACAGCCTGGGTATAGGGGACAGTCTGGGTATAGGGGACAGTTTGGATATAGGGGACAGTCTGGTTTTAGGGGACAGTCTGGCTATAGGGGACAGTCTGGCTATGGGGACAGTCTGGCTATAGGGGACAGTCTGGCTATTGGGGGCAGTCTGGGTATAGGGGGCAGTCTGGGTATAGGGGACAGTGTGGCTATAGGAGACAGTCTGGGTATAGGGGAGAGTCTGGCTATCGGGGACAGTCTGGGTACAGGGGACAGTCTGGGTACAGGGGACAGTCTGGGTGTAGGGGACAGTCTTGGTATAGGGGACAGTCTGGTTACAGGGGATAGTCTGGGTATAGGGGACAGTCTTGGTACAGGGGACAGTATGGTTATAGGGGACAGTCTGGCTATAGGGGACAGTCTGGCTATAGGGGACAGTCTGGGTATGGAGACAGTATGGTTATAGGGGACAGTCTGGGTATGGGGACAGTATGGTTACGGGGGACCTTCTGGGTATCGGGGAGAGGCTGGCTATAGGGGACAGTCTGGCTATAGGAGACAGTCTGCATTTAGGTGACTGTTTGGGTATAGGGGACAATTTGGGTAGAGAGGAGAGTCTGGCTATATGGGACAGTCTGGTTAAAGGGGACAGTCTGGGTATCAGGGACTGCTTCGGTATAGGGGACAATCTGGTTATAGGGTCAGTCTGGCTATAGGGTACAGTCTGGGTATAGGGGACAGTCTGCATATAGGGGACTGTTTGGGTATTGGGGACTGTTTGGGTATAGGGGACAGTCTAGTTGTAGGGGGCTGTCTGGGTATAGGGGACAGTCTGGTTATAGGGGACAGTCTGGGTATAGGGGACAGTCTGGCTATAAGGGACAATATGGTTATAGGGGACAGTCTGGGTATAGTGGACAGTCTGGCTATAGGGGACAATCTGGGTATCGGGGACAGTCTGGATATAGGGGCCTGTTTGGGTATAGGGGACAGTTTGAGTATCGGCGACTGTCTGGCTATAGGGGACAATCTGGTTATAGGGGACAGTCTGGGTATAGCGGATAGTTTGGGTATAGGATACTGTCTGGGTATAGGGGGCAGTCTTGATATTGGGGACAGTGTGATTATAGGGGACAGTCTGGGTATAGGGGATAGTCTGGGCATAGGGGCCAGTCTGGCTATAGGGGACAGTCTTGGTATAGGGGACAGTCTGGGTATAGGGGACAGTCTTGGTATAGGGGACAGTCTGGGTATGGGGACAGTTTGGGTGTAGGGGACAGTCAGGCTATGAGGGACAGTCTGGTTATAGGTGACACTCTGGGTATAGGGGCAGTCTGGGTATAAGGGACAGTCTGGGTATGGGGACAGTATGGTTATAGGGGACATTCTGGGTATCGGGGAGAGGCTGGCTATAGGAGACAGTCTGGCTATAGGGGATAGTCTGCATGTAGGTGACTGTTTGGGTATAGGGGACAGTTTGGGTAGAGAGGAGAGTCTGGCTATAGGGGAGAGTCTGGCTATAGGGGACAGTCTGGTTAAAGGGGACAGTCTGGCTATAGGGTACAGTCTGGGTATGGGGACAATCTGCATATAGGGGACTGTTTGGGTATCGGGGACTGTTTGGGAATAGGGGACAGTCTGGGTATGGGGACATTGTGGATATAGGGGACAGTCTGGGTATAGGGGACAGTCTGGCTATTGGGGACAGTCTAGGTTTCGGGGACTGGCTGGTTAAAGGGGACAGTATCGTTATAGGGGACAGTCTGTTTATGGGGACAGCATAGTTATAGGAGACAGTCTGGGTATAGGGGACAGTATGGTTATAGGGGACAGTATGGTTATAGGGGACAGTCTGGGTATGGGGACAGTCTGGCTATAGGGGGCAGTCCGGGTATAGGGGACAGTCTGGGTATAGGGGACAGTCTGGGTATAAGGGACAGTCTGGTTTTAGGGGACAGCCTGGGTATGGGGACAGTCTGGGTATGGGGACAGTCTGGGTATAGGGGACAGTCTGGGTATAGGGGACAGTCTGGGTATAGGGGATAGTCTGGGTATCGGGGACAGTCTGGGTATAGCGGACAGTCTTGGTATAGGGGACAGTCTTGGTATAGGGGACAGTCTTGGTATAGGGGACAGTCTGTCTATAGGGGACAGTCTGGCTATAGGGGACAGTCTGGGTATGCAGACAGTATGGTTACGTGGGACCTTCTGGGTATCGGAGAGAGGCTGGCTATAGGGGACAGTCTGGCTATAGGGGACAGTCTGTATTTAGGTGACTGTTTGGGTATAGGGGACAGTTTGGGTAGAGAGGAGAGTCTGGCTATATGGGACAGTCTGGTAAAAGGGGACAGTCTGAGTATCAGGGACTGCTTCGGTATAGGGGACAATCTGGTTATAGGGTCAGTCTGGCTATAGGGTACAGTCTGGGTATAGGGGACAGGCTGGGTACAGGGGACAGTCTGGGTATAGGGGAAGTCTTGGTGTAGGGGACAGTCTTGTTATAGGGGACAGTCTGGGTATAGGGGACAGTATGGTTATAGGGGACAGTCTTGGTATGGGGACAGTCTGGCTATAGGGGGCAGTCTGGCTATAGAGGACAGCCTGGGTATAGGGGACAGTCTGGGTATAGGGGACAGTTTGGATATAGGGGACAGTCTGGTTTTAGGGGACAGTCTGGCTATAGGGGACAGTCTGGCTATGGGGACAGTCTGGCTATAGGGGACAGTCTGGCTATTGGGGGCAGTCTGGGTATAGGGGGCAGTCTGGGTATAGGGGACAGTGTGGCTATAGGAGACAGTCTGGGTATAGGGGAGAGTCTGGCTATCGGGGACAGTCTGGGTACAGGGGACAGTCTGGGTACAGGGGACAGTCTGGGTGTAGGGGACAGTCTTGGTATAGGGGACAGTCTGGTTACAGGGGATAGTCTGGGTATAGGGGACAGTCTTGGTACAGGGGACAGTATGGTTATAGGGGACAGTCTGGCTATAGGGGACAGTCTGGCTATAGGGGACAGTCTGGGTATGGAGACAGTATGGTTATAGGGGACAGTCTGGGTATGGGGACAGTATGGTTACGGGGGACCTTCTGGGTATCGGGGAGAGGCTGGCTATAGGGGACAGTCTGGCTATAGGAGACAGTCTGCATTTAGGTGACTGTTTGGGTATAGGGGACAATTTGGGTAGAGAGGAGAGTCTGGCTATATGGGACAGTCTGGTTAAAGGGGACAGTCTGGGTATCAGGGACTGCTTCGGTATAGGGGACAATCTGGTTATAGGGTCAGTCTGGCTATAGGGTACAGTCTGGGTATAGGGGACAGTCTGCATATAGGGGACTGTTTGGGTATTGGGGACTGTTTGGGTATAGGGGACAGTCTAGTTGTAGGGGGCTGTCTGGGTATAGGGGACAGTCTGGTTATAGGGGACAGTCTGGGTATAGGGGACAGTCTGGCTATAAGGGACAGTCTGGGTAAGGGGACATTATGGTTATAGGGGACAGTCTGGGTATAGGGGACAGTCTAGGTATAGGGGACAGTCTGGGTATAGGGGACAGGCTGGTTAAAGGGGACAGTATGGTTATAGGGGGCAGTCTGTTTATGGGGACAGCATTGTTATAGGGGGCAGTCTGGGTTTCGGGGACAGTCTGGGTATAGGGGACAGTCTGGGTACAGGGGACAGTCTGGGTATAGGGGACAGTCTGGTTACTGAGGACAGTATGGTTATAGGGGACAGTATGGTTATAGGGGACAGTTTGGGTTTCGGATACTGTCTGGGTATAGGGGGCAGTCTTGATATTGGGGACAGTGTGATTATAGGGGACAGTCTGGGCATAGGGACCAGTCTGGCTATAGGGGACAGTCTTGGTACAGGGGACAGTCTTGGTATAGGCGACAGTCTGGGAATAGGGGACTGTTTGTGTATGGGGACAGTTTGTGTATAGGGGACAGTCAGGCTATGAGGGACAGTCTGGTTATAGGGGACAGTCTGGGTATAGGGGGCAGTCTGGGTCTAAGGGACAGTCTGGCTATAGGGGCAGTCTGGGTATGGGGACAGTATGGTTATAGGGGACATTCTGGGTATCGGGGAGAGGCTGGCTATAGGGGACAGTCTGGCTATAGGTGACAGTCTGCATATAGGTTACTGTTTGGGTATAGGGGACAGTTTGGGTAGAGAGGAGAGTTTGGCTATATGGCACAGTCTGGCTATAGGGGACAGTCTGCATATAGGTGACTGTTTGGGTATAGGGGCGAGTTTGTGTAGAGAGGAGAGTCTGGCTATATGGGACAGTCTGGTTAAAGGGGACAGTCTGGGTATCAGTGACTGCTTCGGTATAGGGGACAGTCTGGTTATAGGGTCAGACTGGCTATAGGGTACAGTCTGGGTATGGGGGACAGTCTGCATATAGGGGACAGTTTGGGTATCGGGGACTTTTTGGGTATAGGGGACAGTCTGGTTATACGGGGCTGTCTGGGTATAGGGGACAGTCGTGGTATAGGGGATCATCTGGGTATAGGGGACAGTCTGGCTACAGGGAACAGTCTGGGTATAGGGGACAGTCTGGGTATGGGGACATTGTGGATATAGGGGGCAGTCTGGGTATAGGGGACAGTCTGGCTATAGGGGACAATCTAGGTATAGGGGACAGGCTGGTTAAAGGGGACAGTATGATTATAGGGGACAGTCTGGGTATAGGGGACAGTCTGGGTATAGGGGACAGTCTGCATATAGGGGACTGTTTGGGTATAGGGGGCAGTCTGGGTAAAAGAGACAGTCTGGGCATAGGGGCCGGTCTGGCTATAGGGGACAGTCTTGGTATAGGGGACAGTCTGGGTATAGGGGACAGTCTTGGTATAGGGGACAGTCTGGGTATGGGGACAGTTTGGGTGTAGGGGACAGTCAGGCTATGAGGGACAGTCTGGTTATAGGTGACACTCTGGGTATAGGGGCAGTCTGGGTATAAGGGACAGTCTGGCTATAGGGGCAGTCTGGGTATGGGGACAGTATGGTTATAGGGGACATTCTGGGTATCGGGGAGAGGCTGGCTATATGGGACAGTCTGGTAAAAGGGGACAGTCTGGGTATCAGGGACGGCTTCGGTATAGGGGACAATCTGGTTATAGGGTCAGTCTGGCTATAGGGTACAGTCTGGGTATACGGGACAGTCTGCATATAGGGGACTGTTTGGGTATTGGGGACTGTTTGGGTATAGGGGACAGTCTAGTTATAGGGGGCTGTCTGGGTATAGGGGACAGTCTGGGTATAGGGGACAGTCTGGGTACAGGGGACAGTCTGGGTATAGGGGAAGTCTTGGTGTAGGGGACAGTCTTGTTATAGGGGACAGTCTGGGTATAGGGGACAGTATGGTTATAGGGGACAGTCTTGGTATGGGGACAGTCTGGCTATAGGGGGCAGTCTGGCTATAGAGGACAGCCTGGGTATAGGGGACAGTCTGGGTATAGGGGACAGTTTGGATATAGGGGACAGTCTGGTTTTAGGGGACAGTCTGGCTATAGGGGACAGTCTGGCTATAGGGGACAGTCTGGCTATTGGGGGCAGTCTGGGTATAGGGGGCAGTCTGGGTATAGGGGACAGTGTGGCTATAGGAGACAGTCTGGGTATAGGGGACAGTCTGGCTATCGGGGACAGTCTGGCTATAGGGGACAGTCTGGCTATAGGGGACAGTCTGGCTATTGGGGGCAGTCTGGGTATAGGGGGCAGTCTGGGTATAGGGGACAGTGTGGCTATAGGAGACAGTCTGGGTATAGGGGAGAGTCTGGCTATTGGGGACAGTCTGGGTACAGGGGACAGTCTGGGTACAGGTGACCGTCTGGGTGTAGGGGACAGTCTTGGTATAGGGGACAGTCTGGTTACAGGGGATAGTCTGGGTATAGGGGAAAGTCTTGGTACAGGGGACAGTATGGTTATAGGGGACAGTCTGGCTATAGGGGACAGTCTGGCTATAGGGGACAGTCTGGGTATGGAGACAGTATGGTTATAGGGGACAGTCTGGGTATGGGGACAGTATGGTTACGGGGGACCTTCTGGGTATCGGGGAGAGGCTGGCTATAGGGGACAGTCTGGCTATAGGGGACAGTCTGCATTTAGGTGACTGTTTGGGTATAGGGGACAGTTTGGGTAGAGAGGAGAGTCTGGCTATCTGGGACAGTCTGGTTAAAGGGGACAGTCTGGGTATCAGGGACTGCTTCGGTATAGGGGACAATCTGGTTATAGGGTCAGTCTGGCTATAGGGTACAGTCTGGGTATAGGGGACAGTCTGCATATAGGGGACTGTTTGGGTATTGGGGACTGTTTGGGTATAGGGGACAGTCTAGTTGTAGGGGGCTGTCTGGGTATAGGGGACAGTCTGGTTATAGGGGACAGTCTGGGTATAGGGGACAGTCTGGCTATAAGGGACAGTCTGGGTAAGGGGACATTATGGTTATAGGGGACATTATGGTTATAGGGGACAGTCTGGGTATAGGGGACAGTCTGGGTATAGGGGACAGGTTGGTTAAAGCGGACAGTATGGTTATAGGGGGCAGTCTGTTTATGGGGACAGCATTGTTATAGGGGCAGTCTGGGTATCGGGGACAGTCTGGGTATAGGGGACAGTCTGGGTATAGGGGACAGTCTGGTTACTGAGGACAGTATGGTTATAAGGGACAGTATGGTTATAGGGGACAGTTTGGGTTTCGGATACTGTCTGGGTATAGGGGGCAGTCTTGATATTGGGGACAGTGTGATTATAGGGGACAGTCTGGGCATAGGGACCAGTCTGGCTATAGGGGACAGTCTTGGTACAGGGGACAGTCTTGGTATAGGGGACAGTCTGGGAATAGGGGACTGTTTGTGTATGGGGACAGTTTGTGTATAGGGGACAGTCAGGCTATGAGGGACAGTCTGGTTATAGGGGACAGTCTGGGTATAGGGGGCAGTCTGGGTCTAAGGGACAGTCTGGCTATAGGGGCAGTCTGGGTATGAGGACAGTATGGTTATAGGGGACATTCTGGGTATCGGGGAGAGGCTGGCTATAGGGGACAGTCTGGCTATAGGTGACAGTCTGCATATAGGTTACTGTTTGGGTATAGGGGACAGTTTGGGTAGAGAGGAGAGTTTGGCTATATGGCACAGTCTGGCTATAGGGGACAGTCTGCATATAGGTGACTGTTTGGGTATAGGGGAGAGTTTGTGTAGAGAGGAGAGTCTGGCTATATGGGACAGTCTGGTTAAAGGGGACAGTCTGGGTATCAGTGACTGCTTCGGTATAGGGGACAGTCTGGTTATAGGGTCAGACTGGCTATAGGGTACTTTCTGGGTATGGGGGACAGTCTGCATATAGGGGACTGTTTGGGTATCGGGGACTGTTTGGGTATAGGGGACAGTCTGGTTATAGGGGTCTGTCTGGGTATAGGGGACAGTCGTGGTATAGGGGATCATCTGGGTATAGGGGACAGTCTGGCTATAGGAAACAGTCTGGGTATAGGGGACAGTCTGGGTATGGGGACATTGTGGATATAGGGGGCAGTCTGGGTATAGGGGACAGTCTGGCTATAGGGGACAATATAGGTATAGGGGACAGGCTGGTTAAAGGGGACAGTATGATTATAGGGGACAGTCTGGGTATAGGGGACAGTCTGGGTATAGGGGACAGTCTGCATATAGGGGACTGTTTGGGTATAGGGGGCAGTCCGGGTAAAAGAGACAGTCTGGCTATAGGGGCCGTCTGGGTTTGGGGACAGTATGGTTATAGGGGACATTCTGGGTATCGGGGAGAGGCTGGCTATAGGGGACAGTCTGGCTATAGGGGACAGTCTAGTTAAAGTGGACAGTATGGTTATAGGGGACAGTCTGTTTATGGGGACAGCATAGTTATAGGGGACATTCTGGGTTTAGGGGACAGTCTGGGTACAGGGGACAGTCTGGGTATAGGGTACAGTCTGGGTACAGGGGATAGTCTGGGTATAGGGGACAGTCTTGGTATAGGGGACAGTATGGTTATCGGGGACAGTCTGGCTATAGGGGACAGTCTGGCTATAGGGGACAGTCTGGGTATGGAGACAGTATGGTTATAGGGGACAGCCTGGGTATGGGGACAGTATGGTTACAGGGGACATTCTGGGTATCGGGGAGAGGCTGGCTATAGGGGACAGTCTGGCTATAGGAGACAGTCTGCATTTAGGTGACTGTTTGGGTATAGGGGACAATTTGGGTAGAGAGGAGAGTCTGGCTATATGGGACAGTCTGGTTAAAGGGGACAGTCTGGGTATCAGGGACTGCTTCGGTATAGGGGACAATCTGGTTATAGGGTCAGTCTGGCTATAGGGTACAGTCTGGGTATAGGGGACAGTCTGCATATAGGGGACTGTTTGGGTATAGGGGACAGTCTAGTTATAGGGGGCTGTCTGGGTATAGGGGACAGTCTGGTTATAGGGGACAGTCGGGGTATAGGGTACAGGCTCGGCATAGGGAACAGTTTGGGTATAGGGGACAGTCTGGTTAAAGGGGACAGTTTGGGTAGCAGGGACAATCTGGGGATGGGGACAGTCTGGGTATCGGGGACAGTCTGGGTATAGGGGACAGTCTGGGTATAGGGAACAGTTTGGGTATAGGGGACAGTCTGGGTATAGGGAACAGTTTGGATATAGGGGACAGTCTGGGAATAGGGGCAGTCTGGGTATAGGGGTCAGTCTGGCTTTCGGGGACAGTCTGGGTATGGGGGACAGTCTGGGTATCAAGGACTGCTTCGGTATAAGGGACAATCTGGTTATAGGGTCAGTCTGGTTATAGGGTCAGTCTGGCTATAGGGTACAGTCTGGTTATAGGGGACAGTATGGTTATAGGGGACATTCTGGGTATCGGGGAGAGGCTGGCTATAGGGGACAGTCTGCATATAGGTGACTGTTTGGGTATAGGGGACAGTTGGGTAGAGAGGAGAGTCTGGCTATAGGGGACAGTCTCGTTAAAGGGGACAGTCTGGGTATCAGTGACTGCTTTGGTATAGGGGACGGTCTGGTTATAGGGTCAGTCTGGCTATAGGATACAGTCTGGGTATGGAGGACAGTCTGCATATAGGGGACTGTTTGGGTATAGGGGACAGTCTGGTTATAGGGTGCTGTCTGGGTATAGGGGACAGTCGGGGTATAGGGGATCATCTGGGTATAGGGGACAGTCTGGCTATAGGGGACAGTCTGGGTAGAGGGGACAGTCTGGGTATGAGGACATTGTGGATATAGGGGCAGTCTGGGTATAGGGGACAGTCTGGGTATCGGGAACAGTTGTGTATCAGGGACAGTCTGGCTATAGGGACATAATGGTTATCGGGGACAGTCTCGGTATAGGTGACAGTCTGGGTATAGGGGACAGTCTGGATATAGGGGACTGTTTGGGTATGGGGGACAGTTTGGGTATGGGGACAGTTTGGGTATCGGGGACAGTCTGGCTACAGGGGACAGTCTGGGTATAGGGTACTGTTTGGGTATAGGGGACAGCCTGGTTATAGGAGACAGTCTGGGTATAGGGGACAGTTTGGGTATAGGGTACAGACTGGCTATAGGGGGCAGTCTGGGTATAGGGGACGGTCTGTGTATAGGGGATAGTCTGGGTATAGGGACAGTTTGGGTATCGGGGACAGTCTGGGTACAGGGACAGTTTGTGTATAGGGGACAGTCTGGGTATAGGGGCATGTTTGGGTATGGGGAGAGTCTGGGTATAGGGGACAGTATGCTTATAGGGGAGAGTCTGAGTAAAGTGTCAGTCTGGGTATAGGGGACAGTCTGGGTATAGGGGACAGTATGGTTATAGGGGACAGTCTGGGTATGGGGACAGTCTGGGTATAGGGACAGTCTGGGTATAGGGGACAGTCTGACTATAGGGGGCAGTTTGGGTATAGGGGACAGTCTGGCTATAGGGGGCAGTCTGGGTCTAGGGGACTGTTTGTGTATAGGGGACTGTTTGGGTATTGGGGACAGTCTGGCTATAGGGGACAGCCTGGTTATAGGGGACACTCTGGGTATACGAGTGAGGCAGGTACGGGGATCCAGGAGGTAGTGTTGGAGGAGCCGCAGCCCTTGCTCTTGTCCAACAGGTTCGAGGTTCTTATTCCCTGTGGGGACAGGAGCAGGGACTTCAGGGAGGATGAGCAACCTGGCCACAGCACCGTGGAACGGGGGGCCATTCAAGAGGGGGGTGTAAATAGAAATGTTTTAGTGGTAGGGGATAGTATTATTAGGGGGATAGATAGAGTTCTCTGCAGCCGAGAGCGAGAGTCCCGTAGGCTGTGTTGCCTGCCTGGTGCCAGGGTTAAGGACATCTCCTCTGGGCTGGAAAGAAACTTGCAGTGGGAGGGGGTGGATCCAGTTGTCGTGGTCCATGTTGGTACAAACGACGTAGATAGGACAAGGAAGCCGGTTCTGTTAAAGGAGTATGAGCAGCTAGGGGTCAAATTAAAAAAGAGAACCTCAAGGGTAATAATCTTTGGATTATTACCTGAGCCACGAGCGAATTTGGCTGGGACAAATAAAATTAGAGAGTTAAATGAGTGGCTCAAAGACTGGTGTGGGAGAAATGGGTTTTGCTTCCTGGGACACTGGCACCAGGACTGGGGCAGGAGGGAGCTGTTCCGTTGGGATGGGCTTCACTTGGCCAGTGCTGGGACTAGAGTCCTGGCGGATCATATAACTAGGGCTGTAGAGAGGGCTTTAAACTAACTAGTCGGGGGGGGAGGTTCCTAGAGAGCAAATAATAAAAATGACAACAGAGAAGGTCATAGACTTAGGTAGCAGTGGGGAAATTAAAAACCAGAGTGTGTCAGGAAGGGGCAGAAGGTGTGGAGTAAAAGGTAAAGTAATAAAAAGGGCAAAAGCAGGAACTAAGTGTCACAAAACATATTTGAAAGTTCTCTATCTGAATGCACGTAGCATTCGTAACAAAATAGACGAGTTAATGGCACAAATAACTACATATGGGTATGATCTTGTGGCCATTACAGAAACATGGCTGCAGGGTGACAATGCCTGGCAATTAAACATACCAGGTTATTTAACGATCAGGAAGGACAGGCAGGAAGGAAGGGGAGGTGGGGTGGCTATGTTAATAAAGGAAGGAATCACTGTAATACAGAGAAATGATATTGGGTCAAAAGATCAGGATAATGAAACAGTTTGGGTGGAGATAAGGAATAATAAGGGGAAAAAAACACTAGTGGGCGTAGTCTATAGGCCTCCGAATAGTTGCAACTCTGTTGGACGGAGTATCAATCGGGAAATAGTTGAGGCTTGTAATAAGGGAACATCTATAATTATGGGGGATTTTAACTATCATATTAATTGGACAAATCAAATTGGGCAGGGCTGCCTTGAGGATGAGTTCATTGAGTGTATTAGGGATGGGTTTCTTGAGCAGTATGTAACTGAACCGACCAGGGGGCAAGCAACCTTAGATCTGGTCCTGTGTAACGAGACAGGATTAATTTAAAATGTCCTAGTAAAGGATCCCCTTGGAATGAGTGACCATAACATGGTTGAATTCCATATTCAATTAAAGGGTGAGAAGGTTGGATCTCAAAAAAGCATGCTAAGCTTGAATAAAGGAGACTATGAAGGTATGCGAGCGGAATTTAGTAGAGTGGATTGGGAAAATAGATTAAAGGGTAAGACGATACATGATCAGTGGTGTACATTTAAGGAGTTATTTTACAACTTCCAAAAAAAATATATTCCACTGAGAAGAAAAGGGTGTAAAAGAAAAGACAGTCATCCATGGCTAAGTAAAGAAATTAAGGATAGTATTCGACTAAAAACAAGGGCTTATAAGGTAGCCAAATCTAGTGGGAGGATAGAGGATTGGGAAAACTTTAAAAGACAGCAAAAAATAACAAAAAGATTGATTAAGAAAGGGAAGATAGATTATGAAAGTAAATTAGCAAAAAATATAAAAACAGATAGTAAGAGTTTTTATAGTTATATAAAAAGAAAAAGGGTGGCTAAAGTAAATGTTGGTCCCTTAGAGGATGAGACCGGGAAATTAATGGTGGGAAATATGGAGATGGCAAATACACTGAATGAATATTTTGTATCAGTCTTTACAGTAGAGGACACTAAGAATATCCCAACACTGGACAAACAGGGGGCTATGGGGGGGAGGAGCTAAACACGATCAAAATCACTAAGGAAGTGGTACTCGGTAAAATAATGGGACTCAAGGTGGATAAATCACCTGGACCTGATGGCTTACATCCTAGGGTCTTGAGGGAAGTGGCGGTAGGGATTGTGGATGCATTGGTAATAATTTTCCAAAACTCCCTGGACTCAGCAAAGATCCCGGCAGACTGGAAAACTGCTAATGTAACACCCTTATTTCAAAAGGGCAGTAGACAGAAGGCTGGACACTATAGATCGGTTAGCCTAACATCTGTGGTAGGTAAAATTTTGGAGTCCATTATTAAGGAGACAGTAACGGGACATTTGGATAATCATAATTTAATAGGACAAAGTCAGCATGGTTTTATGAAGGGGAAGTCATGTTTGACAAATTTGCTGGAGTTCTTTGAGGAAGTAACATACAGGGTGGATAAAGGGGAACCAGTGGATGTGGTGTATTTAGACTTCCAAAAGGCATTTGACAAGGTGCCACACAAAAGATTATTGCTTAAGATAAAAAATCACGGGATCGGGGGTAATATTCTGGCATGGATAGAGGATTGGCTATCTAACAGAAGGCAGAGAGTTGGGATAAATGGTTCATTCTCAGACTGGCAATCAGTAACTAATGGTGTTCCGCAGGGGTCAGTGCTGGGTCCCCAACTCTTTACAATCTATATTAACGATTTGGAGCAGGAGACTGAGTGTAACATATCAAAGTTTGCAGATGATACTAAGATGGGAGGGAAAGTAGTGAGTGAGGAGGACATAAAAAATCTGCAAGGGGACATAGACAGGCTAAGTAAGTGGGCAGAGATTTGGCAGATGGAATACAATACTGGAAAGTGTGAGGTTATGCACTTTGGCAGGAAAAATAGTAGAGCAAGTTATTATCTAAATGGCAAGAAACTGGAAAGTACTGAAGTACAAAGGGATCTGGGGGTCCTGGTGCACGAAACTTAAAAGGTTAGTATGCAGGTGCAGCAAGTGATTAAGAAGGCCAATGGAATGTTGGGTTTCATTGCTAAGGGGATAGAATATAAAAATAGGGAGGTATTGCTTCAGTTGTACAAGGTATTGGTGAGACCGCACCTGGAATACTGCATACAGTTTTGGTGTCCATACTTAAGAAAAGACATACTTGCTCTCGAGTCAGTACAAAGAAGGTTCACTCGGTTAATCCCGGGGATGAGGGGATGGACATATGAGGAGAGGTTGGGTAGATTGGGACTCTACTCATTGGAGTTCAGAAGAATGAGAGGCGATCTTATTGAAACATATAAGATTGTGAAGGGGTTGGATCGGGTGGATGCGGGGAGGATGTTCCCGATGATGGGTGAAACTAGAACTAGGGGGCATAGTCTTAGAATAAGGGGCTGCTCTTTCAAAACTGAGATGAGAAGGAACTACTTCACTCAGAGGGTGGTAGGTCCATAGAATATGCTGCCCCAAAAAGCTGTGGAAGCTACATCATTACATAAATTTAAAACAGAAATAGACAGTTTCCTAGAAGTAAAGGGAATTAAGGGTTACGGGGAGCGGGCAGGAATTTGGACATGAGTCTAGGTTCGGATCGGTCATGGCCCTGTGGGTAGCGTAGCGGGCCCAGGGGCCGTGTAGCCTGATCCTGCTCCTATTTCGTGTGTCCAATTCTGTTAGGTTCAGGAGATGGTTCTGTGATAGTAGATTGGCGGTTAGGATCAGATCAGCCATGATCTTATTGAATGGCGGAGCAGGCTCGAGGGGCCAATTGGCCTACTCCTGCTCCTATTTCTTATGTTCTTATAGGGGACAGTTTGGGTATAGGGGACTGTTTGGCTATAGGGGACAGTCTGGGTATAGGGGACAGTCTGGGTATAGGGGACAGTCTGGGTATTGGGGAGAGTCTGGGTATAGGGGACAGTTTGGGTATTGGGGACAGTCTGGGTGTAGGGGACCGTCTGGGTATAGGGGACAGTCTGGTGTGTGGGGACAGTTTGGGTATTGGGGACAGTCTGGGTATAGGGGACAGTTTGGGTATTGGGGAGAGTCTGGGTATAGGGGACTGTGCATTGAAGAGGAGATGTGGCTGGAGACCCATCTGATTAGGCCCCTCCCCTCTACACTAACCTGGGATTTCCCGGGGTTTTCACTCTGCCTGGACCGTAACAATGCACATTTGCAGCCTCCTCCTGCACCTTCCCCGAACTCTGCCCGTGAGAGGGATGGAGGAGAGCAGCAAGAAACAAAAGGTGAGGGTTTGGAGGGTTAGCTTGGACTTTCAGACTCCTGAGGATCTCCTGATGTCCTGGGGCAGCCTAAAGATTCACAGAGGCAGCATTCCCTCCCCTAGCTCGATCTTTGGGCCTCCTACCCGTCTGACTCCTCCGCTCCACACAATCACTCCAGATATCTGCCCATTCCCGTTGCCCGAAGATCAGTATTTGAGGAATCCCCTTTTTTCTCGTGGTCCCGATTTTAAAGGGGGCGCGGGTACGATGCCAAGCCCCAAAGTGAGCTCGTACCCGTAGAGTCTGGGGTCGTGGAGGACCTGCCCATCTTAACAGCCGGGTCTTGTTTGAATAAATGCTGACGGAGTCCTGCCTGAACCCGACCTAATCCACCTGTGGGCCGGGGGAGAGGCTGGAGGCCAGAGCCGCGGACCCGTGGGAACAGTCCCCAGTCATCAGTGGGCCGGGGGAGAGGCTGGAGGCCAGAGCCGCGGACCCGTGGGAACAGTCCCCAGTCATCAGTGGAGTGGGAAAGAAAGAGACTTGCCTTTCTATAGCGCCTTTCTCGACCACCGGATGTCCCAAAGCGCTTTACAGCCAATGAAATACTTTTTGAAGTGTAGTCACTGTTGTAATGTAGGAAACGCGGCAGCCAATTTACGCACAGCAAGATCCCACAAACAACAATGTGATAATGACCAGATAATCTGTTTTTCATGATGTTGATTGAGAGATAACTATTGGCCAGGACACCGAGGATAACCCCCCTGCTCTTCTTCGAAATAGTGCCGTGGGATCTTCTATGTACACCTGAGAGAGTAGACGGGGCCTCGGTTTAACGTCTCATCCAAAAGACGGCACCTCCGACAGTGCGGCGCTCCCTCAGTACTGCACTGGAGTGTCAGCCTGGATTGTGCTCAAGTCTCACGACCTTCAGACTCAGAGGCGAGAGAGCTGCCCACTGGACCACAGCTGACACTGGGGAGTCTCTGGCCGCGATCGGGGGGGACTGGAGGTGATCGGGGGGAGAGGGCCCAGGGCAAGGGTGGCTAAAGGCTTCCTTATGAGGCCCGGCGGGGCGGGGGGAAGCACTTCTGCCCTTCATGGCCCACAAGGAAGCCTAAAATTAAATTTACTTACCTGTTGGGCATCTTCTGATCCACGATCCCCCTCCCGACAGGTCTGGGCTGATGGGGAAGCCGCCATTGCTCCCCCCCCCTCGTCCCGCCTTCCGCTCCCCCTGCCTCCCCCCTCTCCCCCTGCCTTCCCTCCCCCGTCTCACCCACCCTCTCCCCCTGCCTCCCCCCTCTCCCTCTCCCCCTGCCTTCCCTCCCCCGTCTCACCCACCCTCTCCCCCTGCCTCACCCTCACCTCCCCCTTCCCCTCCAAACTCTCACCAATTCCCGTTCACCCATCACCATCTCTGCGCTCTTCCAATGCTGGCTTCTTCAGCAGCCCCGATTTTAATCGCTCCACCATTGGCGGCCGTGCCTTCAGCTGTCAAGCCCCTAAGCTCTGGAATTCTGTATAATGGAGGGAGTGGTGCAGCGAAATGATTTGAACACAAGGTTACCCAACTCCTTTGAAGCCAGATTTAATTTCCAAGAGTCCTTTATCGATTCTCTCCACTGTATATGTTCTATGTAACCATCTTCAACACAGCTATTATTCCCTATGTAACGATCCCCAGCCCAACCCTTATTCTCTATAAAATACCCTCCAGCCCAACTGTTGTTCTCTTTGTTTTCCATTTGCTGCTGTCATGCAGCCGCCAGTTCGTGCTGGGGTGAGTTTCAGTGGATGGCTGCTCCTCGAGCAGCTCACCCAGCAGTCTGTCTGTACTCGTGGTGTGAGACAGTGACAGGGTGATTCTGGTCACATCACTGCACTAGCCATTCCTGTCCTCAGCCAGCGCTCCCGCATGCATTTACCAGCAGGTGTCTCCAGATATTGATCAGGACTTGGAACCCAGGCTGATCATCCCCACCTTGGCCAGCCAAACTGAGACCAAATGTAACAGACCAACTCCCAACCCAGCTAGAATCAGCTGATTCAACGCAGGCCAGGGGGAACCTCACACCTTCTCAGTGGCTTCCACTCTCGGTGGGGCATTCGGGCACCTGTTACTGTATTAATACCATGATAAAACTGTTGATTCACAGCCTGATCCCAGGACTGTATTGTCCATTCACAGCCCAGTCTCGCACCGTACCATCCAATCACAGCCCAGTCCAGCAATATATAACCATTTACATTGTCATTCCTCTATACATTCACAACATTATTTTGTCCATGAGATTTTGAAACAAATTAAATCTGATAGCAGCTTCCTTCAACCTGAAATGCCCAACCAGTCCAAGGCACTTGGAGCATTTGTTCGATTAGTGCAGGCCTCACTTTATCCGCTCACAGGTTAAACTTCATTCCCTTATTCTTTTTCTGCATTAAACCTGAGACGATGACAGAGAAAGAGTGCTGGGCGCTTTGCCTCCTCATCCACCTGTGCTTCATCACCTGCTGGACTCTCCCACTCAGGAAATAGGTATGGACTTGGCCGAACCTCTCAGACACCCCCTTGACATAGATTGCGCCCCTGTACTGGAACCCAAAGCCACGGGTGTGGAGAAGGAGGTAGGTTTCCTTTGGCACTTGGATCTTGCCAATGATGCCCGTGCTGTCCATGCGACTGGCAAGGTTCACCGTTGCACCCCAGATGTCATACTGTGGTTTCTTGGCTCCAATAACTCCAGAAACTGCGGGTCCCTGTGAGAACCCTGACAAAGGTAAAGAGAGCAGCAGTCAGACTCATTCACCAACATCACCCGGCTATTCACTTACAGTCCAAGCCCGGGGGGTGGATGGGGGCGAAGGGGAGGCAAGGGGAGGGGGAACGGGAGAGGGGAGAGGAGGGGGAGGGGTGGGGGAGGGGTGGGGGAGAGGAGGGGGAGGGGTGGGGGAGGAGAGGTGGAGGGGAGGGGAGAGGGGGAGAGAGGGGAGGGGAGGGGGAGGGGGAGGGGAGGGGAGGAGAGGGGAAGGGAGGGGGAGGGGGAGGGGGAGGGGGAGGGGAGGGGGGAGGGGGAGGAGAGGTGGAGGGGAGGGGAGGGGGAGAGGGAGGGGAGGGGGGAGAGGGAGGGGAGGGGGAGGTGAGGGGGAGGGGGAGGGGGAGGGGAGGGGGAGAGGGGAGCAGGAGTGGGGAGGGGAGGGTGAGGGGAGGGTGAGGGGAGGGGGAGGTGAGGGGGAGGGGGAGGGGGAGAGGGGAGTAGGAGGGGAGGAGGAGTGGGGAGGGGAGGGTGAGGGGAGGGGGAGGGGAGGGGGAGAGGGGAGCAGGAGGGGAGGAGGAGTGGGGAGGGGAGGGGGAGGGGGAGGGGGAGGGGAGGGGAGGGGGAGGGGGAGGGGAGGGGAGGGGGAGAGGGAGGGGGGAGGGGAGGGGAAGGGAGGGGAGGGGGAGAGGGAGGGGGAGGGGAGGGGAAGGGAGGGAGGGGGAGGGGAGGGGGAGAGAGAGGGGAGGGGAGGGAAGGGGAGGGGAGGGGAGGGGGAGGGGGAGAGGGGAGCAGGAGGGGAGGAGGAGTGGGGAGGGGAGGGTGAGGGGAGGGGGAGGGGGAGGGGAGGGGGGAGGGGAGGGGAGAGGGGAGCAGGAGGGGAGGAGGAGTGGGGAGGGGGAGGGGGAGGGGGAGGGGAGGGGAGGGGAGGGGGAGAGGGAGGGGAGGGGAGGGAAGGGGAGGGGAGGGGAGGGGGAGAGGGAGGGGAGGGGGAGGGGAGGTGGCGGGGAGGGGAGGGGGATGGGTGTGGGGAGGGGAGGGGGAGGGGAGGGGGAGAGGGGAGCAGGAGGGGAGGAGGAGTGGGGAGGGGAGGGGGAGGGGACCAGCACCCTGGTAAGTGTGATTCTCTACCGAAGTCCCTAGTACCTGGATTCATTCTGAGATAAGAACATAAGAAATAGGAGCAGGAGTCGGCCATTCGGCCCCTCGAGCCTGCTCCGCCATTCAATGAGATCATGGCTGATCTTCTACCTCAACTCCACTTTCCTGCATTATCCCCATATCCCTTGATCCCTTAATATACAAAAATCTATCGATCTCTGTCTTGAATATACTCAACGACTGAGCCTCCACAGCCCTCTGGGGTAGAGAATTCCAAAGATTCACCACCCTCTGAGTGAAGAAATTTCTCCTCATCTCAGTCCTAAATGGCCAACCCCTTATCCTGAGACTATGCCCCCTGGTTCTAGACTCCCCAGCCAGGAGAAACATCCTCCCTGCATCTACCCTGTCAAGTCCTGTAAGAATTTTGTATGTTTCAATGAGATCACCTCTCATTCTTTTAAACTCTAGGGAATATAGGCCTAGTCTACTCAATCTGTCCCCATAATATAATCCCCCCATCCCAGGAATCAGTCTGGTGAACCTTCCTTGCACTCCCTCTATGGCAAGTATATCCTTCCTTAGGTAAGGAGACCAAAATTGAACACAGTACTCCAGGTGTGGTCTCACCAGGGCCCTATATAATTGCAGTAAGACGTCTTTACTCTTATACTCAAATCCTCTTGTAATAAAGGCCAACATACCATTTGCTTTCCTAATTGCTTGCTGTACCTGCATGTTAACTTTCAGTGATTCGTTTACAAGGACACAAAGGTCCCTCTGAACACCAACGTTTCCCAATCTCTCATCATTTAAACAATACTCTGCTTTTCTATTTTTCCTACCAAAGTGGATAACTTCACATTTCTCCACATTATATTCCATTTGCCATGTTCTTGCCCACTCACTTAGCCTGTCTATATCCCCTTGAAGCCTCCTTGCATCCTCCTCACAACTTACATTCCCACCTAGCTTTGTATCATCAGCAAACTTGGATATATTACATTTTGTCCCCTCATCCAAATCATTGATGTCGTTTGTGAATAGCTGAGGCCCAAGCACTGATCCTTGTGGTACCCCACTAGTTACAGCCTGCCAACCCGAAAATGACCTGTTTATTCCTACTCTCGGTTTTCTGTCCGTTAACCAATCCTCAATCCATGCTAGTATATTACCCCCAATCACATGAGCCCTAATTTTGTTTAATAACCTCTTGTGTGCCACCTTATCGAATACCTTCTGAAAATCCAAATACACCACATCCACTGGTTCCCCCTTATCTATTCTGTTAGTTACAACCTCAAAAAACTCAAACAGATTCGTCAAACACGATTTCCTTTTCATAAATCCGTGTTGACTCGGCCCAATCCTATTATTATTTTCTAAGTGCCCTGTTACCACGTCTTTAATAATAGATTCTAGCATTTTCCCTGCTACTGATGTCAGGCTAACTGGTCTGTAGTTCCCTATTTTCTCTCTCCCTCCTTTCTTAAATAGTGGGGTTACATTTGCTACCTTCCAATCCGCAGGAACCGTTCTAGAATCAATGAAATTTTGGAAGATGACAACCAATGCATCCACTATCTCTATAGCCTCCTCTTTCAAAACCCTAGGATGTAGGCCATCAGGTTCAGAGGATTTATGGGCTTTCAGTCCCATTAATTTCTCCAGTACTATTTTTTTACTAATACTAATTTCTTTCAGATCCTCATTCTCACTGGACCCTTGGTTTTCCACTATTTCCGGAAGGTTTTTTGCGTCTTCTTCCGTGAAGACAGACACAAAGTATTTGTTTAATTTCTCTACCATTTCCTTATTCCCATTATAATTTCTCCTATCTCAGCCTGTAAAGGACCCACATTTACTTTCGCTAATCTCTTCCTTTTTACATATCTATAGAAGCTTTTACAGTCTGTTTTTATGTCTCTCGCTAGTTTACTCTCATTCTATTTGCCCTTTGTTTTTCAATTTCTTGGTCCTCCTTTGCTGAATTCTAAAAACCTCCCAATCCTCAGGCTTACTGCTCTTTATGGCAACATTATTAACCTCTTCCTTTGATCTAATACTATCTTTAACTTCTCTTGTTAGCCACGCTTGGAATACTTTTCCTGTGGGATTTTTGTGCCTTAAAGGAATGTATATTTGTTGTAAATTATGTATTATTTGTTTAAATGCTAGCCATTGCTTGTCTAGCATCATGCCTTTTACTGTATTTTCCCAATCTACCTTAGCCAACTTGCCCCTCATATCTACGAAGTTTGCTTTGTTTAGATTTAAGAGCCTAGTTTCGGATTTAACTAAATCACTTTCAAACTTAATATAAAATTCTATCATATTATGGTCACTCTTTTCTAAAGGCCCCTTTACTACAAGGTTATTAATTAACCCTTTCTCATTGCACAATAGTAAGCTTAGATTTGGATGTGCAGAGAACCAAGGTGGGAAATGCCTCAAACTGTCTTGCTTTGGTCCCCCCAGCAATATCTATGGTGTACCAAAGACACTCTGGGACTTTTACTGTGGGAATGTTACCCGGAGTACGTGTGTAGTGCTGACATGGCAGGGCCCAGTGCCTGGGTTACAGAGAGGCAAGCAGCTCTGCATCTGAAACTGGTGGCACCCCTGGTCAATGTGTGTCCATGCTGCAGTGAGATGGTGACACACCCACACGTCTTAAGGTGAGTTGTAGTGTTACCACTACCATTTGTAAGAGGTTGACAGTACCTGCTAACCATTAGCGAGGGCTCAAACCGGTGCTTGTCAGCTCTCCAACTAGTGACTATTCTTGGGTGGGGGGGGGGGGGGGTAGTAAGTGGGTCTATACCGATCCTTATATCTCTCGATCCTGTTCTCTATCTGTACCCCATATTGTCCCACCCCATATCCACTCCATCACCAAGACCGCCCTCTTCCAGCTTCATAACATCGCCCGTCTCCGCCCTGCCTCAGCTCATCCGCTCTTGAAACCCTCATCCATGCCTTTGTTACCTCTAGACTCGACTATTCCAACGCACTCCTGACCGGCCTCCCATGTTCTACCCTACGTAAACTTGAGCTCATCCAGACTCTGCTGCTCGTGTCCTAACTCACACCAAGTCCCATTTGCCCATCTCCCCCCTGTGCTCGCTGACCTACACTGGCTCCCAGTCTGGCAACGGCTCGACTGTAAAATTCTCATCCTTGTTTTCAAATCCCTCCATGGCCTCGCCCCTCCCTATCTCTGTAATCTCCTCCAGCCCCACAACCCCCACGAGATCTGTGTTCCTACAATTCTGGCTTCTTGCGTATTCCTTATTTTAATCGGTCCACCATTGGCGGCCGTGGCTTCAGCTGATGAGACCCCAAGCTCTGGAATTCCCTCCCTAAAGCTCTCCGCCTCTCTCTCTCCTCCTTTAAAACGTTCCTTAAAACTGACCTCTTTGACAAACTGTTGGTCACCTGCCCCAATATCTCTTTATGTGGCTCGGTAACAAACATTGTTTGATAACGCTCCTGTGAAGCACCTTGGGACGTTTTACTACATTAAAGGCGTGATATAAATACAAGTTGTTGTTATACCGATCCTTATATCCCTCCATTCTGCGTTCTATCCATACTGCAACTTTCCTCCTTTTCTCCATCCGCACTGACTCACCCTGTGCAGAAACTTACCAACACGGAGCTTTAAGTTGACATAGGAATGTTTGTGAATCTCCAGCATGGTATTCTCCAGAGCGAGTGAGAAGTCTGCCAGGTTACAGAGGTGTGCCCATTCATCATTATTATCCTGAAACAAAATCTCAGCGTTAGTCTTTTCTCTCATTGGGGTACAGCAATGATGCCACTGCTCAGAGCAGCAATGTGCTGCGTCCTGGAATGCTGAGGCACTCGCAGTTCCCGACACGGAGAGTTAATGAGCTCCGTCGTGTGGCTGTGGGAAGCACTGAGCATAGTCCCAGCCACACTCCCATGGGGACAGGGAGCAATTCAAAGGGCCAGTCCACCCGCACTCCTCAATTACACCTTTTAGTGCCCAGCTATTTAGTGGCACTGATGGTTTGCTCCTGTGGAGTTTGTCCGATGCACGCCTCCTGCTTTAGGCTGGGATAGATTCAATTCAAGGGTTTCTAGATCAAGAGGCAGTGTGTCACCCACTGCACTCCGCGGATTAGGGGTTGTGACCAGTAAGACCATACGATCTGAAAGCAGTTGATGAATGTAGAGTGGAACCACCATTGGAGGGTTGGGCTGCTGTGAAGAGAGCTCCATGGGTGGGAGAGGCGACAGAGCTGAGAAATCAAAACCATCCATCAATTCTTCAAAGACACAGATTCTCTGAGCCTCTTGTAAGTGAAATCAACGGCTACCACCAGAAGTATAATCAGAGAATTGTTTAGCACAGAAGGAGGCCAATCAACTCCAAGCTCTCTCTCTGAGAGCTCCCTCCTCAGTCCCAACAATTTCAGATCATAACCTTGGTCCCTATCACATATATTTTTTTTATTTTATTTTTTCATCCACCCTTTTGTTTGGCCTTTTGTTTCCCTCCCAGAAGCTGGCAGCTGTCCTTCATTCTGCCAGCCCAGTTCACACTTCATCTAGCCTCTACCTGTCACATTACCACCTCCTCTTGCCTTGATTATCTCTTTATGTCTCTTAATCTCTCCTGCTTTCTATCGCACCACTGACCTTGCCTTTTGTTCTTTCATCCCCTCCCCCTTTTCCCAGCATTATCCTTGCTTTAAATCCATTTCAGTTCCTGCTTTTTTCCAGTTCTGACGAAAGGTCTTCGACCTGAAACATTAACTCTGTTTCTCTCTCCACGGATGCTGCCTGGCCTGCTGAGTTTTTCCAGCGTTTTCTGTTGTTATATCTGTTTTAATGATGTTGATTAAGGGATAAATATTGGCTCCATGACACCAAGGAGAACTCCCCTGCTCTTCTTCGAAATAGTGCCATGGGATCTTTTTACCCTCACCTGAGAGAGCAGACGGGGCTTCGGTTTAACGTCTCATCCGAAAAATGGCCCCTCTGACAGTGCAGCACTCCCTCAGCACTGCCCCTCCGACAGTGCAGCGCTCCCTCTGTACTGCCCCTCCCACAGTGCAGCACTCCCTCTGTACTGCCCCTCCCACAGTGCGGCGCTCCCTCAGTACTGCCCCTCCGACAGTGCAGCACTCCCTCAGTACTGCCACTCCGACAGTGCAGCACTCCCTCAGTACTGCCCCTCCCACAGTGCAGCGCTCCCTCAGTACTGCCCCTCCGACAGTGCAGCATTCCCTCAGTACTGCCACTCCGATAGTGCAGCGCTTCCTCAGTATTGCCCCTCCGACAGTGCAGCGCTCCCCTCAGGACGGCCCTCCGACAGTGCAGCACTCCCTCAGTACTGCTCCTCCGACAGTGCAGCACTCCCTCAGTACTGCCCCTCCGACAGTGCAGCACTCCCTCATTACTGCCCCTCCGACAGTGCAGCACTCCCTCAGTACTGACCCTCTGACAGTGCAGCACTCCCTCAGTACTGCCCCTCCGACAGTTCAGCGCTCCCTCAGTACTGCCCCTCCGACAGTGCAGCACTCCCTCAGTACTGCCCCTCTGACAGTGCAGCACTCCCTCAGTACTGCCCCTCTGACAGTGCAGCGCTCCCTTAGTACTGCCCCTCTGACAGTGCAGCACTCCCTCAGTATTGCCCCTCTGACAGTGCAGCGCTCCCTCAGTACTGCCCCTCTGACAGTGCAGCACTCCCTCAGTACTGCCCCTCTGACAGTGCAGCACTCCCTCAGTACTGCCCCTCTGACAGTGCAGCGCTCCCTTAGTACTGCCCCTCTGACAGTGCAGCACTCCCTCAGTATTGCCCCTCTGACAGTGCAGCGCTCCCTCAGTACTGCCCCTCTGACAGTGCAGCACTCCCTCAGTACTGCCCCTCTGACAGTGCAGCACTCCCTCAGTACTGCCCCTCTGACAGTGCAGCACTCCCTCAGTATTGCCCCTCTGACAGTGCAGCGCTCCCTCAGTACTGCCCCTCCGACAGTGCAGCACTCCCTCAGTACTGCCCCTCTGACAGTGCAGCACTCCCTCAGTACTGCCCCTCTGACAGTGCAGCACTCCCTCAGTACTGCCCCTCTGACAGTGCAGCACTCCCTCAGTATTGCCCCTCTGACAGTGCAGCGCTCCCTCAGTACTGCCCCTCCGACAGTGCAGCACTCCCTCAGTACTGCCCCTCTGACAGTGCAGCACTCCCTCAGTATTGCCCCTCTGACAGTGCAGCGCTCCCTCAGTACTGCCCCTCCGACAGTGCAGCACTCCCTCAGTACTGCCCCTCTGACAGTGCAGCACTCCCTCAGTATTGCCCCTCTGACAGTGCAGCGCTCCCTCAGTACTGCCCCTCCGACAGTGCAGCACTCCCTCAGTACTGCCCCTCTGACAGTGCAGCACTCCCTCAGTACTGCCCCTCTGACAGTGCAGCACTCCCTCAGTACTGCCCCTCTGACAGTGCAGCACTCCCTCAGTATTGCCCCTCTGACAGTGCAGCGCTCCCTCAGTACTGCCCCTCCGACAGTGCAGCACTCCCTCAGTACTGCCCCTCTGACAGTGCAGCACTCCCTCAGTACTGCACTCGGAGTGTCAGCCTGGATTTGCTCAAGTTTCTGGAATAGAGCGTGAACCCTTAACCTTCTGACTCCGAGGCGAGAGTGCTCTCCTCTGAGCCACAGCTGACACAGCTTTGACATCCTTCATGAAATAAGGTGCCTAAACCTGGACACAATATTCTGACGAATGGCTGTACAGGTTTAATTTGACCTCTTTGAATTTGAACTCTGTGCCCCTTATTTATAAAATGTAGGATCCCATTTGCTGTCTGAACAACTTTATCAACTTAACCTCTCACTTGTGTATCTGAACCCTATGTCGCTCTGCTCCTCTATTCCTTTTAAAGGTTAAAGTGAAGAGGGAAAAATATATTGGCCCAGAATTCACTGCAACGGTGATACTGGTGCCGAACACCATAATTTAGACCAGGACCCTCTCACGGCGAATTTACACCAAAATTTGCTGGAGAATTGATTTGAAAATCTGCGAATCAGAAGATGTGCGGTCAATGGCCAATGTATTGATCAAGCTGCTAATTGTGCATCAGACCACTCCAAAACCGGGAAACAGCTATAATAATATTTCTAATATTGTTTGTATTTTCAGAGGAGCCCAGTTGGACCAGTACCTGATTCATGAAAACAATGATTGACTTGTGCAGTCTTTTAATTTCAGCTAATCTCCAGTCTGTGCTCTGGCTCGTCTGACCTGCTCTTTAAGGGCAGCACAGAAGTGACGGTCGGTGATCAGGTTTTTCTTGGATTCATGGGGTCAGGAGTCATAAATGTATCTCACGATGGATTAGGCTACTCCAGTCGACAGCTTTGCATTGATTAAGGGAGAGACATTGCTTAGACCGTTTCCCAATAATGTTCATCGCATGCTAATTTGGGTCAATAGACAAGAGTGTGCATGGCCTTTGTCGATCTCCGCACAGACTCCCAAGCCCTGGGAAGTAAATCCGCCTGTGTCCCTAAGTCAGACCACTGCTGGCTCTCCAGCACCATCATTCTTCAATTGGATTGAGGAACGGCTTAAACACAGCAAATTTGCAATTGTCATTGATTTTAAACGGTGTCGGGGCTATAATTACCGTCTAGCTGATCTCAGCGATGGTGACAGCAGAGTACCAGGAGATTATGGCGTGGTGTAATTAATGGCGTCATTTCCTAGGACTGGAATAATGGTGGACACTGCAAATATACCATTACCCTGGTTCAGCTTTTCAGCAAAGTCTGGGCCAGTATGTTAAGAAACAATTGTTTTTAATGTTTCGAAATAAGACATAAATTGTTTACAAAGCAAGCATTTGTTACAAGGAGTGTGTTATCCAACATGCATTTTACCAGACGTGCTACAAAAGATCTAAGGTGTGGGTGCAGGAATACCTTGTGTTGTGCAGCCAGCCCGGACACTGCCATGTACGTACTCCCAATGGTCTTGATCTTTTCAATTTGCTCAAAACGTTCATCAATCAGCAGCTAGATAAAGAAAGACAGACTTGCATTTATATAGCGCTTTTCACAACCACCGGACGTCTCAAAGCGCTTTACAGCCAATGAAGTACTACTTGAAGTGTAGTCATTGTTACAATGTGGGAAATGCGGCAGCTAATTTGCACACAGCAAGCTCCCACAAACAGCAATGTGACAATGACCAGATCATCTGTTTTTGTTATGTTAGTTGAGGGATAAATATTGGCCCCAGGACACCGGGGATAACTCCCCTGCTCTTCTTTGAAATAGTGCCACGGGATCTTTTACGTCCACCTCAGAGAGCAGACGGGGCGTCGGTTTAACATCTCATCTGAAAGACGGCACTTCTGACAATGCAGCACTCCCTCAGCACTGTACTGGAGTGTCAGCCTAGCTTTATGTGTTCAGAGTCCCTGGAGTGGGACTTCAACCCACAACCTTCTGACTCAGAAGCAAGGGTGCTACCCACTGAGCCACAGCTGACACATAAAGAAACCATGGGAAACGGAAAACGCGGAGGAAGTGGAGGGGCCAAGAGAGGTGGTGGTGAGGTAGAGCTGGGTGTCCTCAGCGCACATGTGGAACCTGACGCGGTGTTTTCGGATGATGTCATAGAAACATAGAAACATAGAAGATAGGAGCAGGAGTAGGCCATTCGGCCCCTCGAGCCTGCTCCGCCATTCGATGAGATCATGGCTGATCATCCAAATTCAGTACCCTGTACCTGCCGTCTCCCCATATCCCTTGATACCTTTAGCTTTAAGAAATATATCTAACTCATTCTTGAATATATTTAATGACTTGGCCTCAACTACCTCCTGTGGTAGAGAATTCCACAGGTTCACCACTCTCTGGGTGAAGAAATTCTTCCTCATTTCTGTCCTAAATGGCTTACCCCTTATCCTTAGATTATGACCCCTGGTTCTGGACTCTCCGACCATCGGGAACATTCTTCCTGCATCTAGTTTGTCCAGACCTGTCAGAATTTTATATGTTTCGATGAGATCCCCTCTCATTCTTCTATACTCCAGTGAGTATAAGCCCAATCGACCCAATCTCTCCTCATATGTCATTCCTGCCATCCCAGGTATCAGCCTTGTGAATCTTCGCTGAACTCCCTCACAGTCTAAGGATAAAGGGGAAGCCATTTAAGACTGAGATGAGGAGGAACTTCTTCACCCAGAGTGTGGTGAATCTGTGGAATTCTCTACCACAGAAGGTTGTTGAGGCCAGTTCGCTAAATATATTCAAAAGGGAGTTAGATATAATACTCACAACTAGGGGGAGCAAGGGGTATGGCGAGAAAGCAGGAATGGGGTACTGAGGTAGCATGTTCAGCCATGAACGCATTAAATGGCGGTGCAGGCTCGAAGGACCGAATGGTCTACTCCTGCACCTATTTTCTATGTTTCTATGTTTCTATGGCAAGAACATCCTTCCTCAGATAAGGTGACCAAAACTGCACACAGTACTCAAGGTGTGGTCTCACCAAGGCCCTGTACAACTGCAGCAGGACATCCCTGTTCCTATACTCAAACCCTTTCACTATGAAGGCCAACATACCATTTGCCTTCTTCACCGCCTGCTGCACCTGCATGCTTACCTTCAGCGACTGGTGCACAAGGACACCCAGGTCTCGTTGCACTTCCCCTTCTCCCAATCTATTGCCATTCAGATAATAGTCTGCCTTTCTAGTTTTTGACACCAAAGTGGATAACCTCGCACTTATCCACGTTATATTGCATCTGCCATGCTTCTGCCCACTCACCCAACCTGTCCAAATCATCCTGGAGTTTCTCGGTATCCTCCTCGCAGCACACACTCCCACCCAGCTTTGTGTCATCTGCAAACTTGGAGATATTACATTTAGTTCCCTTTTCTAGATCATTAATGTATATTGTGAATAGCTGGGGTCCAAGGACCGATCCCTGCGGTACCCCACTAGTCACTGCCTGCCACTCGGAAAAAGACCCATTAATTCCTACTCTCTGCTTTCTGTCCGCCAACCAGTTCTCTATCCAAGTCAATACCTTGCCCCCAATCCCATGTGCCTTAACTTTACACGCTAATCTCTTATGCGGGACCTTGTCAAAAGCCTTTTGAAAGTCCAAATACACCACATCTACTGGTTCTCCCTTATCTATTTTCCCAGTTACATCCTCAAAAAATTCCAGTAGATTAGTCAAGCACGATTCTCCAGGATTCTAGAGGAATCGCCGAGGGACAGCATGTAGATGAGAAATAGGGGGAGCCAAAGATAGATCCTTGGGTGATCCTGGCAGTAACGAAGCAGGCTGGGAAGAGATGCCATTTCTGAAAATTCTCTGGCTACACTAAAAGAGGTACGAGTGGAACCAGGCGAGGGCTGTAGGAGGAGGATGGTGTGGTCAACCCTGTCAAAGTCTGCAGACAGATGGAGAAGGATGAGGAGGGATGGCTTACCACGGTCACAGTCACATGGATGTCATTTGTGACTTTGATAAGAGTAAGTGGTCTGCACAGAGTGGCATTAATGGAGTGTACTAAAACAGAGCGTTTTATTTGGGAATTTGGAGAGAGTGGGAATTCAGGGAAGAGGGGGAAGGAGTTGCTGCTTTTTGCCTCCACTACTTGTAGTGCTTTGTGTTACAGGAAGATATTTAATTTAATTTATCCATAACTTAATCTAGATCAAGTATGTAGTCAAGAAACTAAACTGTAAACTAAGTTACTTAAATACAAATTTAATTAAAAAGAAAAAGAAAGAAAGACTTGCATTTCTATAGCGTCTTTCATGACTCAGGATGTTCCAAAGTGCTTTACAGCCAATGAAGTACTTTTGAAGTGTAGTCACTGTTGTAATGTGGGAAACATGGCAGCCAATTTGCACACAGCAAGCTCCCACAAACAGCAATGTGATAATGACCAGATAATCTGTTTTAGTTATGGTGATTGAGGGATAAATATTGGCCAGGACACCGGGGATAACTCGCCTGCTCTTCTTCGAAATAGTGCCATGGGATCTTTTACGTCCACCTGAGAGAGAAGACGGGGCCTCGGTTTAAGGTCTCATCCGAAAGACAGCACCTCTCACAGTGCAGCACTCCCTCAGTACTGCAATGGAGTGTCAGAATAGATTTTTGTGTTCAAGTCTCATAAATAAAACCAGGTCATATAGGGATGGCAGTGGAGGCGGTGTGCTGCAACTGCAGCATGTGGGAGTTTGTGGAGAGCATTGTGATCCCGGACAACCACGTTTGCAGTAAGTGCCTGCATCTTGAGGAACTTCAGCTCAGAGTTTTTGAGCTGGAGTCTGAGGTGCAGGCATTGCGGGCATCAGGGATGGGGAGAGTTACCTGGACACTTTGATTCAGGAGGCAGTCAGACCCCTTAGGTTAGGTAGTGGTACAGGTCTGGTTAGTGGTCAGGGACAGGAGGGTGTGACTGCAACTCAGGCAGGTAAGGGGACCCCAGGTGCAGTGCTGGAGGAGCCTCAGCCTTTGCCCTTGTCCAACATGAGGTTCTTGCTGCCTGTGTGGGTGAGGGAAAGTCTGCAGGGTGGATGAGCAAGCTGACCATGGTGCAGGAGACCATTCAAGTGGGGGGAGTGAAAGGGAATGTAGTTGTGGTAGGGGACAGTATAGTCAGAGGGATAGATACTGTTCGCGACCGGGAGTTCCGAAGGTTGTGCTGCTGCCAGGGTTAAGGATGTCTCCTCGCGGCTGGAGAAGAACTTGGAGTGGGAGGGGGAGGATCCAGTTGTCGTGGTCCATGTAGGAACCAACGACATAGGTAGAACTAGGAATGAGGTTCTGCTGAGAGAGTTTGAGGAGTTGGGGTCCAAATTAAAAAGCAGAGCCTCAAAGGTAATAATCTCTGGATTGTTACCTGAGCCATGCGCCAATTGGCATAGGGACAAACAGATTAGAGGTTTAAATGCGTGGCTCAAAGAGTGGTGTCGGAGGAAGGGGTTTCGCTTCATGAGCCACTAGCACCAGTACTGGAGAAAGAGGGAGCTGTTCTGTTGGAACCAGTCCCTGGCGAATCGAATAACTAGGGCAGTAGACAGGGCTTTATAATAATGAAGGGAGTGGCAGGGGGGGGGGGGGGGTGGGTGGGGGGTAGGAGGATTCAGGAAAGAGTAAATTTAAAAGCAGCAAGAGAAATGTCAAGGCTCTCGAGCAGAGCAGAGTTTTAGCTAAAAATAAGCAGAGTGGGTCAGGAAGGGACAGACAGAGTAACAAAGGTAATAGGGCATTAGTGACTAAGGTGACATCAGGGAAAAATAGAAAAAAGTCAAAGCTAAAGGCACCATAGCTGAATGCGCAAAGCATTCGCAACAATATAGGTGAATTAATAGCGCAGATAGAAATGAATAGGTTTGATCTAATAGCCATTATGGAGACGTGGTTGCAAAGTGACTAAGGTTGGGAACTAAATATTCCAGAATACTTAACTTTTAGAAGAGATAGGCAAAATGGAAAAGGAGAAGGGGTAGCCCTGATAATAAAGGATGGGATAAAGACAGTAGAGAGAAAGGATCTTGGCTCGGAAAATCAAGAAGTAGAATCAGTTTGGGTGGAGCTAAGAAACAGCAAGGGGCAGAAAACATTGGTGGGAGTTGTTTATAGGTCCCCAAACAGTAGTTGTAATGTAGAGTAGAGTATAAATCAGGAAATTAGAGGCACATGTAACAAGTGTAATACAGTAATCAAGGGGGACTTTAATCTACATATAGACTGGGCAAACTAAAATGGCAGTAATAATGGCCCGAAAATTAAACCTAATATGCGAGAGTACGCACTGTGTACTCTCGCGTATTAGATCCCGAATTGTCGGTTTCCTGCATGCACTGCGCAGTGCATGCAGGAAACCGACACTTCGTGAATTGAAAAGGGGGCGGTTCCTAAGTGAACCGCGTGCGCACTACAGGCTGTGCGCACGCAGTGCACTTAGTTTTTTTTTCAGCTTTGAACGCGCAAGTAAGTGGTGAAGATTTTACACACAAAGAAAGCAGGCGTAGGACCCCCTATTAACAAGGTAAGTAGTTAATTAAGTGTTATTTAAAAAAAATTTCAACAGGTTTATCTTTTTTAGAGACTTTAAAGAAAGGTAAGTTTATTTTTATAACTTTTAAAAAGATTTAAAATTTTTTCAAAAATTTAATTTTTTGTTTAAAGTGGTTAATTTATTTAACTATACTTATTTTATTAATGTGATGGCTTTTTTTAAATTTAATTGAGGTTTAGCTGTTCTTTTGGGGGGTGTAGTATTCATAGCTTTGACAGCTCTTGCCGTCAAAACTATGAATGAAAGATGGTGTGCTGCCATTGGCTCTAACTGAATCACGTGATCCCAGAGCTCGCATGAACTAATTGCGTCTCTGGGTCACACAAGCACTGCACGGTTCCAACAGAGAGAGCCTTTGAAACTAAAGTTCGTGTGGGCCCGGAGCAAAAAGGTAGGCATGGAGTGCGATATCGCGGGGAATCCTTACCACCGCGGGAACCCTCACTGTTTAATTTCTGGGCCAACGTGGAGGACGAGTTCATGGAATGTATATAAGATAGTTTTCTAGATCAGTATGTTGAGGAACTAACTAGGGAACAGGCTATTTTAGATCTAGTATTGTGCAATGAGAAAGGGTTCATTAATAACCTTGTAGTAAAGGGGCATTTAGGGAAGAGTGACCATAATATGATAGAATTTTATATTGAGTTTGAAAATGAATTAGTTAAATCCGAACCTAGGGTCTTAAATCTAAACAAAGTAAACTGCGTAAGTATGAGGGGCGAGGTGGCTAGGGTAGATTGGGAAACTACATTAAAAGATATGATGGTAGACAAGCAATGGCTAGCATTTAATTAATACATAATTTACAACAAATATACATTCCTTTAAGGCACAAAAGCCCCAAAAGTGGTCCAACCGTGGCTAACAAGAGATGTTAAAGATAGTATTAAATCAAAGGAACAGGTTTATAATTTTGCCAAAAAGAGTAGTTAGCCTGAGGATTGGGAGGATTTTATAATTCAGCAAAGGAGGACCAAGAAATTGATAAAGAAAGGGAAAATAGAATATGAGAGTAAACTAGTGAGAGACATAAAAAAGAATATGTGAGTAAATTAGCAAGAGATGTAAAAACAGATTGTAAATGTTTCTATAGGTATGTAAATAGGAAGAGATTAGTGAAAGTGAACGTGGGCCCATTAGAGGCAGAGACAGGAGAAATTATAATGGGCAATAAGGAAATGGCAGAGACATTAAACAAATACTTTGAATCTGTCTTCACGGTAGAAGACACAAAAAACATTCCGGAAATAATGGGGAATCATGTGTCCAGAGAGAATGAGGAACTTAAAGAAATCAGTATAAGTAAAGACATAGTACTGATGTAATTAATGGGACTAAGTGGCGACAAATCCCCAGGACCTGATGACATGCATCCCAGGATTTTAAAAGAGGTAGCTGCAGAGATAGTAGATGCACTGCTATTAATCTTCCAGAATTCCCTAGATTCTAGAACAGTCCCCAAGGATTGGAAGGTACCAAACATAACCCCGCTATTTAAGAAAGGAGGAAGAGAAGAAACGGGGAACTATAGGCCAGTTAGCCTGACAGCAGTAGTCGGCAAAATGCTAGAATCTATTATTAGGGATGCAGTAACAGGGCACTTAGAAAATCGTAATTTGATTAGGCAGAGTGAACATGGTTTTATGAAAGGGAAATCGTGTTTGACGAATCTGTTAGAGTTTTTTGAAGATGTAACTAGTAGGATGGATAAGGGGGAACCAGTGGATGTGGTGTATTTGGATTTTCAAAAAGCATTCGATAAGGTGCCACACAAGAGGTTATTACACAAAATTAGGGCTCATGGGATTGGGGGTAATGTATTAGCATGGATTGAGGATTGGTTAATGGACAGAAAACAGAGAGTAGGAATAAACGGGACTTTTTCAGGTTGGCGGGCAGTAACTAGTGGGGTACCGCAAGGATCAGTGCTGGGGCCTCAGCTATTTACAATCTATATCAATGACTTAGATGAAGGGACTGAGTGTAACGTATCCAAGTTTGCTGATGATACAAAGTTAGGTGGGAAAGTAAGCTGTGAGGAGAACACAAAGCGTCTGCAGAGAGATATAGACAGGTTGACTGAGTGGGCAAGAACATGGCAAATGGAACACAGTCTGGGGAAGTGTGAAGTTATCCACTTTGGTAGGAAAAACAAAAAAGAATATTTTTTGAATGATGAGAGACTGGAAAATGTTTGCATTCAGAGGGGCCTGAAAGTTAACATGCAGGTACAGACATCAATTAAGAAAGCAACTAGTATGTTAGCTTTTGTTAGAAAGGGATTAGAGTATAAGAGTAAAGAAGTCTTACTACAATGAAACAGGGCATTGGTGAGGCCACACCTGGAGTGTTGTGTACAGTTCTAGTCTCCTTACCGAAGGAAAGACAAACTTGCCTTAGAGGGAGTGCAGCGGAGGTTCACCAGACTACTTCCTGGGATGGGGGGATTGTCCTATGAGGAGAGATTGAGTAGACTAGGCCTATATTCCCTTGAGTTTAGAAGAATGAGAGGTGATCTCATTGAAACATATAACATTCTTAAGGGGCTTGACAGGGTTAATGCTGGGAAAATGTTTCCCCTGGCTGGGGAATCTAGAACCAGGGGTCACAGTCTCAGAATAAGGGGTCGGCCAATTAGGACTGAAAGGAGGAGAAATGTCTTCACTCAGAGGGTGGTGAATCTTTGGAATTCTCTACCCTAGAGGGCTGTGGATGCTCAGTCGTTGAGCATATTCAAGACAGAGATCGGTAGATTTTTGGGAACTAAGGGAATTCAGGGATATGGGGATAGTGCGGGAAGGTAGAGTTGAGGTAGAAGATCAGCCATGATCCCATTGAATGGCGGAGCAGGCTCGAAGGGCCAAATGGCCGACTCCAGCTCCTATTTCTTATGTTCTTATGTTAAGAGCTGTTCCACTGCTATGGCAGAGGTGGAAACCTGATTGGAGAGGCTCAAACATGGAGGTGTGGGAAAGTTAGGCATGGATTTTGGAGGTCACAACACGTTCAAGGACTTTGGAGAGGAAAGGGAGATTGGAGGTGGGATGATATCTTGCAAGGACAGAGGTATCAACATAAGAACATAAGAAATAAGAGCAGGAGTAGGCCATACGGCCCCTCGAGCCTGCTCCGCCATTCAATAAGATCATGGCTGATCATCGACCTCAACTCCACTTTCCCACACAATCTCCATATCCCTTGATTCCCCTAGAGTCCAAAAATCTATCGATCTCAGCCTTGAATATACTCTAAGACTCAGCATTCACAGCCCTCTGGGGCAGAGAATTCCAAAGATTCACAACCCTCTGAGTGAAGAAATTCTTCCTCATCTCAGTCTTAAATGGGCGACCCCTTAACCTGAGACTGTGACCCCTAGTTCTAGACATTCCAGCCAGGGGAAACAACCTCTCAGCATCTATCCATTCTTCTAAACTCCAGAGAGTATAGGCCCATTCTACACAATCTCTCATCATAGGACAGCCCTCTCATCCCAGGAATCAATCTAGTGAACCTTTGTTGCACCGCCTCCAAGGCAAGTATACCTTCCTTAGACAAGGAGACCAAAACTGTGCACAGTACTCCAGGTGTGGTCTCACCAAGGCCCTGTACAATTGTAGCAAGACTTCCTTACTCTTATACTCCTACCCCCTTGCAATAAATGCCAACATGCCATTTGCCTTCCTTATTGCTTGCTGTACCTGCATGCTAGCTTTCTGTGTTTCTTGCACCAGGACACCCAAATCTCTCTGAACACCAACATTTGAAAGTTTCTCACCATTTAAAAAATATTCTGTTTTTCTATTCTTCCGACCAAAGTGAATAACCTTACATTTCCCTACATTATACTCCATCTGCCACCTTACTGCTCACTCACTTATCCCTTTGCAGACTCTTTGTGTTCTCCTCACAGCTTACTGTCCCACCTAGCTTTGTATCATCAGCAAACTTGGATACATTACACTCGGTCCCTTCATCTAGGTCATTAATATAGATTGTAAATAGCTGAGGCCCCAAGACTGATCCTTGTGGTAGCCCACTAGTTACAGCCTGCCAACCTGAAAAAGATCCGTTTATCCCTACTCACTGTTTTCTATCCGTTAACCAATCCTCTATCCATGCTATTATATTACCCCCAACTCCATGAGCCCTAATCTTGTGTAATAACCTTTTATGTGGCACCTTATCAAAAGCCTTTTGGATTTTTGAGGAGAAGGGTGATGATGGCAGATGTGAAGGGGAGGGAGACAGTACCTGAGGTGAAGGAGCCATTTACAATGTCATTTAGCATGGGGGCCAGGAAGGAAAGTTGGGTGGACAGCAGTTTAGTGGAATTTGGTCGAGGGAGCAGGAGGTAGATCTCATGGACAAGTTGAGCTTGGAGACAGCCTGAGGGGAAATAGGCGCCACTAACGCCTCCCGTGAAATTCACCGGGAGGTTAGCGGCGGCGATAGCCGGTAGCGCCTAGCGGCACTGCACCTCCAGCGATGACATCATCGCCGTGCGCAGTGCCACGCTCGCACCTCGGCCGAAAACTATGTCCGACAGGGTCAGGGTGCCGTGTTTGCAGTCGGGGCGGCGATAATTAAAGGGCAGGTGCCGATGGCCATTTTTCTTTGGGCCACCAGCCAGCACCTGCCCCCTCTGGCCTCCTCCTGCAGGGTGCCGGCCGCGATCGGGCAGCCCAGCACTCCTCTCGAGTGCCGGTCTCTTTTGCCAGCACCCCGCTCCCCGATGGTCAAGCAGGGCCCCTGTGCGCGCTGCGCTAGGCCCCTCCCCTTTAATCAGGGGCGGGAGGCCTGCAGTACCGCGGCATTACATGCTGGCATGTGTGGCGCTGCTGCACGTAGCGCCGCGATATCGAATGTGAGCGCCCCAAGAGGGAGGGGGAGCGCTTCCAGTAGCCCCGCCTCTTGCTTGGGGTGCTACCATTCAATTTCGGGCGCGGGGGGTGCTAACGGCAAAGTTATTGCCGCAAAGCGGGCGCGAGCCAATTTTTGCCCCATAGTATCAAAGGTTTAGATTAGCTATGGAAAAGGACAGGGAGCAATCTAGAGCAAAAATACTTAATCGAGGGAATGCCATGGATGTTGTCTACATGGATTTTCTGAAGGCGTTTGACAAAGTACCACATTGAAGGCTGGTTAACAAAATTGAGGCTCATGGAATAGGTGGGTCAGTGGCAGCTTGGATACAAAATTGGCTCAAGGACAGAAAACAGCGAATTGTGGTAAATGGCTGTTTTTCAGACTGGAGGATGGTAGACAGTGGTGTTCCCCAAGGGTCAGTGCTGGGGCCACTTTTTTATATATATATATAAATGACCTGGATATTGGAATACAGAGTAGAATTTCTAAATTTGCCGATGACACCAAACTTGGGGGGTGTGGCAAACAGTGAGGATGATACCAATCGACTGCAACAGGACACAGAAAGGCTAGCAGAATGGGCAGACAATAGGCAGATGGAATTTAATACAGAGACGTGTTAGGTGATGCATTTTGGCAGAAGGAACAGGGGGAGTCAATATACACTTAATGGCACAGTTTTAAAGAGTGTGCAGGGACAGAGGGACCTGGGAGTTAATGTGCATAGGTCCCTGAAGGTGGCAGGACATATTGAGAGAGTGGTTAGCAAAGCATATGGGATCTTGGCCTTCATTAATAGAAATGAGAAGTCGCACAACACCAGGTTATAGTCCAACAGTTTTATTTGAAATTACGAGCTTTCGGAGCGCTGCTCCTTCGTCAGGTACAGTGAGGGAATACAAATCAGTTACAAAGCATATATAGACAGAGAACAATGTGTCTGCAGAGATACAATCCGTCAGGGAGGCATTAAAACATAGAACAGTACAGCACAGTACAGGCCCTTCGGCCCTCGATGTTGTGCCGAGCATTGTCCGAGACCAAGATCAAGCTATCACACTCCCTATCACTCTGGTGTGCTCCATGTGCTTATCCAATAACCGCTTGAAAGTTCCTAAAGTGTCCGACTCCACTATCACAGCAGGCAGTCCATTCCACACCCCAACCACTCTCTGAGTAAAGAATCTACCTCGGACATTCCTTCTATATCTCCCCCCATGCACCTTATAGTTATGCCCCCTTGTAACAGCTGCCTCTACCCGAGGAAATAGTCTCTGAACATCCACTCTATCTATCCCCCTCATCATCTTATAAACCTCTATTAAGTCGCCTCTCATCCTCCTCCGCTCTAAAGAGAAAAGCCCCAACTCCCTCAATCTTTCCTCATAAGACCTCCCCCCCAAACCAGGCAGCATCCTGGTAAATCTCCTTTGCACTCTTTCCAATGCTTCCACGTCCTTCCTATAGTGAGGTGACCAGAACTGCACACAATATTCCAAATGTGGTCTCACCAAGGTCCTGTACAGTTGCAGCATAACCTCACGGTTCTTAAACTCAAACCCTCTGTTAATAAACGCCAACACACCATAGGCCTTCTTTACTGCTCTATCCACTTGAGTGGCAACCTTCAGAGATCTGTGGATATGAACCCCCAGATCCCTCTGCTCCTCCACGTTTCTCAGAACCCTGCCGTTGACCCTGTAATCCTTATTCAAATTTGCCCTACCAAAATGAATCACCTCGCACTTATCAGGGTTAAATTCCATCTGCCATTTTTCGGCCCAGCTCTGCATCCTATCAATGTCTCTTTGCAGCCTACAACAGCCCTCCACCTCATCCACTGCTCCACCAATCTTGGTGTCATCAGCAAATTTACTGATCCACCCTTCAGTCCCCTCCTCCAAGTCATTGATAAAAATCACAAACAGCAGAGGACCCAGCACCGACCCCTGTGGCACACCGCTGGTAACTGGTCTCCAGTCCGGAAATGTTCCATCCACCACCACCCTCTGCCTTCTATGAGATAGCCAGTTACTTATCCAATCGGCCAAATTTCCCTCTATCCCACAACTCCTTACTTTCTTCATGAGCCGACCATGGGGAACCTTATCAAACGCCTTACTAAAATCCATGTATACGACATCAACTGCTCTACCTTCATCTACACACTTAGTTACCTCCTCAAAGAATTCAATCAAATTTGTTAGGCAAGACTTACCCTTCACGAATCCGTGTTGACTATCCCTGATTAAGTTGCCCCTTTCCAAATGGTCATAAATCCTATCCCTCAGGACCTTTTCCATTATCTTACCAACCACCGAAGTAAGACTAACCGGCCTATAATTACCAGGGTCATTCCTATTTCCTTTCTTGAAGAGAGGAACAACATTCGCCACTCTCCAGTCCTCTGGCACCATTCCCGTGGACAGTGAGGACCCAAAGATCAAAGCCAGAGGCTCTGCAATCTCCTCCCTTGCCTCCCAAAGAATCCTAGGATATATCCCATCTGGCCCAGGGGACTTATCGACCCTCAGGTTCTTCAAAATTGCTAAAACATCTTCCCTCAGAACATCTACCACCTCCAGCCTATCCACCTTTATCACACTCTCATCCTCAAGAACATGGCCCCTCTCCTCGGTGAACACTGACGAAAAGTATTCATTCATCACCTCTCCTATCTCTTCTGACTCCATGCACAAGTTCCCACTACTGTCCTTGACCGGCCCTACCCTCACCCTGGTCATTCTTTTATTTCTCACATAAGAGTAAAAGGCCTTGGGGTTTTTCTTGATCCGACCCGCCAAGGACTTCTCATGCCCCCTCCTAGCTCTCCTAAGCTCTTTTTTTAGCTCATTCCTTGCTACCTTGTACATCAAAGACACAGCAGAATACAGCTAAGACAATGAGGTGGGGTCACAGGGGGTCCAACGTGTCAAATGCTGCAGTCTGAAGTTAAGCTTTTTACTTTTTTTTAAAACTGGAAATCACATCTGTGAACAAGACAACAACGTCAAGTCACGTCCTGTAGCGTGACGTGAAACCGGAGATCCCGGTTGAGGCCGTCCTCATGAGTGCGGAACTTGGCTATCAGTTTCTGCTCGATGATTTTGCGTTGTCGTGTGTCTCGAAGGCCGCCTTGGAGAACGCTAACCCGAAGATCGGAGGCTGAATGTCCTTGACTGCTGAAGTGTTCCCCGACTGGGAGGGAACACTCCTGCCTGGCGATTGTTGCGCGGTGTCCGTTCATACGTTGTCTCAGTGTCTGCATGGTCTCGCCGATGTACCATGCTGCGGTGCATTCTTTCCTGCAACGTATGAGATAGACAACGTTGGCCGAGTCACATGAGTATGTACCATGTACCTGGTGGGTGGTGTCCTCACGTGTGATGATGGTATCTGTGTTGATGATCTGGCATGTCTTGCAGAGGTTGCTGTGGCAGGGTTGTGTGGTGTCGTGGTCGCTGTTCTCCTGACAGCTGGGTAATTTGCTGAGAACTATGGTACTTTTGAGGTTAGGCGGCTGTTTGAAGGCGAGTAGTGGAGGCGTGGGGATGGCCTTAGCAAGGTGTTTGTCGTCATCAATGACATGTTGAAGGCTGTGAAGAACATGGCGTAGTTTCTCTGCTCCGGGGAAGTACTGGACGACGTAGGGTACTCTGTTGGTTGTGTCCCGTGTTCGCCTTCTGAGGAGGTCTATGCGATTTTTCGCTGTGGCCCGTCGGAACTGTCGATCGACGAGTCGAGCGTCATATCCCGTTCTTACGAGGGCGTCTTTCAGCGTCCGTAGGTGTCCATCGCGTTCCTCCTCGTCTGAGCAGATCTGCTGTGTCTTTGATGTAATGCCTCCCTGACGGATTGTATCTCTGCAGACACATTGTTCTCTGTCTATATATGCTTTGTAACTGATTTGTATTCCCTCACTGTACCTGACGAAGGAGCAGCAGCTCCGAAAGCTCGTAATTTCAAATAAAACTGTTGGATTATAACCTGGTGTTGTGCGACTTCTCAATTTTGTCCACCCCAGTCCAACACCGGCATCTCCGCATCATGTTCATAAATAGAGGTATTGAGTACAAAAGTAGAGAAGTTATGCTGAACCTTTATAAAGAGCTGGTTAGGCCACAACTGGAGTATTGCGTCCAGTTCTGGTCACCACACTTTAGGAAGGATGTAAAGGCCCTTGAGAGGGTGCAGAGGAGATTTACCAGAATGATTCCAGGGATGGGGAATCTTAGCTACAAGGACAGGTTGGAGAAGCTGGATTTGTTTTCATTAGAGCAAAGGAGGTTGAGGGGTGATTTGATAGAGGTGTACAAGATTATGATGGGTTTGGATAGTCTAGACGGGAAAGGCTGTTCCCACTAGTTGATGGTACAAGGACTGGGGGACACATATTTAAGGTTTTGGGCAAGAGATACAGGGGGGATGTGAGGAAAAACTTTTTTACACAGCGAGTGGTGAGGACCTGGAACTCGCTGCCGACGGAAGTGGTGGAAGCGGAGGCACTCAATGTCTTCAAGGGGAGACTGGATAGGCACTTGAGGGAAATACACTTGCAGGGCTACGGGGATAGAGCGGGGGAATGGGACTGACTGGATTGCTCTACAGAGAGCCGGCACGGACTCGATGGGACGAATGGCCTCCTTCTGTGTCGTTATGACTCTATGGGGGAAAAATTCGGTTGCTTTGCGCCTCCCGTTAGAACCGTAAGAGGGCGTTAACGGGGCGCAAAGCAACTAGCGCCCGGGCACAGCGCCGCCAATGTCTCCCGCAAAATTCAGCGGGTGGTTAGCGGCGGCGGTAACCATTAGCGCCCCGCGGTGCTGCGCCACCGGTGATGACGTCATCGCCGTGCGCAGCGCCCCGCTCGCACCCCGGCCACAATCTTTGGTAGCGCCCCCTGACTTACCGCCGGACGCTCTGTCCGACAGGGTCAAGGGGGCCTACCTGCGGCCGGGGCGGTGCTATTTAAAGGTGAGGTGCTGGGCGGGCATTTTTGTTGCTGGCCACCTGCCAGCACCTGCCTCCGCTGCCGTCCCTGGTCTGCTGGGAACCCCGCACCCCCACGGAGTGCTGGCTGCGCTCCCTGAGCCCGGCACTTCTCTTGAGTGCCGGGCTCTTTTGCCGGCACTCCGGTCCCTGGTGGCCCAGCTGGGCTCTGGGTCGCGCTGCGCAAGGCCCCTCCCCTTTAAGAAGGGGAGGAAGGCCTGCAATACCGCGGCATGTAGCGCCGCGATATTTACTTGCAGCGCCCCAAGAAGGAGGGGGAGCGCTGCCAGTAGTGCCCCACTTCCCTCTTGGGGCGCAACCATTCAATTTCGGCCGCGGGGGCCCGAAAAGTAGAGCCCCGGCAAAGTTAGCGCCCGAAAGGGGCCGCGACGCAATTTTTCCCCCTTTAGCTCTATGACTTCATTGGGGACTGTAAATGCTACTGGGGTTAGAATCAGAGAATCATAGAATGGTGACAACACAGAAGGCAGACATTCGACCCGTCGAGCCCGTGCCGGCTCTCTGCAAGAGCACTTCACATAGTCTCACTCAGCCGCCATTTCCCCAATAACCCTGCAATTTTTTTTCCTTCAGGTACTTATTCCAGACACCTGTGTGAACATTGAGAATGAAAAGTACCAGGTACAGGAGCGACACCTGTGTGTACACTGTGGCCCTGCCATGGGTGAGCAATATCAGTCACTATCACATTGGATGCGAGCTAGGATACCTACATCATCAAAGTCAGCAATGATCTCATTGAGCAGCTGCAGACACACCAGACCCTGTTGATTGTTCTCAGCCTGCGAGTAAAAAGCTGCAAATTCAGGGATCGACGCGAACAGCACTCCGACATTCTCATGCGATTCGCAATAGAGATCCTGGAAACAGGGCAAAAAGAGCAGGAAAATCACGTTCAATTTGTTATCAGATCAAAATTATCACCAACATCATCAGAGGAGACCCGTACTCATCAACACACAGTGGGGTCAGCATCAACACAGAGCGAGATTAGCATCAACACAGAGCGAGATTAGCATCAACACAGAGCGAGATTAGCATCAACACAGAGCGAGATTAGCATCAACACAGAGCGAGATTAGCATCAACACACAGCGAGATTAGCATCAACACAGAGCGAGATTAGCATCAACACACAGCGAGATTAGCATCGACACAGAGCAAGATTAGCATCAACACACAGCAAGATTAGCATCAACACACAGCGAGATTAGCATCAACACACAGCGAGATTAGCATCAACACACAGCGAGATTAGCATCAACACAGAGCGAGATTAGCATCAACACACAGCGAGATTAGCATCAACACACAGCAAGATTAGCATCAACACACAGCGAGATTAGCATCAACACAGAGCGAGATTAGCATCAACACACAGCGAGATTAGCATCAACACAGAGCGAGATTAGCATCGACACAGAGCGAGATTAGCATCAACACAGCGAGATTAGCATCAACACAGAGCGAGATTAGCATCAACACAGAGCGAGATTAGCATCAACATGCAGCGAGATTAGCATCGACACAGAGCGAGATTAGCATCAACACAGAGCGAGATTAGCATCAACACAGAGCGAGATTAGCATCAACACAGAGCGAGATTAGCATCAACACAGAGCGAGATTAGCATCAACACAGCGAGATTAACATCAACACAGAGTGAGATTAGCATCAACACAGAGCGAGATTAGCATCAACACACAGCGAGATTAGCAACACACAGCGAGATTAGCATCAACACAGAGCGAGATTAGCATCAAGACAGAGCGAGATTAGCATCAACACAGAGCGAGATTAGCATCAACACAGAGCGAGATTAGCATCAACACACAGTGAGATTAGCAACACACAGCGAGATTAGCATCAACACAGAGCGAGATTAGCATCAACACAGAGCGAGATTAGCATCAACACACAGCGAGATTAGCATCAACACACAGCGAGATTAGCATCAACACACAGCGAGATTAGCATCAACACAGAGCGAGATTAGCATCAACACACGAGATTAGCATCGACACACAGCGAGATTAGCATCGACACACAGCGAGATTAGCATCAACACAGAGCGAGATTAGCATCGACACACGAGATTAGCATCGACACAAAGCGAGATTAGCATAGACACACAGCGAGATTAGCATCAACAGAGCGAGATTAGCATCGACACAGAGCGAGATTAGCATCAACACAGCGAGATTAGCATCGACACAGAGCGAGATTAGCATCAACACACAGCGAGATTAGCATCAACACAGCGAGATTAGCATCAACACAGCGAGATTAGCATCAACACAGAGCGAGATTAGCATCAACACAGCAAGATTAGCATCAACACAGAGCGAGAGTAGCATCAACACACAGCGAGATTAGCATCAACACAGTGCGAGATTAGCATCAACACAGTGCGAGATTAGCATCAACACAGAGCGAGATTAGCATCAACACAGAGCGAGATTAGCATCAACACAGAGCGAGATTAGCATCAACACAGAGCGAGATTAGCATCAACACACAGCGAGAGTAGCATCAACACACAGCGAGATTAGCATCAACACAGAGCGAGATTAGCATCAACACAGAGCGAGATTAGCATCAACACAGCGAGATTAGCATCAACATGCAGCGAGATTAGCATCAACACAGAGCGAGATTAGCATCAACACAGAGCGAGATTAGCATCAACACAGAGCGAGATTAGCATCAACACAGCGAGATTAGCATCAACACAGCGAGATTAGCATCAACACAGAGCGAGATTAGCATCAACACAGAGCGAGAGTAGCATCAACACAGAGCGAGAGTAGCATCACCAGAGTGAGGCGAAGCGGCGGGTGCGGGAGCTGTACCGGGCCTGGTACCGAGAGATCCCCAACACCATACAGAAATTCCACCTGGATATCACGGTGAAACAGGGACGGGATAAAGTACGGGAGATGTTCATGAAAAACGCCCACGTCACCGACCCCCGGGTTATCGATCTGCTGGTGATTAAGGGTAAAATGGAACTAAAAGAAACTATTAAAGTGTGGAAGCAGCGGACACACGTCATGCGGTACTTCCATGAGACAGAGAGCACCCGACCCGCGGATTTCCTCTCCAGGTTCTACACGGGAAATGATGTGTAAATAATGAGGAAAAATGGCCATTGTAAAATAAATGTATTCAAAAATAATAAACCCTATGACATTAAAAAAAAACACACAGCGAGATTAGCATCAACACAGAGCGAGATTAGCATCGACACAGAGCAAGATTAGCATCAACACAGAGCGAGATTAGCATCAACACAGCGAGATTAGCATCAACACAGAGCGAGATTAGCATCAACACACAGCGAGATTAGCATCAACACACAGAGAGATTAGCATCAACACAGAGTGAGATTAGCATCAACACAGAGCGAGATTAAATCAACACAGAGCGAGATTAGCATCAACACAGAGCGAGATTAGCATCAACACTGAGCGAGATTAGCATCAACACTGAGCGAGATTAGCATCGACGCACAGCGAGATTAGCATCGACACAGAGCAAGATTAGCATCAACACAGCGAGATTAGCATCAACACAGCGCGAGATTAGCATCAACACAGAGCGAGATAGCATCGACACAGCGAGAATAGCATCAACACACAGCAAGATTAGCATCAACACACAGCGAGATTAGCATCAACACCGAGCGAGATTAGCATCAACACAGAGCGAGATTAGCATCAACACAGAGCGAGATTTGCATCAACACACAGCGAGATTAGCATCAACACAGAGCGAGATTAGCATCAACACAGAGCGAGATTAGCATCAACACAGAGCAAGATTAGCATCAACACAGAGCGAGATTAGCATCAACACACAGCGAGATTAGCATCAACACACGAGATTAGCATCGACACAGAGCGAGATTAGCATCAACACAGAGCGAGATTAGCATCAACACAGCGAGATTAGCATCAACACAGCGAGATTAGCATCAACACAGCGAGATTAGCATCAACACAGAGCGAGATTAGCATCAACACAGAGCGAGAGTAGCATCACCAGAGTGAGGCGAAGCGGCGGGTGCGGGAGCTGTACCGGGCCTGGTACCGAGAGATCCCCAACACCATACAGAAATTCCACCTGGATATCACGGTGAAACAGGGACGGGATAAAGTACGGGAGATGTTCATGAAAAACGCCCACGTCACCGACCCCCGGGTTATCGATCTGCTGGTGATTAAGGGTAAAATGGAACTTGAAGAAACAATTAAAGTGTGGAAGCAGCGGACACACGTCATGCGGTACTTCCATGAGACAGAGAGCACCCGACCCGCGGATTTCCTCTCCAGGTTCTACACGGGAAATGATGTGTAAATAATGAGGAAAAATGGCCATTGTAAAATAAATGTATTCAAAAATAATAAACCCTATGACATTAAAAAAAAACACAGAGCGAGATTAGCATCAACACAGAGCGAGATTAGCATCAACACAGAGCGAGATTAGCATCAACACACAGCGAGATTAGCATCGACACAGAGCAAGATTAGCATCAACACAGAGCGAGATTAGCATCAACACAGCGAGATTAGCATCAACACAGAGCGAGATTAGCATCAACACACAGCGAGATTAGCATCAACACACAGAGAGATTAGCATCAACACAGAGTGAGATTAGCATCAACACAGAGCGAGATTAAATCAACACAGAGCGAGATTAGCATCAACACAGAGCGAGATTAGCATCAACACTGAGCGAGATTAGCATCAACACTGAGCGAGATTAGCATCGACGCACAGCGAGATTAGCATCGACACAGAGCAAGATTAGCATCAACACAGCGAGATTAGCATCAACACAGCGCGAGATTAGCATCAACACAGAGCGAGATAGCATCGACACAGCGAGAATAGCATCAACACACAGCAAGATTAGCATCAACACACAGCGAGATTAGCATCAACACCGAGCGAGATTAGCATCAACACAGAGCGAGATTAGCATCAACACAGAGCGAGATTTGCATCAACACACAGCGAGATTAGCATCAACACAGAGCGAGATTAGCATCAACACAGAGCGAGATTAGCATCAACACAGAGCAAGATTAGCATCAACACAGAGCGAGATTAGCATCAACACACAGCGAGATTAGCATCAACACACGAGATTAGCATCGACACAGAGCGAGATTAGCATCAACACAGAGCGAGATTAGCATCGACACAGAGCGAGATTAGCATCGACGCACAGCGAGATTAGCATTGACACAGAGCGAGATTAGCATCAACACAGAGCGAGATTAGCATCAACACTGAGCGAGATTAGCATCGACGCACAGCGAGATTAGCATCGACACAGAGCTAGATTAGCATCGACACACAGCGAGATTAGCATCACCAGAGAGCGAGATTAGCATCCAAAAATGTGCAGGTTAGGTTGATTTGGCTGTGATAAATTGACCCTTAGTGTTAGGGGGGAATTAAATATGTGGGGTTATGGGGATAGGATGGGATATGTTAGGGGAATTAAATACGTGGGGTTACGGGGGTAGGGTGGGATATGAGTACTGTGGGGATTAAAGCAAGGACAGGGTACTGGATTTGGATGATCAACCATGATCGTATTGAATGGTGGAGCAGGCTCGACGGGCCGAATGGCCTACTCCTGCTCCTAGATTCTATGTTTCTATGTTTAACACACAGCGAGATTAGCATCAACACAGAGCGAGATTAGCAGCAACACAGCGAGATTAGCATCAACACAGAGCGAGATTAGCATCAACACAGCGAGATTAGCATCAACACACAGAGAGATCAGCATCAACACAGCGAGATTAGCATTGACACACAGAGCGAGATTAGCTTCAACACAGCAAGATTAACATCAACACAGAGCGAGATTAGCATCAACACAGAGCGAGATTAGTATCAACACACAGCGAGATTAGCATCAACACACAGCAAGATTAACATCAACACAGAGCGAGATTAACATCAACACAGAGCGAGATTTGCATCAACACAGTGAGATTAGCATCAACACACAGAGAGATTAGCATCAACACAGAGCGAGATTAGTATCAACACACAGCGAGATTAGCATCAACACAGCGAGATTAGCATCAACACAGCGAGATTAGCATCAACACAGCAAGATTAGCATCAACACACAGCGAGATTAGCATCAACAGAGAGCAAGATTAGCATCAACACAGAGCAAGATTAGCATCAACACACAGCGAGATTAGCATCAACACAGAGAGATCAGCATCAACACAGAGCGAGATTAGCATCAACACAGAGCGAGATTAGCATCAACACACAGCGAGATTAGCATCAACACAGCGAGATTAGCATCAACACAGAGCGAGATTAGCATCAACACAGAGCGAGATTAGCATCAACACACAGCGAGATTAGCATCAACACAGCGAGATTAGCATCAACACACGAGATTAGCATCAACACAGCGAGATTAGCATCAACACAGAGCGAGATTAGCATCAACACAGAGCGAGATTAGCATCAACACAGAGCGAGATTAGCATCAACACACAGCGAGATTAGCATCAACACAGAGCGAGATTAGCATTAACACAGAGCGAGATTAGCATCAACACACAGTGAGATTAGCATCAACACACAGCGAGATTAGCATCAACACAGCAAGATTAGCATCAACACAGAGCGAGATTAGCATCAACACAGAGCGAGATTAGCATCAACACAGAGCGAGATTAGCATCAACACAGCGAGATTAGCATCAACACACGAGATTAGCATCAACACACAGCGAGATTAGCATCAACACAGAGCGAGATTAGCATCAACGCGGAGCGAGATTAGCATCAACACAGAGCGAGATTAGCATCAACGCAGAGCCAGATTAGCATCAACACAGCGAGATTAGCATCCACACAGAGCGAGATTAGCATCAACACAGAGCGAGATTAGCATCAACACAGAGCGAGATTAGCATCAACACACAGCGAGATTAGCATCAACACAGAGCGAGATTAGCATCAACACAGAGCGAGATTAGCATCAACACACGAGATTAGCATCAACACAGAGCGAGATTAGCATCAACACACAGCGAGATTAGCATCGACACAGAGCGAGATTAGCATCAACACAGCGAGATTAGCATCGACACACAGCGAGATTAGCATCAACACAGAGCGAGATTAGCATCAACACAGAGCGAGATTAGTATCAACACAGCGAGATTAGCATCAACACAGAGCAAGATTAGCATCAACACAGAGCGAGATTTGCTTCAACACAGAGCGAGATTAGCATCAACACAGAGCGAGATTAGCATCAACACAGAGTGAGATTAACATCAACACACAGCGAGATCAGCATCAACACAGCGAGATTAGCATCAACACAGGGCGAGATTAGCATCAACACAGAGCTAGATTAGCATCAACACAGAGCGAGATTAGCATCAACACACAGCGAGATTAGCATCGACACAGAGCGAGATCAGCATCAACACAGCGAGATTAGCATCAACACACAGCGAGATCAGCATCAACACAGCGAGATTAGCATCAACACAGAGCGAGATTAGCATCAACACAGAGCGAGATTAGCAACACACAGCGAGATTAGCATCGACCCAGAGTGAGATTAGCATCAACACACAGCGAGATTAGTATCAACACAGAGCGAGATTAGCATCAACACAGAGCGAGATTAGCATCAACACACAGCGAGATTAGCATCGACACAGAGCGAGATTAGCATCAACACAGCGAGATTAGCATCGACACACAGCGAGATTAGCATCAACACAGAGCGAGATTAGCATCAACACAGAGCGAGATTAGCAACACACAGCGAGATTAGCATCGACCCAGAGTGAGATTAGCATCAACACACAGCGAGATTAGTATCAACACAGAGCGAGATTAGCATCAACACAGAGCTAGATTAGCATCAACACAGAGCGAGATTAGCATCAACACAGAGCGAGATTAGCATCAACACAGAGCGAGATTAGCAACAACACAGAGCGAGATTCGCATCAACACAGCGAGATTACCATCAACACAGAGCGAGATTAGCATCGACACACAGCGAGATTAGCATCAACACAGAGCGAGATTAGCAACAACACAGAGCGAGATTAGCATCAACACAGAGCGAGATTAGCATCAACACAGAGCGAGATTAGCAACAACACAGAGCGAGATTAGCATCAACACAGCGAGATTACCATCAACACAGAGCGAGATTAGCATCGACACACAGCGAGATTAGCATCAACACAGAGCGAGATTAGCATCAACACAGAGCGAGATTAGCATCAACACAGCGAGATTACCATCAACACAGATCGAGATTAGCATCAACACAGCGAGATTAGCATCAACACAACGAGATTAGCATCGACACAGAGCGAGATTAGCATCGACACACAGCGAGATTCACATCAACACACAGCGAGATTAGCAACACAGAGCGAGATTAGCATCAACACAGCGAGATTAGCATCAACACAGAGCGAGATTAGCATCAACACAGAGCGAGATTAGCATCGACACAGCGAGATTACCATCAACACAGATCGAGATTAGCATCAACACAGCGAGATTCACATCAACACACAGCGAGATTAGCAACACAGAGCGAGATTAGCATCAACACAGCGAGATTAGCATCAACACAGAGCGAGATTAGCATCAACACAGAGCGAGATTAGCATCGACACAGCGAGATTATCATCAACACACAGCGAGATTAGCATCAACGCAGAGCGAGATTAGCATCAACACAGAGCGAGATTAGCATCAACACACAGCGAGATTAGCATCAACACACAGCGAGATTAGCATCAACACAGAGCGAGATTAGCATCAACACAGCGAGATTAGCATCAACACAGAGCGAGATTAGCATCAACACAGAGCGAGATTAGCATCAACACAGCGAGATTAGCATCAACACAGAGCGAAATTAGCATCAACACAGCGAGATTAGCATCAACACAGAGCGAGATTAGCATCAACACAGAGCGCGATTAGCATCAACACAGCGAGATTAGCATCAACACACAGCGAGATCAGCATCAACACAGCGAGATTAGCATCAACACAGAGCGAGATTAGCATCAACACAGAGCGAGATTAGCAACACACAGCGAGATTAGCATCGACCCAGAGTGAGATTAGCATCAACACACAGCGAGATTAGTATCAACACAGAGCGAGATTAGCATCAACACAGAGCGAGATTAGCATCAACACACAGCGAGATTAGCATCGACACAGAGCGAGATTAGCATCAACACAGCGAGATTAGCATCGACACACAGCGAGATTAGCATCAACACAGAGCGAGATTAGCATCAACACAGAGCGAGATTAGCAACACACAGCGAGATTAGCATCGACCCAGAGTGAGATTAGCATCAACACACAGCGAGATTAGTATCAACACAGAGCGAGATTAGCATCAACACAGAGCTAGATTAGCATCAACACAGAGCGAGATTAGCATCAACACAGAGCGAGATTAGCATCAACACAGAGCGAGATTAGCAACAACACAGAGCGAGATTCGCATCAACACAGCGAGATTACCATCAACACAGAGCGAGATTAGCATCGACACACAGCGAGATTAGCATCAACACAGAGCGAGATTAGCAACAACACAGAGCGAGATTAGCATCAACACAGAGCGAGATTAGCATCAACACAGAGCGAGATTAGCAACAACACAGAGCGAGATTAGCATCAACACAGCGAGATTACCATCAACACAGAGCGAGATTAGCATCGACACACAGCGAGATTAGCATCAACACAGAGCGAGATTAGCATCAACACAGAGCGAGATTAGCATCAACACAGCGAGATTACCATCAACACAGATCGAGATTAGCATCAACACAGCGAGATTAGCATCAACACAACGAGATTAGCATCGACACAGAGCGAGATTAGCATCGACACACAGCGAGATTCACATCAACACACAGCGAGATTAGCAACACAGAGCGAGATTAGCATCAACACAGCGAGATTAGCATCAACACAGAGCGAGATTAGCATCAACACAGAGCGAGATTAGCATCGACACAGCGAGATTACCATCAACACAGATCGAGATTAGCATCAACACAGCGAGATTCACATCAACACACAGCGAGATTAGCAACACAGAGCGAGATTAGCATCAACACAGCGAGATTAGCATCAACACAGAGCGAGATTAGCATCAACACAGAGCGAGATTAGCATCGACACAGCGAGATTATCATCAACACACAGCGAGATTAGCATCAACGCAGAGCGAGATTAGCATCAACACAGAGCGAGATTAGCATCAACACACAGCGAGATTAGCATCAACACACAGCGAGATTAGCATCAACACAGAGCGAGATTAGCATCAACACAGCGAGATTAGCATCAACACAGAGCGAGATTAGCATCAACACAGAGCGAGATTAGCATCAACACAGCGAGATTAGCATCAACACAGAGCGAAATTAGCATCAACACAGCGAGATTAGCATCAACACAGAGCGAGATTAGCATCAACACAGAGCGCGATTAGCATCAACACAGCGAGATTAGCATCAACATAGAGCGAGATTTGCATCAACACAGAGTGAGATTAGCATCAACACAGCGAGATTAGAATCAACACAGCAAGAAAGGGACGGTCTACACCTGTGCAAAGATGGAACTGATGTTCTCGGGGTAATTTTTGATAAAGCAGTTCGGGAGCATTTAAACTAGTATGGCAGGGGGCTAGAAACCTATGTTGTGAAATAGAGGAAAGTGAAAGGCAGACAGAAATAAATGGTAAAAGGGTGAGGAACAAAAAACAAAGTGCCAAACTAATTCATAAAAAATGTGAGCATAAAAAAAGCCTGAGGGTTTTATACCTTAATGCGAGAAGCATCAGGAACAAGGTAGATGAATTAGCTGTGGAAATAGAGGTTAATAATTATGATCTAATTGGGATTACGGAAACATGGTTGCAGGGTGAGCAGGGCTGGGAGCTTAACATATTCAGTATTTAGGAAGGATCGACAAAAAAGAAAGGGAGGAGGGGTAGCATTGCTGGTAAAAGAGGGGATAAATGCAATTGAAAGGAAGGATATTAACTCAGTTAATACAGAATCTATATGGGTGGAGCTAAGAAATAGCGAGGGGCGAAAAACATTAATAGGAGTGGTATATAGGCCTCCAAATAGTAAAATAGAGGTTGGGGAGGGCATCACGAGGGAAATTAGAGAAGCGTGCAATAAGAGCACAGCTGTCATCATAGGTGACTTTAACTTACATATAGATTGGACTAACCTAATCAGTAAAAATAATGAGGAGGAGGAATTCCTTGAGTGTTTAAGGGATGGTTATCTGGATCAATATGTCGAGGAACCAACTCAGGAACAGGCTATATTGGACTGGGTACTGTGCAATGAGAAGGGACTAATTAGTAATCTTGTTGTACGGGGACCCTTGGGTCAGAGCGATCATAACATGATCGATTTCTCACTCGAAATGGAGAGCGAAGAAATTGACTCAGAGACTAAGGTCCTGAATTTAAACAAGGGGAATTATGATGCCATTAGACGGGAACTAAGTAGGTCTGATTGGACAACGTTCCTGGGAGGACTGGAGGTAGATAAACAATGGCAAGCATTTAAAGATAGAATGACAAAATTGCAAAAATTGTTTATACCAATCTGGCATAAAAGGAAATCTAAAAAGGTGACTCAACCGTGGATAACAGGGGAAATTAGAGACAGCATAAAATCCAAAGATAGGGCGTATAAAATAGCCAAAAAAAGCGCCAGAGCGGAAGATTGGGAACAGTTTAAGATAGAGCAAAGGAGGACAAAGGGCTTAATCAAGAGGGGCAAAATAGCTTACGAAAGCAAGCTGGCGGAAAATATAAAAACTAACTCCAAAAGCTTTTATAAGTATATCAAGAGGAAAAGACTGGTGAAAACCAAAGTTGGTCCATTGCAGTCAGATACGGGGGAATATATAACGGGAAATAAGGAAATGGCAGACCAACTAAATGCATACTTTGGGTCAGTCTTTACGAAGGAAGACACAAAAAACCTCCCTGGGATATCGGGAAAAATAGGGACATTGGCAAAGGAGGAACTGACGCAAATCAATATCTCTAAGGATATGGTGTTAAGGAAGCTAAAGGGATTGAAGGCGGACAAATCCCCAGGGCCTGATAACATGCATCCTAGGGTACTGAAGGAGGTGGCCCTAGAGATAGCGGATGCACTAAGTATGATTTTTCAGAATTCATTAGACTCGGGAACAGTGCCCATGGATTGGAGGGTAGCTAACGTTACCCCACTATTCAAAAAGGGGGGTAGGGAAAAAGCAGGTAATTACAGACCTGTAAGCCTTACATCAGTTGTGGGCAAAATGCTGGAGTCCATCATTAAGGATGAAATAGCGGAGCACTTAGCAAATGGGGACAGGATAGGACAGAGTCAACATGGATTTACAAAGGGTAAATCGTGCTTGACTAATCTATTGGAATTTTTTGAGGGAGTAACTGGTAAAATAGATGGGGGAGAGCCAGTAGATGTGGTGTACCTGGACTTCCAAAAGGCCTTCGATAAGGTCCCACATAAAAGATTAGCAGGGAAAATTGAAGCTCATGGGATAAAGGGGAAAGTATTGACGTGGATAGAGAACTGGCTGTCAGATAGAAAACAGAGAGTTGGAATAAACGGCTCATTTTCTGAATGGCAGGCAGTAACAAGTGGGGTACCACAGGGATCTGTCCTAGGTCCCCAGCTGTTCACAATTTACATTAATGACCTGGATCAGGGAGTCGGATGCAGCATTTCCAAATTTGCAGACGACACTAAACTAGGAGGGGGGGTGGGCTCAGAGGAGGAGACCAGGAAGCTCCAGAGCGATTTGGACAGACTGGGTGATTGGGCGGATAAATGGCAGATGCACTATAATGTGGACAAGTGCGAAGTTATCCACCTTGGGTGCAGGAACGGGAGGGCAAATTATTATTTAAATGGCAATAAATTGGGAGAGGGGGAAGTACAGAGAGACCTGGGTGTTCTTGTACACCAGTCACTGAAGGCGAGCATGCAGGTGCAACAGGCGATCAAGAAGGCAAACGGTATGCTGGCCTTCATAGCAAAAGGGTTGGAATACAGGAACAGGGATACCTTGCAGCAGCTGTACAGGGCACTGGTGAGACCACACCTCGAGTACTGTGTACAGTTTTGGTCGCCTCATCTGAGGAAAGATGTTCTTGCCATGGAGGGGGTGCAGTGGCGATTCACCAGGCTGATACCAGGAATGGCGGGATTGACCTATGAGGAGAGACTATGTAGTTTAGGGATGTACACACTGGAGTTTAGAAGATTGAGAGGGGACCTCATAGAAGTGTATAAAATTCTGACAGGTCTAGACAGACTAGATGCAGAAGGAATGTTTCCCTTGGCGGGTGACAACAGAACTAGAGGACATAATTTAAGGATAAGGGCTAAACCATTTAGGACAGAAATGAGGGGGAATTTCTTCACTCAGAGGGTGGTGAACCTGTGGAACTCATTGCCACAGAGGGCAGTGTACGCCAGCTCATTAAATATATTTAAGAGGGAATTAGATATATTTCTACAGGCAAAAGGGGTTAAGGGTTACGGAGAGAAGGCGGGGACGGGATACTGAATTGGAGGATCAGCCATGATCTCATTAAATGGCGGAGCAGGCTCGAAGGGCCGGATGGCCTACTCCTGCTCCTATTTTCTATGTATCTATGTATCTATGTATTAGCATCAACACAGAGCGAGATAAGCATCAACACAGAGTGAGATTAACATCAACACACAGCGAGATCAGCATCAACACAGCGAGATTAGCATCAACACAGAGCGAGATTAGCATCAACACAGAGCGAGATTAGCAACACACAGCGAGATTAGCATCGACCCAGAGTGAGATTAGCATCAACACACAGCGAGATTAGTATCAACACAGAGCGAGATTAGCATCAACACAGAGCTAGATTAGCATCAACACAGAGCGAGATTAGCATCAACACAGAGCGAGATTAGCATCAACACAGAGCGAGATTGCAACAACACAGAGCGAGATTAGCATCAACACAGCGAGATTACCATCAACACAGAGCGAGATTAGCATCGACACACAGCGAGATTAGCATCAACACAGAGCAAGATTAGCAACAACACAGAGCGAGATTAGCATCAACACAGAGCGAGATTAGCATCAACACAGAGCGAGATTAGCAACAACACAGAGCGAGATTAGCATCAACACAGCGAGATTACCATCAACACAGAGCGAGATTAGCATCGACACACAGCGAGATTAGCATCAACACAGAGCGAGATTAGCATCAACACAGAGCGAGATTAGCATCAACACAGCGAGATTACCATCAACACAGATCGAGATTAGCATCAACACAGCGAGATTAGCATCAACACAGCGAGATTAGCATCGACACAGAGCGAGATTAGCATCGACACACAGCGAGATTCACATCAACACACAGCGAGATTAGCAACACAGAGCGAGATTAGCATCAACACAGCGAGATTAGCATCAACACAGAGCGAGATTAGCATCAACACAGAGCGAGATTAGCATCGACACAGCGAGATTACCATCAACACAGATCGAGATTAGCATCAACACAGCGAGATTAGCATCAACACAGCGAGATTAGCATCGACACAGAGCGAGATTAGCATCGACACACAGCGAGATTCACATCAACACACAGCGAGATTAGCAACACAGAGCGAGATTAGCATCAACACAGCGAGATTAGCATCAACACAGAGCGAGATTAGCATCAACACAAAGCGAGATTAGCATCAACACAAAGCGAGATTAGCATCGACACAGCGAGATTATCATCAACACACAGCGAGATTAGCATCAACGCAGAGCGAGATTAGCATCAACACAGAGCGAGATTAGCATCAACGCAGAGCGAGATTAGCATCAACACACAGCGAGATTAGCATCAACACACAGCGAGATTAGCATCAACACAGAGCGAGATTAGCATCGACACAGAGCGAGATTAGCAATGACACAGAGCGAGATTAGCATCAACACACAGCGAGATTAGCATCAACACAGAGCGAGATTAGCATCAACACAGCAAGATTAGCATCGACACAGAGCGAGATTAGCATCGACACACAGCGAGATTCACATCAACACACAGCGAGATTAGCAACACAGAGCGAGATTAGCATCAACACAGCGAGATTAGCATCAACACAGAGCGAGATTAGCATCAACACAGAGCGAGATTAGCATCGACACAGCGAGATTATCATCAACACACAGCGAGATTAGCATCAACGCAGAGCGAGATTAGCATCAACACAGAGCGAGATTAGCATCAACACACAGCGAGATTAGCATCAACACACAGCGAGATTAGCATCAACACAGAGCGAGATTAGCATCAACACAGCGAGATTAGCATCAACACAGAGCGAGATTAGCATCAACACAGAGCGAGATTAGCATCAACACAGCGAGATTAGCATCAACACAGAGCGAAATTAGCATCAACACAGCGAGATTAGCATCAACACAGAGCGAGATTAGCATCAACACAGAGCGCGATTAGCATCAACACAGCGAGATTAGCATCAACACAGAGCGAGATTAGCATCAACACAGAGCGAGATTAGCATCAACACAGCGAGATTAGCATCAACACAGAGCGAAATTAGCATCAACACAGCGAGATTAGCATCAACACAGAGCGAGATTAGCATCAACACAGAGCGCGATTAGCATCAACACAGCGAGATTAGCATCAACACAGAGCGAGATTTGCATCAACACAGAGTGAGATTAGCATCAACACAGCGAGATTAGAATCAACACAGCAAGAAAGGGACGGTCTACACCTGTGCAAAGATGGAACTGATGTTCTCGGGGTAATTTTTGATAAAGCAGTTCGGGAGCATTTAAACTAGTATGGCAGGGGGCTAGAAACCTATGTTGTGAAATAGAGGAAAGTGAAAGGCAGACAGAAATAAATGGTAAAAGGGTGAGGAACAAAAAACAAAGTGCCAAACTAATTCATAAAAAATGTGAGCATAAAAAAAGCCTGAGGGTTTTATACCTTAATGCGAGAAGCATCAGGAACAAGGTAGATGAATTAGCTGTGGAAATAGAGGTTAATAATTATGATCTAATTGGGATTACGGAAACATGGTTGCAGGGTGAGCAGGGCTGGGAGCTTAACATATTCAGTATTTAGGAAGGATCGACAAAAAAGAAAGGGAGGAGGGGTAGCATTGCTGGTAAAAGAGGGGATAAATGCAATTGAAAGGAAGGATATTAACTCAGTTAATACAGAATCTATATGGGTGGAGCTAAGAAATAGCGAGGGGCGAAAAACATTAATAGGAGTGGTATATAGGCCTCCAAATAGTAAAATAGAGGTTGGGGAGGGCATCACGAGGGAAATTAGAGAAGCGTGCAATAAGAGCACAGCTGTCATCATAGGTGACTTTAACTTACATATAGATTGGACTAGCCTAATCAGTAAAAATAATGAGGAGGAGGAATTCCTTGAGTGTTTAAGGGATGGTTATCTGGATCAATATGTCGAGGAACCAACTCGGGAACAGGCTATATTGGACTGGGTACTGTGCAATGAGAAGGGACTAATTAGTAATCTTGTTGTACGGGGACCCTTGGGTCAGAGCGATCATAACATGATCGATTTCTCACTCGAAATGGAGAGCGAAGAAATTGACTCAGAGACTAAGGTCCTGAATTTAAACAAGGGGAATTATGATGCCATTAGACGGGAACTAAGTAGGTCTGATTGGACAACGTTCCTGGGAGGACTGGAGGTAGATAAACAATGGCAAGCATTTAAAGATAGAATGACAAAATTGCAAAAATTGTTTATACCAATCTGGCATAAAAGGAAATCTAAAAAGGTGACTCAACCGTGGATAACAGGGGAAATTAGAGACAGCATAAAATCCAAAGATAGGGCGTATAAAATAGCCAAAAAAAGCGCCAGAGCGGAAGATTGGGAACAGTTTAAGATAGAGCAAAGGAGGACAAAGGGCTTAATCAAGAGGGGCAAAATAGCTTACGAAAGCAAGCTGGCGGAAAATATAAAAACTAACTCCAAAAGCTTTTATAAGTATATCAAGAGGAAAAGACTGGTGAAAACCAAAGTTGGTCCATTGCAGTCAGATACGGGGGAATATATAACGGGAAATAAGGAAATGGCAGACCAACTAAATGCATACTTTGGGTCAGTCTTTACGAAGGAAGACACAAAAAACCTCCCTGGGATATCGGGAAAAATAGGGACATTGGCAAAGGAGGAACTGACGCAAATCAATATCTCTAAGGATATGGTGTTAAGGAAGCTAAAGGGATTGAAGGCGGACAAATCCCCAGGGCCTGATAACATGCATCCTAGGGTACTGAAGGAGGTGGCCCTAGAGATAGCGGATGCACTAAGTATGATTTTTCAGAATTCATTAGACTCGGGAACAGTGCCCATGGATTGGAGGGTAGCTAACGTTACCCCACTATTCAAAAAGGGGGGTAGGGAAAAAGCAGGTAATTACAGACCTGTAAGCCTTACATCAGTTGTGGGCAAAATGCTGGAGTCCATCATTAAGGATGAAATAGCGGAGCACTTAGCAAATGGGGACAGGATAGGACAGAGTCAACATGGATTTACAAAGGGTAAATCGTGCTTGACTAATCTATTGGAATTTTTTGAGGGAGTAACTGGTAAAATAGATGGGGGAGAGCCAGTAGATGTGGTGTACCTGGACTTCCAAAAGGCCTTCGATAAGGTCCCACATAAAAGATTAGCAGGGAAAATTGAAGCTCATGGGATAAAGGGGAAAGTATTGACGTGGATAGAGAACTGGCTGTCAGATAGAAAACAGAGAGTTGGAATAAACGGCTCATTTTCTGAATGGCAGGCAGTAACAAGTGGGGTACCACAGGGATCTGTCCTAGGTCCCCAGCTGTTCACAATTTACATTAATGACCTGGATCAGGGAGTCGGATGCAGCATTTCCAAATTTGCAGACGACACTAAACTAGGAGGGGGGGTGGGCTCAGAGGAGGAGACCAGGAAGCTCCAGAGCGATTTGGACAGACTGGGTGATTGGGCGGATAAATGGCAGATGCACTATAATGTGGACAAGTGCGAAGTTATCCACCTTGGGTGCAGGAACGGGAGGGCAAATTATTATTTAAATGGCAATAAATTGGGAGAGGGGGAAGTACAGAGAGACCTGGGTGTTCTTGAACACCAGTCACTGAAGGCGAGCATGCAGGTGCAACAGGCGATCAAGAAGGCAAACGGTATGCTGGCCTTCATAGCAAAAGGGTTGGAATACAGGAACAGGGATACCTTGCTGCAGCTGTACAGGGCACTGGTGAGACCACACCTCGAGTACTGTGTACAGTTTTGGTCGCCTCATCTGAGGAAAGATGTTCTTGCCATGGAGGGGGTGCAGTGGCGATTCACCAGGCTGATACCAGGAATGGCGGGATTGACCTATGAGGAGAGACTATGTAGTTTAGGGATGTACACACTGGAGTTTAGAAGATTGAGAGGGGACCTCATAGAAGTGTATAAAATTCTGACAGGTCTAGACAGACTAGATGCAGAAGGAATGTTTCCCTTGGCGGGTGACAACAGAACTAGAGGACATAATTTAAGGATAAGGGCTAAACCATTTAGGACAGAAATGAGGGGGAATTTCTTCACTCAGAGGGTGGTGAACCTGTGGAACTCATTGCCACAGAGGGCAGTGTACGCCAGCTCATTAAATATATTTAAGAGGGAATTAGATATATTTCTACAGGCAAAAGGGGTTAAGGGTTACGGAGAGAAGGCGGGGACGGGATACTGAATTGGAGGATCAGCCATGATCTCATTAAATGGCGGAGCAGGCTCGAAGGGCCGGATGGCCTACTCCTGCTCCTATTTTCTATGTATCTATGTATCTATGTATTAGCATCAACACAGAGCGAGATAAGCATCAACACAGAGTGAGATTAACATCAACACACAGCGAGATCAGCATCAACACAGCGAGATTAGCATCAACACAGAGCGAGATTAGCATCAACACAGAGCGAGATTAGCAACACACAGCGAGATTAGCATCGACCCAGAGTGAGATTAGCATCAACACACAGCGAGATTAGTATCAACACAGAGCGAGATTAGCATCAACACAGAGCTAGATTAGCATCAACACAGAGCGAGATTAGCATCAACACAGAGCGAGATTAGCATCAACACAGAGCGAGATTAGCAACAACACAGAGCGAGATTAGCATCAACACAGCGAGATTACCATCAACACAGAGCGAGATTAGCATCGACACACAGCGAGATTAGCATCGACACAGAGCGAGATTAGCATCAACACAGAGCGAGATTAGCATCAACACAGCGAGATTACCATCAACACAGATCGAGATTAGCATCAACACAGCGAGATTAGCATCAACACACAGCGAGATTAGCATCAACACACAGCGAGATTAGCAACAACACAGAGCGAGATTAGCATCAACACAGCGAGATTACTATCAACACATAGCGAGATTAGCATCGACACAGAGCGAGATTAGCATCGACACAGAGCGAGATTAGAATCAACACACAGCGAGATTAGAATCAACACAGAGCGAGATTAGCATCAACACAGCGAGATTAGCATCAACACAGTGAGATTAGCATCAACACAGAGCGAGATTAGCATCGACACAGAGCGAGATTAGCATCAACACAGAGCGAGATTAGCATCAACACATAGCGAGATTAGCATCAACACACAGCGAGATTAGCATCAACACACAGCGAGATTAGCATCAACACACAGCGGATTAGCATCAACACAGCGAGATTAGCATCAACACACAGCGAGATTAGCATCAACACAGAGCGAGATTAGCATCAACACAGCGAGATTAGCATCAACACACGAGATTAGCATCAACACAGAGCGAGATTAGCATCAACACAGATCGAGATTAGCATCAACACAGAGCGAGATTAGCATCAACACGCAGCGAGATTAGCATCAACACAGAGCGAGATTAGCATCAACACAGAGCGAGATTAGTATCAACACACAGTGAGATTAGCATCAACACAGCGAGATTAGCATCAACACAGCGAGATTAGCATCAACACACAGCGAGAATAACATCAACACAGAGCGAGATTAGCATCAACACACAGCAAGATTAGCATCAACACAGAGCGAGATTAGCATCAACACAGCAAGATTAGCATCAAGACAGAGCGAGATTAGCATCAACACAGAGCGAGATTCGCATTAACACAGAGCGAGATTAGCATCAACACACAGAGCGAGATTAGCATCAACACAGAGCGAGATTAGCATCAACACACAGCGAGATTAGCATCAACACACAGCGAGATTAAAATCAACACACAGCGCGATTAGAATCAACACACAGCGAGATTAGCATCAACACAGAGCGAGATTAGCATCAACACAGAGCGAGATTAGCATCAACACAGCGAGATTAGCATCAACACAGAGCGAGATTAGCATCAACACAGCGAGATTACCATCAACACACAGCGAGATTAGCATCAACACAGAGCGAGATTAGCATCAACACAGTGAGATTAGCATCAACACAGAGCGAGATTAGCATCAACAGAGCGAGATTAGCATCAACACAGAGCGAGATTAGCATCAACACAGCGAGATTAGCATCAACACAGAGCGAGATTAGCATCAACACAGAGCGAGATTAGCATCAACACAGCGAGATTAGCATCAACACAGAGCGAGATTAGCATCAACACAGAGCGAGATTAGCATCAACACAGAGCGAGATTAGCATCAACACAGCGAGAGATTAGCATCAACACACAGCGAGATTAGCATCAACACAGCGAGAGATTAGCATCAACACAAAGCGAGATTAGCATCAACACAGAGCGAGATTAGCATCAACACAGAGCGAGATTAGCATCAACACAGAGCGAGATTAGCATCAACACACAGCGAGATTAGCATCAACACACAGCGAGATTAGCATCAACACAGAGCGAGATTAGCATCAACACAGTGAGATTACCATCAACACAGCGAGATTAGCATCGACACAGAGCGAGATTAGCATCACCACAGAGCGAGATTAGCATCAACAGAGTGAGATTAGCATCAACACAGAGCGAGATTAGCATCAACACAGAGCGAGATTAGCATCAACACAGTGAGATTAGCATCAACACAGAGCGAGATTAGCATCAACACAGAGCGAGATTAGCATCAACACAGTGAGATTACCATCAACACAGCGAGATTAGCATCGACACAGAGCGAGATTAGCATCAACACAGAGCGAGATTAGCATCAACAGAGTGAGATTAGCATCAACACAGAGCGAGATTAGCATCAACACAGAGCGAGATTAGCATCAACACAGTGAGATTAGCATCAACACAGAGCTAGATTAGCATCGACAGAGAGCAAGATTAGCATCAACACAGAGCGAGATTAGCATCAACACACAGCGAGATTAGCATCAACACACAGCGAGATTAGCATCAACACAGAGCGAGATTAGCATCAACACAGCGAGATTAGCATCAACACACGAGATTAGCATCAACACAGAGCGAGATTAGCATCAACACAGAGCGAGATTAGCATCAACACAGAGCGAGATTAGCATCAACACACGAGATTAGCATCAACACAGAGCGAGATTAGCATCAACACAGAGCGAGATTAGCATCAACACAGAGCGAGATTAGCATCAACACAGCGAGATTAGCATCAACACACGAGATTAGCATCAACACAGAGCGAGATTAGCATCAACACAGAGCGAGATTAGCATCAACACAGAGCGAGATTAGCATCAACACAGCGAGATTACCATCAACACAGATCGAGATTAGCATCAACACAGCGAGATTAGCATCAACACACAGCGAGATTAGCATCAGCACAGAGCGAAATTAGCATCAATACACAGCGAGATTAGCATCAACACACAGCGAGATTAGCATCAACACAGAGCGAGATTAGCATCAACACACAGCGAGATTAGCATCAACACAGAGCGAGATTAGCATCAACACGCAGCGACATTAGCATCAACACAGAGCGAGATTAGCATCAACACAGAGCGAGATTAGTATCAACACACAGTGAGATTAGCATCAACATAGCAAGATTAGCATCAACACAGCGAGATTAGCATCAACACACAGCGAGATTAACATCAACACAGAGCGAGATTAGCATCAACACACAGCAAGATTAGCATCAACACAGAGCGAGATTAGCATCAACACAGCAATATTAGCATCAAGACAGAGCGAGATTAGCATCAACACAGAGCGAGATTAGCATCAACACAGCGAGATTAGCATCAACACAGAGCGAGATTAGCATCAACACAGCGAGATTAGCATCAACACAGAGCGAGATTAGCATCAACACAGAGCGAGATTAGCATCAACACAGCGAGATTAGCATCAACACAGAGCGAGATTAGCATCAACACAGAGCGAGATTAGCATCAACACAGAGCGAGATTAGCATCAACACAGAGCGAGATTAGCATCAACACAGCGAGAGATTAGCATAAACACACAGCCAGATTAGCATCAACACAGCGAGAGATTAGCATCAACACAGAGCGAGATTAGCATCAACACAGAGCGAGATTAGCATCAACACAGAGCGAGATTAGCATCAACACACAGCGAGATTAGCATCAACACGCAGCGAGATTAGCATCAACACAGAGCGAGATTAGCATCAACACAGAGCGAGATTAGCATCAACACAGAGCGAGATTAGCATCAACACAGAGCGAGATTAGCATCAACACACAGCGAGATTCGCATCAACACACAGCGAGATTAGCATCAACACAGAGCGAAATTAGCATCAACACAGAGCGAGATTAGCATCAACACACAGCGAGATTAGCATCAACACACAGCGAGATTAGCATCGACACACAGCGAGATTAGCATCAACACAGAGCGAGATTAGCATCAACACAGAGCGAAATTAGCGTCAACACAGAGCGAGATTAGCATCGACACACAGCGAGATTAGCATCAACACACAGCGAGATTAGCATCGACACACAGCGAGATTAGCATCGACACAGAGCGAGATTAGCATCAACACAGAGCGAAATTAGCATCAACACAGAGCGAGATTAGCATCGACACACAGCGAGATTAGCATCGACACACAGCGAGATTAGCATCGACACACAGCGAGATTAGCATCGACACAGAGCGAGATTAGCATCGACACACAGCGAGATTAGCATCAACACAGAGCGAGATTAACATCAACACACAGCGAGATTAGCATCAACACAGAGCGAGATTAGCATCAACACAGTGAGATTAGCATCAACACAGAGCGAGATTAGCATCAACACAGTGAGATTAGCATCAACACAGAGCCAGATTAGCATCAACACAGAGCGAGATTAGCATCAACACACAGCGAGATTAGCATCAACACAGAGCGAGATTAGCATCAACACAGCGAGATTAGCATCAACACAGAGCGAGATTAGCATCAACACAGAGCGAGATTAGCATCAACACAGCGAGATTAGCATCAACACAGAGCGAGATTAGCATCAACACAGAGCGAGATTAGCATCAACACAGAGCGAGATTAGCATCAACACACAGCGAGATTAGCATCAACACACAGCGAGATTAGCATCAACACAGAGCGAGATTAGCATCAACACAGAGCGAGATTAGCATCAACACAGAGCGAGATTAGCATCAACACAGAGCGAAATTAGCATCAACACACAGCGAGATTAGCATCAACACACAGCGAGATTAGCATCAACACAGAGCAAGATTAGCAGTCAACACAGAGCGAGATTAGCATCAACACAGCGAGATTAGCATCAACACAGAGCGAGATTAGCATCAACACAGCGAGATTAGCATCAACACAGCGAGATTAGCATCAACACAGAGCGAGATTAGCATCAACACAGCGAGATTAGCATCAACACAGAGCGAAATCATCATCAACACACAGCGAGATGAGCGTCAACACACAGCGAGATTAGCATCAACACACAGCGAGATCATCATCAACACACAGCGAGATTAGCATCAACACACAGCGAGATTAGCATCAACACAGAGCGAGATCATCATAAACACACAGCGAGATTAGCATCAACACAGAGCGAGATTAGCATCAACACAGAGCGAGATTAGCATCAACACAGAGCGAGATTAGCATCAACACACAGCGAGATTAGCATCAACACACAGCGAGATTAGCATCAACACAGAGCGAGATTAGCATCAACACAGAGCGAGATTAGCATCAACACACAGCGAGATTAGCATCAACACAGAGCGAGATTAGCATCAACATGCAGCGAGATTAGCATCAACATGCAGCGAGATTAGCATCAACACACAGCGAGATTAGCATCAACACACAGCGAGATCATCATCAACACAGCGAGATAGCATCAACACACAGCGAGATTAGCATCAACACAGAGCGAGATTAGCATCAACACACAGCGAGATTAGCATCAACACAGAGCGAGATTAGCATCAACACACAGCAAGATTAGCATCAACACAGAGCGAGATTAGCATCAACATGCAGCGAGATTAGCATCAACACAGAGCGAGATTAGCATCAACATGCAGCGAGATTAGCATCAACATGCAGCGAGATTAGCATCAACACAGAGCGAGATTAGCATCAACACAGAGCGAGATTAGCATCAACACAGAGCGAGATCAGCATTAAAACACACAGCGAGATCATCATCAACACAGCGAGCTTTGCATCAACACACAGCGAGATTAGCATCAACACACAGAGCGAGATTAGCATCAACACAGAGCGAGATTAGCATCAACACAGAGCGAGATTAGCATCAACACAGAGCGAGATTAGCATCAACACACAGAGCGAGATTAGCATCAACACAGAGCGAGATTAGCATCAACACAGAGCGAGATTCGCATCAACACACAGCGAGATTCGCATCAACACACAGCGAGATTAGCATCAACACAGAGCGAGATTAGCATCAACACAGCGTGATTAGCATCAACACACAGTGAGATTAGCATCGACACACGAGATTAGCATCAACACAGAGCGCGATTAGCATCAACACAGCGAGATTAGCATCAACACAGCGAGATTAGCATCAACACAGAGCGAGATTAGCAACACAGAGCGAGATTAGCATCAACACAGAGCGAGATTAGCATCAACACACGAGATTAGCATCAACACAGAGCGAGATTAGCATCAACACAGAGCGAGATTAGCAACACACAGCGAGATTAGCATCAACACAGAGCGAGATTAGCATCAACACAGTGAGATTACCATCAACACAGCGAGATTAGCATCGACACAGAGCGAGATTAGCATCAACACAGAGCGAGATTAGCATCAACAGAGTGAGATTAGCATCAACACAGAGCGAGATTAGCATCAACACAGAGCGAGATTAGCATCAACACAGAGCGAGATTAGCATCAACACAGAGCGAGATTAGCATCAACACAGTGAGATTACCATCAACACAGCGAGATTAGCATCGACACAGAGCGAGATTAGCATCAACACAGAGCGAGATTAGCATCAACAGAGTGAGATTAGCATCAACACAGAGCGAGATTAGCATCAACACAGAGCGAGATTAGCATCAACACAGTGAGATTAGCATCAACACAGAGCTAGATTAGCATCGACAGAGAGCAAGATTAGCATCAACACAGAGCGAGATTAGCATCAACACACAGCGAGATTAGCATCAACACACAGCGAGATTAGCATCAACACAGAGCGAGATTAGCATCAACACAGCGAGATTAGCATCAACACACGAGATTAGCATCAACACAGAGCGAGATTAGCATCAACACAGAGCGAGATTAGCATCAACACACGAGATTAGCATCAACACAGAGCGAGATTAGCATCAACACAGAGCGAGATTAGCATCAACACAGAGCGAGATTAGCATCAACACAGCGAGATTAGCATCAACACACGAGATTAGCATCAACACAGAGCGAGATTAGCATCAACACAGAGCGAGATTAGCATCAACACAGAGCGAGATTAGCATCAACACAGCGAGATTACCATCAACACAGATCGAGATTAGCATCAACACAGCGAGATTAGCATCAACACACAGCGAGATTAGCATCAACACAGAGCGAAATTAGCATCAACACACAGCGAGATTAGCATCAACACACAGCGAGATTAGCATCAACACAGAGCGAGATTAGCATCAACACACAGCGAGATTAGCATCAACACAGAGCGAGATTAGCATCAACACGCAGCGACATTAGCATCAACACAGAGCGAGATTAGCATCAACACAGAGCGAGATTAGTATCAACACACAGTGAGATTAGCATCAACACAGCAAGATTAGCATCAACACAGCGAGATTAGCATCAACACACAGCGAGATTAACATCAACACAGAGCGAGATTAGCATCAACACACAGCAAGATTAGCATCAACACAGAGCGAGATTAGCATCAACACAGCAATATTAGCATCAAGACAGAGCGAGATTAGCATCAACACAGAGCGAGATTAGCATCAACACACAGCAAGATTAGCATCAACACAGAGCGAGATTAGCATCAACATGCAGCGAGATTAGCATCAACATGCAGCGAGATTAGCATCAACACAGAGCGAGATTAGCATCAACACAGAGCGAGATTAGCATCAACACAGAGCGAGATCAGCATTAAAACACACAGCGAGATCATCATCAACACAGCGAGCTTTGCATCAACACACAGCGAGATTAGCATCAACACACAGAGCGAGATTAGCATCAACACAGAGCGAGATTAGCATCAACACAGAGCGAGATTAGCATCAACACAGAGCGAGATTAGCATCAACACACAGAGCGAGATTAGCATCAACACAGAGCGAGATTAGCATCAACACAGAGCGAGATTAGCATCAACACACAGCGAGATTCGCATCAACACACAGCGAGATTAGCATCAACACAGAGCGAGATTAGCATCAACACAGCGTGATTAGCATCAACACACAGTGAGATTAGCATCGACACACGAGATTAGCATCAACACAGAGCGCGATTAGCATCAACACAGCGAGATTAGCATCAACACAGCGAGATTAGCATCAACACAGAGCGAGATTAGCAACACAGAGCGAGATTAGCATCAACACAGAGCGAGATTAGCATCAACACACGAGATTAGCATCAACACAGAGCGAGATTAGCATCAACACAGAGCGAGATTAGCAACACACAGCGAGATTAGCATCAACACAGAGCGAGATTAGCATCAACACAGTGAGATTACCATCAACACAGCGAGATTAGCATCGACACAGAGCGAGATTAGCATCAACACAGAGCGAGATTAGCATCAACAGAGTGAGATTAGCATCAACACAGAGCGAGATTAGCATCAACACAGAGCGAGATTAGCATCAACACAGAGCGAGATTAGCATCAACACAGAGCGAGATTAGCATCAACACAGAGCGAGATTAGCATCAACACAGTGAGATTACCATCAACACAGCGAGATTAGCATCGACACAGAGCGAGATTAGCATCAACACAGAGCGAGATTAGCATCAACAGAGTGAGATTAGCATCAACACAGAGCGAGATTAGCATCAACACAGAGCGAGATTAGCATCAACACAGTGAGATTAGCATCAACACAGAGCTAGATTAGCATCGACAGAGAGCAAGATTAGCATCAACACAGAGCGAGATTAGCATCAACACACAGCGAGATTAGCATCAACACACAGCGAGATTAGCATCAACACAGAGCGAGATTAGCATCAACACAGCGAGATTAGCATCAACACACGAGATTAGCATCAACACAGAGCGAGATTAGCATCAACACAGAGCGAGATTAGCATCAACACAGAGCGAGATTAGCATCAACACACGAGATTAGCATCAACACAGAGCGAGATTAGCATCAACACAGAGCGAGATTAGCATCAACACAGAGCGAGATTAGCATCAACACAGCGAGATTAGCATCAACACACGAGATTAGCATCAACACAGAGCGAGATTAGCATCAACACAGAGCGAGATTAGCATCAACACAGAGCGAGATTAGCATCAACACAGCGAGATTACCATCAACACAGATCGAGATTAGCATCAACACAGCGAGATTAGCATCAACACACAGCGAGATTAGCATCAACACAGAGCGAAATTAGCATCAACACACAGCGAGATTAGCATCAACACACAGCGAGATTAGCATCAACACAGAGCGAGATTAGCATCAACACACAGCGAGATTAGCATCAACACAGAGCGAGATTAGCATCAACACGCAGCCACATTAGCATCAACACAGAGCGAGATTAGCATCAACACAGAGCGAGATTAGTATCAACACACAGTGAGATTAGCATCAACACAGCAAGATTAGCATCAACACAGCGAGATTAGCATCAACACACAGCGAGATTAGCATCAACACAGAGCGAGATTAGCATCAACACACAGCGAGATTAGCATCAACACACAGCGAGATCATCATCAACACAGCGAGATAGCATCAACACACAGCGAGATTAGCATCAACACAGAGCGAGATTAGCATCAACACACAGCGAGATTAGCATCAACACAGAGCGAGATTAGCATCAACACACAGCAAGATTAGCATCAACACAGAGCGAGATTAGCATCAACATGCAGCGAGATTAGCATCAACACAGAGCGAGATTAGCATCAACATGCAGCGAGATTAGCATCAACATGCAGCGAGATTAGCATCAACACAGAGCGAGATTAGCATCAACACAGAGCGAGATTAGCATCAACACAGAGCGAGATCAGCATTAAAACACACAGCGAGATCATCATCAACACAGCGAGCTTTGCATCAACACACAGCGAGATTAGCATCAACACACAGAGCGAGATTAGCATCAACACAGAGCGAGATTAGCATCAACACAGAGCGAGATTAGCATCAACACAGAGCGAGATTAGCATCAACACACAGAGCGAGATTAGCATCAACACAGAGCGAGATTAGCATCAACACAGAGCGAGATTCGCATCAACACACAGCGAGATTCGCATCAACACACAGCGAGATTAGCATCAACACAGAGCGAGATTAGCATCAACACAGCGTGATTAGCATCAACACACAGTGAGATTAGCATCGACACACGAGATTAGCATCAACACAGAGCGCGATTAGCATCAACACAGCGAGATTAGCATCAACACAGCGAGATTAGCATCAACACAGAGCGAGATTAGCAACACAGAGCGAGATTAGCATCAACACAGAGCGAGATTAGCATCAACACACGAGATTAGCATCAACACAGAGCGAGATTAGCATCAACACAGAGCGAGATTAGCAACACACAGCGAGATTAGCATCAACACAGAGCGAGATTAGCATCAACACAGTGAGATTACCATCAACACAGCGAGATTAGCATCGACACAGAGCGAGATTAGCATCAACACAGAGCGAGATTAGCATCAACAGAGTGAGATTAGCATCAACACAGAGCGAGATTAGCATCAACACAGAGCGAGATTAGCATCAACACAGAGCGAGATTAGCATCAACACAGAGCGAGATTAGCATCAACACAGAGCGAGATTAGCATCAACACAGTGAGATTACCATCAACACAGCGAGATTAGCATCGACACAGAGCGAGATTAGCATCAACACAGAGCGAGATTAGCATCAACAGAGTGAGATTAGCATCAACACAGAGCGAGATTAGCATCAACACAGAGCGAGATTAGCATCAACACAGTGAGATTAGCATCAACACAGAGCTAGATTAGCATCGACAGAGAGCAAGATTAGCATCAACACAGAGCGAGATTAGCATCAACACACAGCGAGATTAGCATCAACACACAGCGAGATTAGCATCAACACAGAGCGAGATTAGCATCAACACAGCGAGATTAGCATCAACACACGAGATTAGCATCAACACAGAGCGAGATTAGCATCAACACAGAGCGAGATTAGCATCAACACAGAGCGAGATTAGCATCAACACACGAGATTAGCATCAACACAGAGCGAGATTAGCATCAACACAGAGCGAGATTAGCATCAACACAGAGCGAGATTAGCATCAACACAGCGAGATTAGCATCAACACACGAGATTAGCATCAACACAGAGCGAGATTAGCATCAACACAGAGCGAGATTAGCATCAACACAGAGCGAGATTAGCATCAACACAGCGAGATTACCATCAACACAGATCGAGATTAGCATCAACACAGCGAGATTAGCATCAACACACAGCGAGATTAGCATCAACACAGAGCGAAATTAGCATCAACACACAGCGAGATTAGCATCAACACACAGCGAGATTAGCATCAACACAGAGCGAGATTAGCATCAACACACAGCGAGATTAGCATCAACACAGAGCGAGATTAGCATCAACACGCAGCGACATTAGCATCAACACAGAGCGAGATTAGCATCAACACAGAGCGAGATTAGTATCAACACACAGTGAGATTAGCATCAACACAGCAAGATTAGCATCAACACAGCGAGATTAGCATCAACACACAGCGAGATTAACATCAACACAGAGCGAGATTAGCATCAACACACAGCAAGATTAGCATCAACACAGAGCGAGATTAGCATCAACACAGCAATATTAGCATCAAGACAGAGCGAGATTAGCATCAACACAGAGCGAGATTAGCATCAACACAGCGAGATTAGCATCAACACAGAGCGAGATTAGCATCAACACAGCGAGATTAGCATCAACACAGAGCGAGATTAGCATCAACACAGAGCGAGATTAGCATCAACACAGCGAGATTAGCATCAACACAGAGCGAGATTAGCATCAACACAGAGCGAGATTAGCATCAACACAGAGCGAGATTAGCATCAACACAGAGCGAGATTAGCATCAACACAGCGAGAGATTAGCATAAACACACAGCCAGATTAGCATCAACACAGCGAGAGATTAGCATCAACACAAAGCGAGATTAGCATCAACACAGAGCGAGATTAGCATCAACACAGAGCGAGATTAGCATCAACACAGAGCGAGATTAGCATCAACACACAGCGAGATTAGCATCAACACGCAGCGAGATTAGCATCAACACAGAGCGAGATTAGCATCAACACAGTGAGATTAGCATCAACACAGAGCGAGATTAGCATCAACACAGAGCGAGATTAGCATCAACACAGAGCGAGATTAGCATCAACACACAGCGAGATTCGCATCAACACAGAGCGAAATTAGCATCAACACAGAGCGAGATTAGCATCAACACACAGCGAGATTAGCATCAACACACAGCGAGATTAGCATCGACACACAGCGAGATTAGCATCAACACAGAGCGAGATTAGCATCAACACAGAGCGAAATTAGCATCAACACAGAGCGAGATTAGCATCGACACACAGCGAGATTAGCATCAACACACAGCGAGATTAGCATCGACACACAGCGAGATTAGCATCGACACAGAGCGAGATTAGCATCAACACAGAGCGAAATTAGCATCAACACAGAGCGAGATTAGCATCGACACACAGCGAGATTAGCATCGACACACAGCGAGATTAGCATCGACACACAGCGAGATTAGCATCGACACAGAGCGAGATTAGCATCGACACACAGCGAGATTAGCATCAACACAGAGCGAGATTAGCATCAACACACAGCGAGATTAGCATCAACACAGAGCGAGATTAGCATCAACACAGTGAGATTAGCATCAACACAGAGCGAGATTAGCATCAACACAGTGAGATTAGCATCAACACAGAGCCAGATTAGCATCAACACAGAGCGAGATTAGCATCAACACACAGCGAGATTAGCATCAACACAGAGCGAGATTAGCATCAACACAGCGAGATTAGCATCAACACAGAGCGAGATTAGCATCAACACAGAGCGAGATTAGCATCAACACAGCGAGATTAGCATCAACACACAGTGAGATTAGCATCAACACAGAGCGAGATTAGCATCAACACAGAGCGAGATTAGCATCAACACAGAGCGAGATTAGCATCAACACACAGCGAGATTAGCATCAACACACAGCGAGATTAGCATCAACACAGAGCGAGATTAGCATCAACACAGAGCGAGATTAGCATCAACACAGAGCGAGATTAGCATCAACACAGAGCGAAATTAGCATCAACACACAGCGAGATTAGCATCAACACACAGCGAGATTCGCATCAACACAGAGCAAGATTAGCATCAACACAGAGCGAGATTAGCATCAACACAGCGAGATTAGCATCAACACAGAGCGAGATTAGCATCAACACAGCGAGATTAGCATCAACACAGCGAGATTAGCATCAACACAGAGCGAGATTAGCATCAACACAGCGAGATTAGCATCAACACAGAGCGAGATCAGCATCAACACAGAGCGAGATTAGCATCAACACAGAGCGAGATTAGCATCAACACACAGCGAGATTAGCATCAACACAGAGCGAGATTAGCATCAACACAAGCGAGATTAGCATCACACAGCGATACATCACACAGAGCGAGATTAGCATCAACACAAGCGAGATTAGCATCAACACAGAGCGAGATTAGCATCAACACAGAGCGAGATTAGCATCAACACAGAGCGAGATTAGCATCAACACAGCGAGATTAGCATCAACACAGATCATCACACCGAGATTAGCATCAACACAGAGCGAGATTAGCATCAACACAGAGCGAGATTAGCATCAACACAGAGCGAGATTAGCATCACACACAGCGAGATTAGCATCAACACAGAGCGAGATTAGCATCAACACACAGCGAGATTAGCATCAACACAGAGCGAGATTAGCATCAACACAGCGAGATTAGCATCAACACACAGCGAGATTAGCATCAACACAGAGCGAGATTAGCATCAACACAGAGCGAGATTAGCATCAACACACAGCGAGATTAGCATCAACACAGAGCGAGATTAGCATCAACATGCAGCGAGATTAGCATCAACATGCAGCGAGATTAGCATCAACACAGAGCGAGATCATCATCAACACACAGCGAGATTAGCATCAACACACAGCGAGATTAGCATCAACACAGAGCGAGATCATCATAAACACACAGCGAGATTAGCATCAACACACAGCGAGATCATCATCAACACAGCGAGATAGCATCAACACACAGCGAGATTAGCATCAACACAGAGCGAGATTAGCATCAACACACAGCGAGATTAGCATCAACACAGAGCGAGATTAGCATCAACACACAGCAAGATTAGCATCAACACAGAGCGAGATTAGCATCAACATGCAGCGAGATTAGCATCAACACAGAGCGAGATTAGCATCAACATGCAGCGAGATTAGCATCAACATGCAGCGAGATTAGCATCAACACAGAGCGAGATTAGCATCAACACAGAGCGAGATTAGCATCAACACAGAGCGAGATCAGCATTAAAACACACAGCGAGATCATCATCAACACAGCGAGCTTTGCATCAACACACAGCGAGATTAGCATCAACACACAGAGCGAGATTAGCATCAACACAGAGCGAGATTAGCATCAACACAGAGCGAGATTAGCATCAACACAGAGCGAGATTAGCATCAACACACAGAGCGAGATTAGCATCAACACAGAGCGAGATTAGCATCAACACAGAGCGAGATTCGCATCAACACACAGCGAGATTCGCATCAACACACAGCGAGATTAGCATCAACACAGAGCGAGATTAGCATCAACACAGCGTGATTAGCATCAACACACAGTGAGATTAGCATCGACACACGAGATTAGCATCAACACAGAGCGCGATTAGCATCAACACAGCGAGATTAGCATCAACACAGCGAGATTAGCATCAACACAGAGCGAGATTAGCAACACAGAGCGAGATTAGCATCAACACAGAGCGAGATTAGCATCAACACACGAGATTAGCATCAACACAGAGCGAGATTAGCATCAACACAGAGCGAGATTAGCAACACACAGCGAGATTAGCATCGACACAGAGCGAGATTAGCATCGACACACAGCGAGATTAGCATCAACACAGAGCGAGATTAGCATCAACACAGAGCGAGATTAGCATCAACACAGAGCGAGATTAGCATCAACACAGCGAGATTAGCATCAACACAGAGCGAGATTAGCATCAACACAGAGCGAGATTAGCATCAACACAGCGAGATTAGCATCAACACAGAGCGAGATTAGCATCAACACAGAGCGAGATTAGCATCAACACACAGCGAGATTAGCATCAACACACAGCGAGATTAGCATCAACACAGAGCGAGATTAGCATCAACACAGAGCAACATTAGCATCAACACAGAGCGAGATTAGCATCAACACAGAGCGAAATTAGCATCAACACACAGCGAGATTAGCATCAACACACAGCGAGATTAGCATCAACACAGTGCAAGATTAGCATCAACACAGAGCGAGATTAGCATCAACACAGCGAGATTAGCATCAACACAGAGCGAGATTAGCATCAACACAGCGAGATTAGCATCAACACAGAGCGAGATCATCATCAACACACAGCGAGATGAGCGTCAACACACAGCGAGATTAGCATCAACACACAGCGAGATCATCATCAACACAAAGCGAGATTAGCATCAACACACAGCGAGATTAGCATCAACACAGAGCGAGATCATCATAAACACACAGCGAGATTAGCATCAACACAGAGCGAGATTAGCATCAACACACAGCGAGATTAGCATCAACACACAGCGAGATTAGCATCAACACAGAGCGAGATTAGCATCAACACAGAGCGAGATTAGCATCAACACACAGCGAGATTAGCATCAACACAGAGCGAGATTAGCATCAACATGCAGCGAGATTAGCATCAACATGCAGCGAGATTAGCATCAACACAGAGCGAGATCATCATCAACACACAGCGAGATTAGCATCAACACACAGCGAGATTAGCATCAACACAGAGCGAGATCATCATAAACACACAGCGAGATTAGCATCAACACACAGCGAGATCATCATCAACACAGCGAGATAGCATCAACACACAGCGAGATTAGCATCAACACAGAGCGAGATTAGCATCAACACACAGCGAGATTAGCATCAACACAGAGTGAGATTAGCATCAACACACAGCAAGATTAGCATCAACACAGAGCGAGATTAGCATCAACATGCAGCGAGATTAGCATCAACACAGAGCGAGATTAGCATCGACATGCAGCGAGATTAGCATCAACATGCAGCGAGATTAGCATCAACACAGAGCGAGATTAGCATCAACACAGAGCGAGATTAGCATCAACACAGAGCGAGATCAGCATTAAAACACACAGCGAGATCATCATCAACACAGCGAGCTTTGCATCAACACACAGCGAGATTAGCATCAACACACAGAGCGAGATTAGCATCAACACAGAGCGAGATTAGCATCAACACAGAGCGAGATTAGCATCAACACAGAGCGAGATTAGCATCAACACACAGAGCGAGATTAGCATCAACACAGAGCGAGATTAGCATCAACACAGAGCGAGATTCGCATCAACACACAGCGAGATTCGCATCAACACACAGCGAGATTAGCATCAACACAGAGCGAGATTAGCATCAACACAGCGTGATTAGCATCAACACACAGTGAGATTAGCATCGACACACGAGATTAGCATCAACACAGAGCGCGATTAGCATCAACACAGCGAGATTAGCATCAACACAGCGAGATTAGCATCAACACAGAGCGAGATTAGCAACACAGAGCGAGATTAGCATCAACACAGAGCGAGATTAGCATCAACACACGAGATTAGCATCAACACAGAGCGAGATTAGCATCAACACAGAGCGAGATTAGCAACACACAGCGAGATTAGCATCGACACAGAGCGAGATTAGCATCAACACAGAGCGAGATTAGCATCGACACAGCGAGATTAGCATCGACACAGAGCGAGATTAGAATCAACACCGAGCGAGATTAGCATCAACACACAGCGTGTTTAGCATCAACACAGCGAGATTAGCATCAACACAGCGAGATTAGCATCGACACAGAGCGAGATTAGCATCAACACAGAGAGAGATTAGCATCAACACAGAGCGAGATTAGCATCAACACAGCGAGATTAGCATCAACACAGAGCGAGATTAGTATCAACACAGCGAGATTAGCATCAACACAGAGCAAGATCAGCATCAACACAGAGCGAGATTAGCATCAACACAGAGCGAGATTAGCATCAACACAGAGCGAGATTAGCTTCAACACAGAGCGAGATTAGCATCAACACACAGCGAGATTAGCATCGACACAGAGCGAGATTAGCATCAATACGAGATTAGCATCAACACAGCGAGATTAGCATCGAGACTGAGCAAGATTAGCATCAACACAGAGCGAGATTAGCATCAACACACAGCGTGTTTAGCATCAACACAGCGAGATTAGCATCAACACAGCGAGATTAGCATCAACACACAGCGAGATTAGCATCAACACAGAGCGAGATTAGCATCAACGCACAGCGAGATTAGCATCAACACAGAGCAAGATTAGCATCAACACACAGCGAGATTAGCATCAACACAGAGCGAGATCAGCATCAACACACAGCGAGATTAGCATCAACACACAGCGAGATTAGCATCAACACAGAGCGAGATTAGCATCAACACAGAGCGAGATTAGCATCAACACAGAGCGAGATTAGCATCAACACAGAGCGAGATTAGCATCAACACAACAAGATTAGCATCAACACAGAGCGAGATTAGCATCAACACAGCGAGATTAGCATCACCACAGCGAGATTAGCATCAACACAGCGAGATTAGCATCAACACAGAGCGAGATGTGCATCAACACAGCGAGATTAGCATCAACACAGAGCGAGATTAGCATCAACACAGCGAGATTAACATCAACACAGAGCGAGATTAGCATCACCACAGAGCGAGATTAGCATCAACACAGAGCGAGATTAGCATCAACACAGCGAGATTAGCATCAACACAGCGAGAGATTAGCATAAACACACAGCCAGATTAGCATCAACACAGCGAGAGATTAGCATCAACACAAAGCGAGATTAGCATCAACACAGAGCGAGATTAGCATCAACACAGAGCGAGATTAGCATCAACACAGAGCGAGATTAGCATCAACACACAGCGAGATTCGCATCAACACACAGCGAGATTCGCATCAACACAGAGCGAAATTAGCATCAACACAGAGCGAGATTAGCATCAACACACAGCGAGATTAGCATCAACACACAGCGAGATTAGCATCGACACACAGCGAGATTAGCATCAACACAGAGCGAGATTAGCATCAACACAGAGCGAAATTAGCATCAACACAGAGCGAGATTAGCATCGACACACAGCGAGATTAGCATCAACACGCAGCGAGATTAGCATCGACACACAGCGAGATTAGCATCAACACAGAGCGAGATTAGCATCAACACAGAGCGAATTTAGCATCAACACAGAGCGAGATTAGCATCGACACACAGCGAGATTAGCATCAACACACAGCGAGATTAGCATCGACACACAGCGAGATTAGCATCGACACAGAGCGAGATTAGCATCGACACACAGCGAGATTAGCATCAACACAGAGCGAGATTAGCATCAACACACAGCGAGATTAGCATCAACACAGAGCGAGATTAGCATCAACACAGTGAGATTAGCATCAACACAGAGCGAGATTAGCATCAACACAGTGAGATTAGCATCAACACAGAGCCAGATTAGCATCAACACAGAGCGAGATTAGTATCAACACACAGCGAGATTAGCATCAACACAGAGCGAGATTAGCATCAACACAGCGAGATTAGCATCAACACAGAGCGAGATTAGCATCAACACAGCGAGATTAGCATCAACACACAGCGAGATTAGCATCAACACACAGCGAGATTAGCATCAACACAGAGCGAGATTAGCATCAACACAGAGCGAGATTAGCATCAACACAGCGAGATTAGCATCAACACAACAAGATTAGCATCAACACACAGCGAGATTAGCATCAACACAGCGAGATTAGCATCAACACACAGCGAGATTAGCATCAACACAGAGCGAAATTAGCATCAACACACAGCGAGATTAGCATCAACACACAGCGAGATTAGCATCAACACAGAGCAAGATTAGCATCAACACAGAGTGAGATTAGCATCAACACAGAGCGAGATCATCATAAACACACAGCGAGATCATCATCAACACACAGCGAGATTAGCATCAACACAGAGCGAGATTAGCATCAACACAGAGCGAGATCATCATAAACACACAGCGAGATTAGCATCGACACAGCGAGATTAGCATCAACACAGTGAGATTAGCATCAACACACAGCGAGATCATCATCAACACAGCGAGATAGCATCAACACACAGCGAGATTAGCATCAACACACAGCGAGATTAGCATCAACACAGAGCGAGATTAGCATCAACATGCAGCGAGATTAGCATCAACACACAGCGAGATCATCATCAACACAGAGCGAGATTAGCATCAACACACAGCGAGATTAGCATCAACACAGAGCGAGATTAGCATCAACACACAGCAAGATTAGCATCAACACAGAGCGAGATTAGCATCAACATGCAGCGAGATTAGCATCAACACAGAGCGAGATTAGCATCAACACAGAGCGAGATTAGCATCAACACACAGCAAGATTAGCATCAACACAGAGCGAGATTAGCATCAACATGCAGCGAGATTAGCTTCAACACAGAGCGAGATTAGCATCAACACACAGCGAGATTAGCATCAACACACAGCGAGATCATCATCAACACAGCGAGCTTTGCATCAACACACAGCGAGATTAGCATCAACACAGAGCGAGATTAGCATCAACACACAGAGCGAGATTAGCATCAACACAGAGCGAGATTAGCATCAACACAGAGCGAGATTCGCATCAACACACAGCGAGATTCGCATCAACACACAGCGAGATTAGCATCAACACAGAGCGAGATTAGCATCAACACAGCGTGATTAGCATCAACACACAGTGAGATTAGCATCGACACACGAGATTAGCATCAACACAGAGCGCGATTAGCATCAACACAGCGAGATTAGCATCAACACAGCGAGATTAGCATCAACACAGAGCGAGATTAGCAACACAGAGCGAGATTAGCATCAACACAGAGCGAGATTAGCATCAACACACGAGATTAGCATCAACACAGAGCGAGATTAGCATCAACACACAGCGTGTTTAGCATCAACACAGCGAGATTAGCATCAACACAGAGCGAGATTAGCATCGACACAGAGCGAGATTAGCATCGACACACAGCGAGATTAGCATCGACACAGAGCGAGATTAGCATCAACACAGAGAGAGATTAGCATCAACACAGAGCGAGATTAGCATCAACACAGCGAGATTAGCATCAACACAGAGCGAGATTAGTATCAACACAGCGAGATTAGCATCAACACAGAGCAAGATTAGCATCAACACAGAGCGAGATTAGCATCAACACAGAGCGAGATTAGCATCAACACAGAGCGAGATTAGCTTCAACACAGAGCGAGATTAGCATCAACACACAGCGAGATTAGCATCGACACAGAGCGAGATTAGCATCAATACGAGATTAGCATCAACACAGCGAGATTAGCATCGAGACTGAGCAAGATTAGAATCAACACAGAGCGAGATTAGCATCAACACACAGCGTGTTTAGCATCAACACAGCGAGATTAGCATCAACACAGCGAGATTAGCATCAACACACAGCGAGATTAGCATCAACACAGAGCGAGATTAGCATCAACGCACAGCGAGATTAGCATCAACACAGAGCAAGATTAGCATCAACACACAGCGAGATTAGCATCAACACAGAGCGAGATCAGCATCAACACACAGCGAGATTAGCATCAACACACAGCGAGATTAGCATCAACACAGATGAGATTAGCATCAACACAGAGCGAGATTAGCATCAACACAGAGCGAGATTAGCCTCAACACAGAGCGAGATTAGCATCAACACAACAAGATTAGCATCAACACAGAGCGAGATTAGCATCAACACAGCGAGATTAGCATCACCACAGCGAGATTAGCATCAACACAGCGAGATTAGCATCAACACAGAGCGAGATTTGCATCAACACAGCGAGATTAGCATCAACACAGAGCGAGATTAGCATCAACACAGCGAGATTAACATCAGCACAGAGCGAGATTAGCATCAACACAGAGCGAGATTAGCATCAACACAGAGCGAGATTAGCATCAACACAGCGAGATTAACATCAACACAGAGCGAGGTTAGCATCAACACAGCGAGATTAGCATCAACACAGAGCGAGATTTGCATCAACACAGAGCGAGATTTGCATCGACACAGAGCGAGATTAGCATCAACACAGCGAGATTAGCATCAACATGCGAGAATAGTATCAACACACAGCGAGATTAGCATCAACACAGAGCGAGATTAGCATCAACACAGCGAGATTAGCATCAACACAGAACGAGATTAGCATCAACACAGCGAGATTAGCATCAACATGCAGCGAGATTAGCATCATCACAGAGCGAGATTAGCATCAACACAGAGCGAGATTAGCATCGACACAACGAGATTAGCATCGACACAGAGTGAGATTAGCATTGACACAGAGCGAGATTAGCATCAACACAGTGCGAGATTAGCATCGACACAGCGAGATTAGCATCGACACAGAGCGAGATTAGCATCAACACAGCGAGATTAGCATCAACACACAGCGAGATTAGCATCAACGCAGAGCGAGATTAGCATCAACACAGAGCGAGATTAGCATCAACACAGTGCAAGATTAGCATCAACACAGTGCGAGATTAGCATCGACACAGCGAGATTAGCATCGACACAGAGCGAGATTAGCATCAACACACAGCGAGATTAGCATCAACGCAGAGCGAGATTAGCATCAACACAAAGCGAGATTAGCATCAACACAGCGAGATTAGCATCAACACAGAGCGAGATTAGCATCAACACAGAGCGAGATTAGCATCAACACAGAGCGAGATTAGCATCAACACAGCGAGATTAGCATCAACACAGACCGAGATTAGCATCAACACAGCGAGATTAGCATCAACACACAGCGAGATTAACATCAACACAGAGCGCGATTAGCATCAACACAGCCAGATTAGCATCAACACAGAGCGAGATTAGCATCAACACAGAGTGAGATTAACATCAACACACAGCGAGATCAGCATCAACACAGCGAGATTAGCATCAACACAGAGCGAGATTAGCATCAACACAGAGCGAGATTAGCAACACACAGCGAGATTAGCATCGACCCAGAGCGAGATTAGCATCAACACACAGCGAGATTAGTATCAACACAGAGCGAGATTAGCATCAACACAGAGCGAGATTAGCATCAACACAGCGAGATTATCATCAACACAGAGCGAGATTAGCATCAACACACAGCGAGATTAGCATCAACACACAGCGAGATTAGCATCAACACAGAGCGAGATTAGCATCAACACAGAGCGAGATTAGCATCAACACAGCGAGATTACTATCAACACACAGCGAGATTAGCATCGACACAGAGCGAGATTAAAATCAACACACAGCGAGATTAGAATCAACACACACCGAGATTAGCATCAACACAGCGAGATTAGCATCAACACAGAGCGAGATTAGCATCAACACAGAGCGAGATTAGCATCGACACAGAGCGAGATTAGCATCAACACAGTGCGAGATTAGCATCAACACAGAGCGAGATTAGCATCGACACAGAGCGAGATTAGCATCAACACAGAGCGAGATTAGCATCAACACACAGAGAGATTAGCATCAACACAGAGAGAGATTAGCATCAACACAGCGAGATTAGCATCAACACACAGCGAGATTAGCATCAACACAGAGCGAGATTAGCATCAACACACAGCGAGATTAGCATCAACACACAGCGAGATTAGCATCAACACAGAGCGAGATTAGCATCAACACAGAGAGATTAGCATCAACACACAGAGAGATGAGCATCAACACAGATCGAGATTAGTATCAACACACAGCGAGATTAGCATCAACACAGCGAGATTAGAATCAACACAGCGAGATGAGCATCAACACACAGAGAGATTAGCATTGACACACAGCGAGTTTAGCTGTTAGCACTAGCAAACCTCCCCGCGAGAATATTGGTCCCGGCCCTGTTGAGGTGTAAACCGTCCGGCTTGTACAGGTCCCACCTCCCTCAGAAACGGTCCCAATGCCTCAGGAATCTAAAGCCCTACCTCCTGCACCATCTCTCCCGCCACGCATTCATCTGTTCTTTCCTCCTATTCCTGTACTCCCTAGCACATGGCACCAGGAGTAATCAGGAGATTACTACCTTTGATCTCCTGCTTTTTAATCACTTTCCTAGCTCCCTATAGTCTGTCTTGCAGGACTTCATCCCTCTTTCTGCCTATGTCGTTGGTACCGAAATGGACAACGACCTCTGGCTGTTCACCCTCCCCCTCAGAGTGTCCTGCAGCCGCTCAGTGACATCCTTGACCCTGGCACCAGGGAGGCAACATACCATCCTGGAGTCACGCCTGCATCCACAGAAATGCCTATCTGTTCCCCAAACTAATGAAACCCTATCACTATTGCTCTTCCACTCTTCTTCCTCCCCCACTGTGCAGCTGAGCCACCCGTGCTGCCGTGGCCTTGGCTCTGGCTGCTCTCCCCAGAGGAACCATCACCCCCACCAGTTTCCAGAACTGTGAAACGGTTCGCGAGCGAGAGGCATTCTGGGGATTCCTGCCCTACCTGCCTGGTCCTCCTTCTCTGTCTGGTGGTCACCCATTCACTCTCTGCCTGCACATTCTGAGGCTGCGGGGTGACCACTCCTAGAAACGTGCTTTCCAAGTATTTCTCAGCCTCGCAGATGCACTGTAGTGACTCCAGCTGCCGCTCAAGCTCCGAAACCTGGAGCTCGAGTTGCTGCAGTTGTCAGAAGAAACTTCTTTACCCAGAGAGTGGTGAGAATGTGGAACTTGCTACCACAGGGAGTGGTTGAAGCGAATAGTATAGATGCATTTAAGGGGAGGCTGGACAAGCATATGAGGGAAAAGGGAATAGAGGGTTATGCTGATAGATTTAGATGAGGAAAGACAGGAGGAGGCTCATGTGGAGCATAAACGCCAGGATGGACTGGTTGGGCCAAATGGCCTGTTTCTGTGCCGTATATCTGATGTCATCCTATGTAATCTCTCTAAATCAAGTATATCCTTCCTCAGGTACGGAGACCAAAACTGTTCACAGTACTTCAGGTGTGGTCTCACCAAAGGCCTGTACAATTGTAGTAAGACTTCCTTACTCTTGTACTCCAACCCCCTTGCAATAAAGGATAGCACACCATTTGCCTTCTTAATTGCTTGCTGTACCTCCATGTTAACTTTCTGTGTTTCGTGTACAATGACACCCAAATCCCTCTGAACACCCAATATTTAATAGTTTCTCACCATTTAAAAAATATTCTGTTTTTCTAGTCTTCCTACCAAAGTGAATAACCTCACATTTCCCCCACATTATACTCCATCTGCCACCTTCTTGCTCACTCACTCAACCTGTCTACATCCCTTTGCAGACTCTTCATGTCCACCTCACAGCTTACTTTCCCACCTTGTATCATCAGCAAACTTGGATACATTACACTCGGTTCCTTCATCTAGGTCATTAATATAGATTGTAAATAGCTGAGGCCCCAACACTGATCCTTGCTACAGCCATTCATGTGGCACCTTATCGAATGTCTTTTGAAAATCCAAATATACAACATCCACTGGTTCCCCTTTATCTAACCTGCTAGTTACATCCTCAAAAAACTCTAATAGTTTTGTCAAACACGATTTCCCTTTCATACAACCATGTTGACTCTACCCAATCATTCTAAATGCTGTTACTACTTTCTTAGTAACGGATTCCAGCATTTTCCTGACGACTGATGTCAGGCTAACAGGTCCCTGTTTTCTCTCTCGTTCCTTTCTCGAATAGCAGTGTTACATTTGCTACCTTCCAATCCACTGGGACCGTTCTAGAATCTAGGGAATTTTGGAAGATCACAACCAAGGCATCCACTATCTCTTCAGCCACCTCTTTTAGAACTCTAGGATGCAGGCCGTCAGGTCCAGGGGATTTGTCAGCTTTTAGTCCCATTAATTTCCCCAGTACTTTTTCTTTACTAATATTAATTACTTTAAGTTCCTCACTATCATTAGACACTTGGGCCGTGAAATTCGGTATATTAGCGCCTCCTGTTAGCGCCTGGCAGGGGTTAGCGCCCGAGCGCGGCGAATGCAGCGACGCCCGCGAACTTCACTGCCGATTTAGCGCTGGCGCTAACTCTTACCGCATGGGCCTCTAGCGCCTCGCAGGTTGTCCCAGATGGAAATTTGACTCTCGCCCCCTGCTTCATCGCTTCCCGCCGATAATGCCAGCAAGAGGAGGCGTTGTGAACTCGGCTGGCCGCTTCGGGAGCAGTAATTAAAGGGAATGCTTTTCAGCTAGCACAACCTTTATTATTTGCACCAGTCTGGTGCCTGCGCAAAGTTTTGAATGTTTCATTGGTGCCAGATGTCCAAGCCCTGCACTTTGTGACAGTATTTGGGGCTGTAATGGCAGTCACCCAAGTAGCCTTGCAAAACAGAACTGACGACAACTCGCTTGTGCAGCATCATTGGCCCTTCCCTTTAAGTGAGGGAAGCAGCCTCTGTGATGAAAAAGTGCCGTTTACAATGCGCTCGAAATTGTTCAGCGCTCTGCCGCTACCGCCCCGCTCGGACTTTATCGCCCTAAGAGAAGTGGTTCGCGCTTGATTTAGTGCTCCACTTCCCTCTTGGAGCGCTAAAACTGAATTTCGTGGGAGACAAGAATGATTAGCACCTGGCGCTAATTTTTCAACTTTTAAAGTTTTAGCGCCCCAAACGGGGCTATCCCGAATTTCTCCCCCTTGGTTCCCCACTATTTCTGGTACATAGAACAGTACAGCACAGTACAGGCCCTTCGGCCCTCGATGTTGTGCCGAGCATTGTCCGAGACCAAGATCAAGCTATCACACTCCCTATCACTCTGGTGTGCTCCATGTGCTTATCCAATAACCGCTTGAAAGTTCCTAAAGTGTCCGACTCCACTATCACAGCAGGCAGTCCATTCCACACCCCAACCACTCTCTGAGTAAAGAATCTACCTCGGACATCCCTTCTATATCTCCCCCCATGCACCTTATAGTTATGCCCCCTTGTAACAGCTGCCTCTACCCGAGGAAATAGTCTCTGAACATCCACTCTATCTATCCCCCTCATCATCTTATAAACCTCTATTAAGTCGCCTCTCATCCTCCTCCGCTCTAAAGAGAAAAGCCCCAACTCCCTCAATCTTTCCTCATAAGACCTCCCCCCCAAACCAGGCAGCATCCTGGTAAATCTCCTTTGCACTCTTTCCAATGCTTCCACGTCCTTCCTATAGTGAGGTGACCAGAACTGCACACAATATTCCAAATGTGGTCTCACCAAGGTCCTGTACAGTTGCAGCATAACCTCACGGTTCTTAAACTCAAACCCTCTGTTAATAAACGCCAACACACCATAGGCCTTCTTTACTGCTCTATCCACTTGAGTGGCAACCTTCAGAGATCTGTGGATATGAACCCCCAGATCCCTCTGCTCCTCCACGTTCCTCAGAACCCTGCCGTTGACCCTGTAATCCTTATTCAAATTTGCCCTACCAAAATGAATCACCTCGCACTTATCAGGGTTAAATTCCATCTGCCATTTTTCAGCCCAGCTCTGCATCCTATCAATGTCTCTTTGCAGCCTACAACTGCCCTCCACCTCATCCACTACTCCACCAATCTTGGTGTCATCAGCAAATTTACTGATCCACCCTTCAGTCCCCTCCTCCAAGTCATTGATAAAAATCACAAACAGCAGAGGACCCAGCACCGACCCCTGTGGCACACCGCTGGTAACTGGTCTCCAGTCCGAAAATGTTCCATCTACCACCACCCTCTGCCTTCTATGAGATAGCCAGTTACTTATCCAATCGGCCAAATTTCCCTCTATCCCACAACTCCTTACTTTCTTCATGAGACGACCATGGGGAACCTTATCAAACGCCTTACTAAAATCCATGTATACGACATCAACTGCTCTACCTTCATCTACACACTTAGTTACCTCCTCAAAGAATTCAATCAAATTTGTTAGGCAAGACTTACCCTTCACGAATCCGTGTTGACTATCCCTGATTAAGTTGCCCCTTTCCAAATGGTCATAAATCCTATCCCTCAGGACCTTTTCCATTATCTTACCAACCACCGAAGTAAGACTAACCGGCCTATAATTACCAGGGTCATTCCTATTTCCTTTCTTGAAGAGAGGAACAACATTCGCCACTCTCCAGTCCTCTGGCACCATCCCCGTGGACAGTGAGGACCCAAAGATCAAAGCCAGAGGCTCTGCAATCTCCTCCCTTGCCTCCCAAAGAATCCTAGGATATATCCCATCTGGCCCAGGGGACTTATCGACCCTCAGGTTCTTCAAAATTGCTAAAACATCTTCCCTCAGAACATCTACCACCTCCAGCCTATCCACCCTTATCACACTCTCATCCTCAAGAACATGGCCCCTCTCCTCGGTGAACACTGACGAAAAGTATTCATTCATCACCTCTCCTATCTCTTCTGACTCCATGCACAAGTTCCCACTACTGTCCTTGACCGGCCCTACCCTCACCCTGGTCATTCTTTTATTTCTCACATAAGAGTAAAAGGCCTTGGGGTTTTTCTTGATCCGACCCGCCAAGGACTTCTCATGCCCCCTCCTAGCTCTCCTAAGCTCTTTTTTTAGCTCATTCCTTGCTACCTTGTACCCCTCAATCGACCCAACTGAACCTTGTTTTCTCATCCTTACATACGCTTCCTTTTTCCTCTTGACTAGACATTCAACCTCTTTTGTGAACCATGGTTCTCTCACTCGGCCATTTCCTCCCTGCCTGACAGGGACATACCTATCAAGGACACGCAGTAATTGCTCCATGAAAAAGCTCCACTTTTCGTTTGTGCCTTTCCCTGATAGTTTCTGTTCCCATCTTATACTCCCTAATTCTTGCCTAATCGCATCATAATTACCCCTCCCCCAATTATAAACCCTGCCCTGCCGTATGGCCCTATCCCTCTCCATTGCAATAGTGAAAGTTACCGAATTGTGGTCACTATCTCCAAAGTGCTCTCCCACATACAAATCAAACACTTGGCCCGGTTCATTACCCAGTACCAAATCCAACGTGGCCCCACCTCTTGTCGGCCTATCCACATATTGTGTCAGGAAACCCTCCTGCACACACTGTGCAAAAACTATCCCATCCGAACTGTTTGACCTATAAAGGTTCCAATCAATATTTGGAAAGTTGAAGTCACCCATGACAACTACTCTGTGACCTCCACACCTATTCATAATCTGCTTTGCAATTTCTTCCTCCACATCTTTATTACTATTTGGGGGCCTGTAGAAAACTCCTAACAACGTGACCGCTCCTTTCCTATTTCTAACTTCAGCCCATATTACCTCAGACGGCAGATCCCCCTCGAACTGCCTTTCTGCCGCTGTTAAACTATCCTTGATTAACAATGCTACTCCTCCACCTTTCTTACCACCTTCCCTACTCTTACTGAAACATCTATACCCCGGAACTTCCAACAACCATTCCTGTCCCTGTTCTAACCATGTCTCCGTAATGGCCACCACATCGTAGTCCCAAGTACCAATCCACGCTCCAAGTTCTCCTACCTTATTCCGGATGCTCCTTGCATTGAAGTAGACACACTTCAAGCCATCTTCCTGTCTGCCGGTACATTCCTGCGACCTTGATACCCTCCTCAGTACCTCCCTACACTCACCACTGGCTCGTGGACTACAGCCCTTTTTCCCATCCCCCTGACAAATTAGTTTAAACCCCCCCGAAGAGCCGTAGCAAATTTCCCTCCCAGGATATTGGTGCCCCTCTGGTTCAGGTGCAAACCGTCCTGTTTGTACAGGTCCCACCTTCCCCAGAATGTGCTCCAATTATCCAATATTTTTGTGTCTTCTACTGTGAAGACATATATAAAATATTCATTTAAAGTCTCTGCCATTTCCTTATTCCCCATTATAATTTCTCCTGTCTCAGCCTCTAAGGGACCAACGCTTACTTTTGCTACTCTCTTCCTTTTTTACATACTTGTAGAAGTTCTTACAATCTGTTTTTATATTTCTTGCTAGTTTATTCTCATGTTTTATTTTGTTCCTCTTCATCAATTTTTTGGTCCTTTGCTGGTTTCTAAAGCTCTCTCAATCCTCAGGCTTACTACTATTCTTCGCAACATTATAAACCTCTTCTTTTAATCGAATACTATCCTTAACTTCTTTAGTTAGCCACGGATGGATCACTTCTCATGGAGATTTTATTTCTCAATGAAATATATATTTGTTGAGAATTATGAAATATTTCTTTAAATGTTCGCAGAGAGTAGTGGTGAACAGTTTTTCAGACTGGAGGGAAGTATACAGTGGTGTCCCCCAGGGGTCGGTACTAGGACCACTGCCTTTCTTGATATATATTCGATAGTTAGTGGAACAGACAGGCGTTTCTGCGGCCGCAGATGTGATTCCAGAATGGTATGTTGCCTCCCTAGTGCCAGGGTCAAGGATGTCACTGAGCGGCTGCAGAACATTCTGAGAGAGGAGGGTGAACAGCCAGAGGTCGTGGTCCACATCGGTACCAATGACATAGATAGAAAGAGGGATGAGGTCCTGCAGGCAGATCTTAGGGAGCTAGGAAAGAGATTAAAAAGCAGGACCTCAAAAACCTCTGGATTACTCCCTGTGCCATGAGCTAGTGAGTATAGAAATAGGAGGATAGAGCAGATGAATGTGTGGCTGGAGAGATGGTGCAGGAGGGAGGGCTTCAGATTCCTGGAACATTGGGACCGGTTCTGGGGGAGGTGGGACCTGTACAGGCGAGACGGGTTGCACCTCAACAGGGCCAGAACCAATATCCTCATGGGGGGCGGGGGTGGGGGGAGGGGCGGTTGCTAGTGCTGTTGGGGAGGGTTTAAACTAATTTGGCAGGGGGATGGGCACCAGGATGAAAAGAAAGGAGATACAAAGTGCACAAAGAATGGGGAGAGACAGATAGCACTAGAGTAAGAGATAGTGAGGTTTTCGGTGGGGTCAGACTAAGAGAGAATACAAGAAGGTCTCAGACAGGTTTACAGTGCATGTGTGTAAACACACGAAGTGTGGTAAATAAGGTCGGTGAGCTGCAGGCGCAAATAGCCACATGGGAATATGATATGGCAATAATGGAGACCTGGCTCAAAAAAGGGCAGGATTGGGTTTTAAATATTCCTGGATATAAGGTGTTCAGGAAAGATAGGGAAGGAAAGAAAGGAGGTGGGGTGGCTGTATTGGTTAAGGAGAATATTACAGTGCTGGAGATAGAGGAGGTCCTGGAGGGGTCATAAGAACATATGAACATAAGAAATAGGAGCGGGAGTAGGCCAATCGGCCCCTCGAGCCTGCTCCGCCATTCAATAAGATCATGGCTGATCTGATCCTAACCTCAAATCTAAAGAACACAAGAAGTAGGAGCAGGACCCGGCCACTCAGCCCCTGGGCCCGCTCCGCCACCCACAGGGCCTTGACCGATCCGAACTCAGCCTCATGTCCAATTTCCTGCCCGCTCCCCGTAACCCCTAAATCCCTTTACTTCTAGGAAACTGTCTATTTCTGTTTTAAATTTATTTAATGATGTAGCTTCCACAGCTTCCTGGGGCAGCAAATTCCACAGACCTACTACCCTCTGAGTGAAGAAGTTTCTCCTCATCTCAGTTTTGAAAGAGGAGCCCCTTATTCTAAGATTATGTCCCCTAGTTCTAGTTTCACCCATCCTTGGGAACATCCTCACCGCATCCACCCGATCAAGCCCCTTCACAATCTTATATGTTTCAATAAGATCGCCGCTCATTCTTCTGAACTCCAATGAGTAGAGTCCCAATCTACTCAACCTCTCCTCATATGTCCACCCCCTCATCCCCGGGATTAACCGAGTGAACCTTCTTTGTACTGCCTCGAGAGCAAGTATGTCTTTTCTTAACTATGGACACCAAAACTGTATGCAGTATTCCAGGTGCGGTCTCACCAATACCTTATATAACTGCAGCAATACCTCCCTGTTTTTATAATCTATCCCCCTAGCAATAAAAGCCAACATTCCGTTGGCCTTCTTGATCACCTGCTGCACCTGCATACTAACTTTTTGATTTTCTTGCACTGGACCCCCAGATCCCTTTGTACTGCAGTACTTTCCAGTTTCTCGCCATTAAGATAATAACTTGCTCTCTGATTTTTCCTGCCAAAGTGCATAACCTCACATTTTCCAATATTGTATTGCATCTGCCAAATCTCCGCCCACTCACCCAGCCTGCCTATATCCCCTTGTAGGTTTTTTATGTCCTCCTCACTTTCTACTTTCCCTCCCATCTTTGTATCATCTGCAAACTTTGATATGTTACACTCGGTCCCCTCCTCCAAATCGTTAATATAGATTGTAAAGAGTTGGGGACCCAGCACCAACCCCTGCGGAACACCACTGGCTACTGGTTGCCAGTCCGAGAATGAACCATTTATCCCAACTCTCTGCTTCCTGTTAGATAACCAATCCTCCACCCATGTCAGAATATTACCCCCAATCCAGTGATTTTTTATCAAGGACAGAATCTATTCGGTTAGAGTTAAGAAATCATAGAGGTGTCATTACACTACTAGGTGTGTTCTATAGGTCATATTATAGGAAAGGTATAGAGGAGCAAATTTGCAGGGAAATTACACAGTGGTGCAAGAATTATAGAGTAGTGATAATGGGGGACTTCAATTATCCGAATATAGACTGGGATAGTAATAGTGTAAAGGGCAGAGAGGGGGAAGAATTTCTGAAGTGTGTTCAGGAGAACTTTCTTGATGAGTACGTTTCCGGCCCAACGAGGAAGGAGGCATTGCTGGATCTGGTTCTGGGGAATGAGGTGGGTCAAGTGGAGCAAGTGTCAGTAGGGGAACATTTAGGGAACAGTGATCATAGTATCATACGGTTTAGATTAGCTATGGAAAAGGACAGGGAGCAATCTAGAGTAAAAATACTTAATTGGAGGAAGGCCAATTTCAGTGGGTTGAGAACAGATCTGGCCCGGGTAAATTGGAATCAAAGATTGGCAGGCAAAACTGTGATCGAACAATGGGCTGCCTTTAAAGAGGAGATGGTTCGGATACAGTCAAGGTACATTCCCACCAGGGGGAAAGGTAGGGCAACTAAAGCCAGAGTTCCCTGGATGACAAAAGAGATAGAGAGTAAAAGGAAGCAGAAAAAGGGGGCGTATGACAGATGTCAGGTTGAGAATACAAGTGAGAATCAGGCTGAATATAAAAAGTTCAGAGGGGAAGTGAAAAAGAAAATAAGAGGGACAAAGAGAGAGTATGAGAATAGATTGGCAGCTAACATAAAAGGAAATTCAAAAGTCTTCTATAGGCTTATAAATAATAAACAGGTAGAAAGAGGAGGGGTGGGGCCAATTGTAATCTACCAAAATTCCCTGGATTCTGGAGAGGTCCCAGCGGACTGGAAAACCGCAAATGTAGCGTCCCTATTTAAGAAAGGAGGGACACAGAAAGCAGGCAACTATCGACCAGTTAGCCTAACAGTTGTCATTGGGAAAATGCTGGAGTCCATCATTAAGGAAGTGGTAGCAGGACATTTAGAAAATCATAATATAGTCAAGCAGAGTCAGCATGGTTTTATGAAAGGGAAATCATGTTTGACAAATTTGCTCGAATTCTTTGAGGATGTAATGAGCAGGGTAGATAAAGGGGAACCAGTAGATGTAATGTATTTGGATTTCCAGAAGACATTCGATAAGGTGCCACATAAAAGGTTACTGCACAAGATAAGAGCTCACGGGGTTGGGGGTAATATATTAGCATGGATAGGGGATTGGCTAACTAACAGAAAACTGAGAGTTGGGATAAATGGGTCATTTTCAGGTTGGCAAACTGTTACTCGTGGGGTGCCACAGGGATCAGTGCTGGGGCCTCAACTATTTACAATTTATATTAATGACTTGGATGAAGGGACTGAGTGTAATGTAGCCAAATTTGCTGATTATACAAAGATAGGTGGGAAAGCAAATTGTGTGGAGGACGCAAAGAATTTCCAAAGGGATATAGATAGGCTAAGTGAGTGGGCAAAAATCTGGCAGATGGAGTATAATGTGGGAAAATGCGAGGTTATCCACTTTGGGAGGAAAAATAAAAAAGCAAATTATTATTTAAATAGAGAGAGATTACAAAATGCTGAGGTACAGAGGGATCTGGGGGGTCCTTGTACATGAATCACAAAAAGTTAGCATGCAGGTACAGCAAGTAATTAGGAAGGCAAATGGAATGTTGGCCTTTATTGCAAGGGGTATGGAGTATAAAAGCAGGGAAGTCCTGTTACAACTGTACAGGGCGTTGGTGAGACCACACCTGGAGTACTGCGTACAGTTTTGGTCTCCTTATTTAAGGAAGGATATACTTGCATTGGAGGCAGTTCAGAGAAGCTTCATGAGGTTGATTCCTGTGATGAAGGGGTTGTCTTATGAAGAAAGGTTGAGCAGGTTGGGCCTATACTCATTGGAGTTTAGAAGAATGAGAGGGAATCTTATTGAAACATATAAGATTCTGAAGGGGCTTGACAGAGTAGATGCAGAGAAGATGTTTCCCCTCGTGGGGGAATCTAGGACTAGGGGGCATAATTTCAGAATAAGGGGGCACCCTTTTAAATCAGAAATGAGGAGGAATTTCTTCTCTCAGAGGGTCGTGAATCTTTGGAATTCTCTTCCCCAGAGAGCTGTGGAGGCTGGGTCATTGAATATATTTAAGGTGGAGATAGACAGATTTTTGAAAGGTAAAGGAGTCAAGGGTTATGGGGAGCGGGCAGGGAAGTGGTGTTGAGGCCAAGATCAGATCAGCCATGATCTTATTGAACGGCGGAGCAGGCTCGAGGGGCCAAATGACCGACTCTTGCTCCTACGTCTTATGTTCTTATGTTCTTATGATTAGGGACCAAAAATGAGACCTAAGCATGGAGGCAGAGGGCATGGCTGAGGTACTAAATGAGTACTTTGCATCTGTCTTCACCAAGGAAGAAGATGCTGCCAAAGTCATAGTGAAAGAGGAGATAGTGGAGATACTGGATGAGATAAAAATTGATAAAGAGGTACTAGAAAGACTGCTTGTACTTAAAGTTGATAAGTCACCAGGACCGGATGGGATGCATCCTAGGAAGCTGAGGGAGGTAAAGGAGGAAATCGCAGAGGTACCAGAGGACTGGTGAATTACAAATGCTACACCCTTGTTCAAAAAAGGGTGTAAGGATAAACCCAGCAACTACAGGCCAGTCAGTTTAACCTCGGTAGTGGGGAAACTTTTAGAAATGATAATCAGGGACAAAATTGTCACTTGGACAAGTGTGGATTAATTAAGGAAAACCAGCACGGATTTGTTAAAGGCAAATCGTGTTTAACTTACTTGATCGAGTTTTTTGATGAGGTAACAGAGAGGGTTGATGAGGACAATGTGGTTGACATAGTGTACATGGACTTCCAAAAGATGTTTAATAAAGTGCCACATAATAGGCTTGCCAGCAAAGTTGAAGCCCATGGAATAAAAGGGACAGTGGCAGCATGGATACGAATGATTGTATTTCGGACTGGAGGAAGGTATACAGTGGTGTTCCCCAGGGGCCGGTACGAGGACCACTGCTTTTCTTGATATATATTAATGACTCAGACTTGGGTGTACAGAGCACAATTTCAAAATTTGCAGATGACACAAAACTTGGAAGTATAGTGAGCAGTGAGGAGGAGAGTGACAGACACAGACAGGCTGGTGAAATGGGCAGACACGTGGCAGAGGAAATTTAACGCAGAAAAGTGCGAAGTGATATATTTTGGTAGGAAGAACGAGGAGAGGCAATATAAACTAAAGGGTACAATCCTAAAGGGGGTGCATGAACAGAGAGACCTGGGGGTATCTGAGCACAAATCATTGAAGGTGGCAGGGCAGGATGAGAAAGTGGTTAAAAAAGCTTATGGGATCCTGGGCTTCATAAATAGAGGCACAGAGTACAAAAGCAAGGAAGTTATGATGAACCTTTATAAAATACTAGTTCGGCCTCAGCAGGAGTATTTAACATAAGAACATAAGAAATAAGAGCAGGAGTAGGCCATGTAGCCCTTTGAGCATGCTCCGCCATTCAATAAGATCATGGCTGATCATCCACCTCAACTCCAATTTCCCACCCGATCTCCATATCCCTTGATTCCCTGAGAGTCCAAAAATCAATCTATCTCAGCCTTGAAAATACTCAAAGTCTCAGCATTCACAGCCCTCTGGGGCAGAGAATTCCAAAGATTCACAACCCTCTGAGTGAAGAAATTCCTCCTCATCTCGGTCTTAAATGGCCGACCCCTTATCCTGAGACTATGCCCCCTAGTTCTAGACTCTCCAGCCAGGGGAAACAACCTCTCAGCATCTACCCTGTCAATCCCCTTCAGAATCTTGTCTGTTTCAATGAGATCACCTCTCATTCTTCTAAACTCCAGAGAGTATAGGCCCATTCTACACAATCTCTCATCATAGGACAGACCTCTCATCCCAGGAATCAATCCAGTGAACCTTCATTGCACCGCCTCCAAGTCAAGTATATCCTTCCTTAGATAAGGAGACCAAAACTGTGCACAGTATTCCAGGTGTGGTCTCACCAAGGCCCTGTACAATTGTAGCAAGACTTCCTTACTCCAATACTCCAATACTCCAACCCCCTTGCAATAAAGGCCAACATTTTTCAATCCTCTCTGGCTTCGGAGGACTGGAGGACTGCTAATGTGGTACCCTTGTTCAAAAAGGGAGAAAAGGATAGACCGAGTAATTACAGGCCAGTCAGCCTAACCTCGGTGGTGGGAAAATTATTGGAAAGAATTCTGAAGGACAGGATAAATCTTCATTTGGAAAGACACGGAATAATCAAGGATAGTCAGCACGGATTTGTTAAGGGAAGGTCGTGTCTGACAAACTTGATTGAATTTTTTGAGGAGGTAACAAGGAGGGTAGATGAGGATAGTGCGATTGATGTAGTGTATATGGACTTTAGCAAGGCATTTGATAAGGTTCCACATGGCAGACTAGTCACGAAGTTAAAAGCCCATGGGATCCAGGGCAAAGTGTCAAGTTGGATTCAAAACTGGCTCGGAGACAGGAAGCAGAGGGTAATGGTTGATGGGTGTTTTTGTGACTGGAAGGCTGTTTCCAGTGGGGTTCCGCAGGGCTCAGTACTAGGTCCCTTGCTTTTTGTGGTATATATCAACGATATTGACTTGAATATAGGGGGTATGATTAAGAAGTTTGCAGATGATACTAAAATCGGCTGTGTGGCTGATACTGAAGAAGGAAGCTGTAGACTGCAGGAAGATATCAATAAACTGGTTAGGTGGGCAGAACAGTGGCAAATGGAATTCAATCTGGAGAAGTGTGAGATAATGCATTTGGGGAGGGCTAACAAGGAAAGGGAATACACATTAAATGGTAGGACACTGAGTAGTGTAGAGGAACAAAGGGACCTTGGAGTGCAAGTACACAGAACCCTGAAGGTAGCAGGCCAAGTAGATAAGGTGGTTAAGAAGGCATACGGAATGCTTGCCTTTATTAGCTATGGCATAGAATACAAGAGCAGGGGGGTTATGCTTCAACTGTATAAAACACTATTTAGGCCTCAGCTAGAGTACTGCGTGCAGTTCTGGTCACCACATTACAGGAAAGATGTGATTGCACAAGAGAGGGTACAGAGGAGATTTGCAAGGATGTTGCCGGGAGTAGAGAATTTTAGCTATGAGGAAAGACTGGATAGGCTGGGTCTGTTTGACTTGGAACAGAGGAGGCTGAGGGGAGACCTTATTGAGGTGTATAAAATTATGAGGGGCATCGATAAAGTGGATAGAAAGGACCTATTTCCCTTAGCAGAGGGGTCAAAAACCAGGGGGCACAGATTTAAAGTAATTGGGGGAAGGTTTAGAGGGGATTTGAGGGGAAATTTCTTCACCCAGGGGGTTGTGGGGGTCTGGAACTCATTGCCTGAAAGGGTGGTAGAGGCAGGAACCCGAACCACATGAAAAAAAGTACTTGGATGTGCACTTGGGATGCTCTAACCTGCAGGGCCACGGACCAAGAGCTGGGAAGTGGGATTAGGCTGGAGAGCTCTTTGTTGGCCGGCGCGGACACAATGGGCTGAAATGGCCTCCTTCCGTGCTGTAACTTTCTATGATTCTATGAAGATGCCATTTGCCTTCCTTATTGCTTGCTGTACCTGCATGCTAGCTTTCTGTGTTTCTTGCACAAGGACACCCAAATCTCTCTGAACACCAAAATTTGAAAGTTTCTCGCCATTTAAAAAATATTCTGGTTTTCTATTCTTCCTACCAAAGTGAACAACCAATTATGGGCACCGCACTTTAGAAAGGAAGTGAGGGCCTTGGAGCGGGTAGACAGGAGATTTATTAGAATGGTATCAAAGATGAAGGACTTCTGTTATGTGGAGAGACTGGAGAAGCTGGGGTTGTTCTCCTTAGACTAGAGAAGGTTAAGGGCAGATTTGATAGAGGTGTTCAAAATCATGATGTGTAAAGGAGGAGAAACTGTTTCCAGTGGCAGGAGAGTCAGTGATCAGAGGTCACAGATTTAATATAATTGACAAAAGAATCAGCGGGGGAGAGGAGGAAAGATTGTTTTTAAATAGCGAGTTGTTCTGCTCTGGAATACACTGCCTGAAAGGGCAGGGGAAGCTGATTCAATAATAGATTTCAAAACGGGATTGGATAAATACGGGAACAGGAAAATTTGCACAACTCTGGGGAAAAACCAGGCATTGGATCTAATTGGAGAGCTGTTTTAAAGAGCTTTACTCTGTATCTAACCAGTGCTGTACCTGCCCTGGGAGTGTTTGATGGGACAGTATAGAGGGAGCTTTACTCTGTATCGAACCCGTGCTGTACCTGCCCTGGGACTGTTTGATGGGTAGTGTGGAGGGAAGCTGTACTCTGCATCTAACCCGTGCTGGACCTGCCCTGGGAGAGATTCATGAGAAAGTGTGGAGGGAAGCTTTACTCTGTATCGAACCCGTGCTGTACTTGCCCTGGGAGTGTTTGATGGGACAGTGTAGAGGGAGATTTACTCTTTATCTATCCTGTGCTGTACCAGCCCTGGGAGTGTTTGATGGAACAGTGTAGAGGGAGCTTTACTCTGTATCTAACCCGTGTTGCACTCGCCCTGGGAGTGTTTGATGGGAGAGTGACGAGTGAGATTTGCTCTGTATCTATCCTGTGCTGTACCTGCCCTGGGTGTGTTTGATGGGACAGTGTAGTGGGAGCTTTACCCTGTAGCTAATCCGTGCTGTAGTTGACCTGGGAGAGTTTGATGGGACATTGTCGAGGGAACTTTACTCTTTATCTAACCCATGCTGTACCTGTCCTGGGAGTGTTTGATGGGGACAGTGTAGAGGGAGATTTACTCTGTATCCTTCTCGTGCTGTACCTACCCTGGGAGTGTTTGATGGGACAGTGTAGAAGGAGTTTTACTCTGTATCAAACCCGTGCTGTACCTGCACTGGGAGTGTTTGATGGAACAGTGTAGAGGGAGCTTTACTCTGTATCTAACCCGTGCTGTACCTGCCGTGGGAGTGTTTGATGGGACAGTGTAGAGGGAGCTTTACTCTGTATCGAACCCGTGTTGTACCAGCCCTGGGAGTGTTTCACGGGGACAGTGTAGAGGGAGCTTTACTCTGTACCGAACTCATGCTGTACCTGCCCTGGGAGTGTTTCATGGGGACAGTGAAGAGGGAGCTTTACTCTGTATCTAACCTTTGCTGTACCTGCCCCGGGAGTGTTTCATGGGACATTGTCGAGGGAACTTTACTCTTTATCTAGCCCATGCTGTACCTGTCCTGGGAGTGTTTGATGGGGACAGTGTAGGGGGAGATTTACTCTGTATCCTTCTCGTGCTGTACCTACCCTGGGAGTGTTTGATGGGACAGTGTAGAGGGAGCTTTACTCTGTCTCTAAGCCGTGCTGTATCTGCCCTGGGAGTGTAATATGGGACAGTGTAGAGGGATCTATACTCTGTATCCAACCCATGCTGTTCCTGCCCTGGGAGTGTTTGATGGGACAGTGTAGAGGGAGCTTTCCTCTGTATCTAACCTGTGCTGTCCCTGCCCTGGGAGTGCTTGATGCGGACAGTGTAGAGGGAGCTTTACTCTGTATCTAACCCGAGATATACCGGCCCTGGGAGTGTTTGATGGGACAGTGTAGAGGGAGCTTTACTCTGTATCTAACCGGTGCTATACCTGCCCTGGCAGTGTTTGTTGGGACAGTGTAGAGGGAGCATTACTCTGTATCTAACCCATGTTGCACTCGCCCTGGGAGTGTTTGATGGGAGAGTGAAGAGTGAGATTTGCTCTGTATCTAACCTGTGCTGTACCTGCCCTGGGAGTGTTTGATGAGAAAGTGTGGAGGGAAGCTTTCCTCTGTATCTAACCCGTGCTGTACCTGCCCTGGGAGTGTTTGATGGAACAGTGTAGAGGGAGCTTTCCTCTGTATCTAACCCGTGCTGTACCTGCCCTGGCAGTGTTTGATGGGACAGTGTAGAGGGAGCTTTACTCTGTATCGAACTGCTGCTATACCTGCCCTGGGAGTGTTTTTTGGGACAGTGTAGAGGGAGCATTACTCTGTATCTAACCTGTGCTGTACCTGCCCTGGCAGTGTTTGATGGGACAGTGTAGAGGGAGCTTTACTCTGTATCCAATCCATGCTGTATCTGCCCTGCGAGTGTTTGATGAGGACAGTGTAGAGGGAGCTTCGCTCTGTATCTAACCCGTGCTATACCTGCCCTGGGAGTGTTTGATGGGACAGTGTAGAGGGAGCTTTACTCTGTATCTAACCTGTGCTGTACCTGCCCTGGCATTGTTTGATGGGACAGTGTAGAGGAAGCTTTACTCTGTATCTAACCCGTGCTGTACCTTTCCTGGGTGTATTTGTTGGGACAGTGTAGAGGGAGCTTTACTCTGTATCCAACCCGTGCTGCACCTACCCTGCAAGTGTGATATGGAACAGTGCAGAGGGAGCTTTACTCTATATCTAACCCGTGCTGTACCTGCCCTGGGAGTTTTTGATGGGACAGTGCACAGTGTAGAGGGAGCTTTACCCTGCATCTAACTCATGCTGTACCTGCCCTGGGAGTGTTTGATGGGAGAGGGTAGAGGGTGCTTTACTCTGTACCTAAGCCGTGCTGTCCCTGCCCTTGGAGTGTTTGATGGGGACAGTGTAGAGGGAGCTTTACTCTGTAGCTTTCCCGTGCTGTACCTGCCCTGGGGGTGTGATATGCGAGAATGTAGAGGGAGATTTACTCTGTATCTAACCCGTGCTGTACCTGCCCTGGGAGTGTGATATGGGACAGTGTAGAGGGAGCTTTACTCTGTATCTAAGCCGTGCTGTACCTGCCCCGGGAGTGTTTCATGGGACAGTATAGAGGGAGCTTTACTCCGTCGCCTTCCCGTGCTGTACCTGCCCTGGGACTGTTTGATGGGACAGTGTAGAGGGAGCTTCACTCTGTATCTAACCTGTGCTGCACCTGTCCTGGGAGTGTTTGATGGGACAGTGTAGAGGAAGTTTTGCTCTGTCTCTAAGCCGTGCTGTATCTGCCCTTGAAGTATTTGTTGGGACAGTGTAGAGGGATCTATACTCTGTATCCAACCCGTGCTGCACCTGCCCTGGGAGTGGTTGATGGGGACAGTGTAGAGGGAGCTTTACTCTGTATCTAACCCGTGCTGTACCTGCCCTGGGAGTGTGATATGGGACAGTGTAGAGGAAGCTTTACTCTGTATCTAACCCGTGCTGTCCCTGCCCTGGGAGTGTTTGATGGGAGCGGGTAGAGGGAGCTTTACTCTGTATCTAAGCCATGCTGTCCCTGCCCTTGGAGTGTTTGATGGGGACAGTGTCGAGGGAGCTTTACTCTGTAGCCTTCCCGTGCTGTACCTGCCCTGGGAGTGTTTGATGGGACAGTGTAGAGGGAGCTTTACTCTGTATCTAACCCGTGCTGTACATGCCCAGGGAGTGTTTGATGGAACAGTGTAGAGGGAGCTTTACTCTTTATCTAACCCATGCTGTACCTGCCCTGGGAGTGTTTGATGGGACAGTGTGGAGGGAACTTTACTCCGTAGCCTTCCCGTGCTGTACCTGCCCTGGGACTGTTTGATGGGACAGTGTGGAGGTAAGCTGTACTCTGTATCTATCCCGTGCTGTACCTGACCTGGGAGAGTTTGATGGGACATTGTCGAGGGAACTTTACTCTGTATCTAACCAATGCTGTACCTGCCCTGGGAGTGTTTGATGGGGACAGTGTAGAAGGAGATTTACTCTGTATCCTTCCCGTGCTGTACCTACCCTGGGAGTGTGATATGGGAGAGTGTGGAGGGAAGGTTTACTCTGTTTCTAACACGTGCTGTACCTGCCCTGGGAGTGTTTGATGGGACAGTGTAGAGGGAGCTTTACTCTGTTTCTAACACGTGTTGTACCTGCCTGCGAGTGTTTGATGGGACAGTGTAGAGGGAGCTTTACTCTGTTTCTAACACGTACTGCACCTGTCCTGGGAGTGTTTGATGGGACAGTGTAGAGGCAGCTTTACTCTATATCTAACCTGTGCTGTACCTGCCCTGGGTGTGTTTGATGAGAAAGTGTGGAGGGAAGCTTTACTCTGCAGCTAATCTGTGCTGTACCAGCCCTGGGACTGTTTGATGGACAAAATTGAGAGGTCGCACAACACCAGGTTATAGTCCAACAGTTTTATTTTAAATCACAAGCTTTCGGAGTTAAAACTCCTTCGTCGGGTGAAGTGAGGAGGACAGTATAGAGCGAGCTTTACTCTGTATCTAACCCGTGCTGTTCCTACCCTGGGAGTGTTTGCTGGGAAAGTGTAGAGGGAGCTTTACTCTGTATCTAACCTTGCTATAACTGCCCCGGGAGTGTTTGACGGGACAGTGTAGAGGGAGCTTTACTCTGTCTATAAACCGAGCTGTACCGGCCCTGGGAGTGCTTGATGGGACAGTGTGGAGGGAAGCTTTACTCTGTATCTAACTCGTGCTATACCTGCCCTGGGAGTGTTTGATGGGACAGTGTAGAGGGAGCTTTACTCTGTATCAAACCCGTGCTGCACTTGCCCTAGGAGTGTTTCATGGGACAGTGTAGAGGGCGCTTTACTCTGTATTTAACCCGGGCTTTATCTGCCCTGGGAGTGTTTGATGGGACAGTGTGGAGGGAGCTTTACCCTGCAGCTAACCCGTGCTGTACCTGACCTGGGAGAGTTTGATGGAACATTGTCGAGGGAACTTTACTCTGTATCTAACCCATGCTGTACCTGCCCTGGGAGTGTTTAACGTGACAGTGTAGAGGGAGCTTTACTCTGTATCTAAGCCGTGCTGTACCTGCCCTGGGAGTGTTTGATGGGACAGTGTAGAGGGAGATTTACTCTGTATCGAACCCGTGCTGTACCTGCCCTGGGAGTGTTTAATGGGACAGTGTAGAGGGAGCTTTACTCTGTATCTAACCCGTGCTGTACCTGTCCTGGGAGTGTTTAATGGGACAGTGTGGATGGAAGCTTTACTCTGTATCTAACCCGGGCTGCATCTGCCCTGGGAGTGATTGATGGGACAGTGTGGAGGGAAGCTTTACTCTGTGTCTCACCCGGGCTGTACCTTTCCTGGGAGTATTTGTTGGGACAGTGTAAAGGCAGCTTTACTTTGTATCCAACCCGTGCTGTACCTACGCTGGGAGTGTGATATGGGACAGTGTAGAGGGAGCTTTACTCTGTATCTAACCCGTGCTGTACCTGCCCAGGGAGTGTTTGATAGGACACTGTTGAGGGAGCTTTACTCTGTATCTATCCCGTGCTGTCCCTGCCCTGGGAGTATTTGATGGGACAGTGTCGAGGGAGCTTTACTCTGTATCTAACCCCTGCTGTAGCTGCCCTGGGATTGTTTGATGGGACAGTGCAGAGGGTCCTTTATTCTGTATCTAACCCGTGCTGAACCTCACCTGGGAGTGTTTGATGGGACAGTCTAGAGGGAGCTTTACTCTGTATCTAACCCGTGCTGTACCTGCCCTGGGAGCGTTTGATGGGACAGTGTATAGGGAGCGTTATTCTCTGTATCTAACCCGTGCTGTACCTGCTCTGGGAGTGTTTGACGGGACAGTGTAGAGGTAGCTTTACTCTATTATCTAACCTATGCTGTACCTGCCCTGGGAGTGTTTAATGGGTCAGTGTAGAGGGGGCATTACTCTGTATCTACCCCGTGTTGTACCAGCCCTGGGAGTGTTTGATGGGTCAGTGTAGAGGGGGCATTACTCTGTATCTAACCCGTGCTGTTCCTGCCCTGGGTGTGTTGGATGGGACAGTGTAGAGGCAGCTTTACTCTGTGTCAGACTTGTGCTGTACCTGCCTTGGGAGTGTTTGATGGGACAGTGTAGAGGGAGCTTTACACTGTATCTAACCCGTGCTGTACCTGTCCTGGGAGTGTTTGACGGGACAGTGTAGAGGGAGCTTTACACTGTATCTAACCCGTGCTGTACCTGCCCTGGGAGTGTTTGACGGGACAGTGTAGAGGGAGCTTTACTCTGTGTCAAACCTATGCTGTACCTGCCCTGGGAGTGTTTGATGGGACAGTGTAGAGGGAGCTTTACTCTGTATCTAACCCGTGTTGTACCTGCCCTGGGAGTGTTTAATGGGTCAGTGTAGAGGGAGCTTTACTCTGTATCTAACCCGAGCTGTACCTGCCCTGGGAGTGTTTGATGGGACAGTGTAGAGGGAGCTTTACTCTGTATCTAACCCGAGCTATACCTGCCCTGGGAGTGTTTGATGGGACAGTGTAGAGGGAGCTTTACTCTGTATCTAACCCGTGCTGTACCTGCCCTGGGAGTGTTTGATGGGACAGTGTAGAGGGAGCTTTACTCTGTATCTAACCCGAGCTGTACCTGCCCTGGGAGTGTTTGATGGGACAGTGTAGAGGGAGCTTTACTCTGTATCTAACCCGTGCTGTACCTGCCCTGGGAGTGGATGGGACAGTGCAGAGGGAGCTTTACTCTGTATCTAACCCGTGCTGTACCTGACCTGGGAGAGTTTGATGGAACATTGTCGAGGGAACTTTACTCTGTATCTAACCTGTGCTGTACCTGCCCTGGGAGTGTTTGATGGGACAGTGTAGAGGGAGCTTTACTCTGTACCTAGCCAAGTCTTTAGCTGATAGTTATGCTGAGTCTACACTGTGGACATTGTCGTACCTCATTGGCTGGGTCTTTGTCGAGAAAGTGCCGTGCGATGTGACTGGGCAGTATGTTGTTCAGCAGACTCTCGTTGTACTTTCGAAGCTCCCCCATCTCTTCCATTTCCTGTCTGGCCAGCAGCCTCCACAGGAAGTCCAGTCGGGCCGTCGCCTCGACCTGTCAGCCGCAGAGGAGAAAGAGCATCAGTCAGTCTGAACACTGCCGACATCGCAGAGGCCCTGGTTTCCAGGAGCTGCAGGTTAACGGGCTCCCCAGGACTGGCATTTCCCCCGGGACCTGTGATCTCACCCCCTTCCAAGCATTCCCTCCCAGACCTGGCATTTCCCCTGGGACCTGTGATCCCACCCCCGGGACCTGTGATCCCACCCCCGGGACCTGTGATCTCACCCCCGGGACCTGTGATCTCACCCCCAGGACCTGTGATCCCACCCCCGGGACCTGTGATCCCACCCCCGGGACCTGTGATCCCACCCCCGGGACCTGTGATCTCACCCCCGGGACCTGTGATCCCACCCCCGTCCAAGCATTCCCTCCCAGACCTGGCATTTCCCCTGGGACCTGTGATCCCACCCCCGGGACCTGTGATCCCACCCCCGGGACCTGTGATCTCACCCCATGGGAACTGTGATCTCACCCCCGGGACCTGTGATCCCACCCCCGTCCAAGCATTCCCTCCCAGACCTGGCATGTCTCCATGGGTCAGCCTCGAGAAGGAGATTCACCAAGGCTCCGATGATGGGGAACAGGCGCCTTCTAATGAGGCCGCGAGGGCTGCGCACCATGCGGACTGATTTTGCTCTCCATGACCTTTGATGGGGTTCAGGTGCAGATCAGCCATGGTCTAAATGAATGGCAGAACAGGTCCGAGGAGCTGAATGGCCTCCTCCTGTTCCAATGTAACCCATGGGTACTGAGGCAAGTTGGAGCCCTCCAGCTGTGACCAGCTAACTCAGCACTGACCAGGGATTGAACGTACCATGTGAACCTACAGGCTGGGTACCGAGAGGCGTTGGAGCAGGCCCGAGACCAGGCGACCCCCCAGTTGGAGCAGGCCCGAGACCAGGCGACCCCCCAGTTGGAGCAGGCCCGAGACCAGGCGACTCCCCAGGTGGAGCAGGCCCGAGACCAGGCGACTCCCCAGGTGGAGCAGGCCCGAGACCAGGCGACTCCCCAGGTGGAGCAGGCCCGAGACCAGGCGACCCCCAGTTGGAGCAGGCCCGAGACCAGGCGACCCCCCAGGTAGAGCAGGCCCGAGACCAGGCGACCCCCCAGGTGGAGCAGGCCCGAGACCAGGCGACTCCCCAGGTGGAGCAGGCCCGAGACCAGGCTGAGACCTTCCTGAAGTGTGCTGCCCAGATTTGAACATAGTTCTCCAGTTGCGGTGTAACCAGAGAGAGATTCAAGTGGACAGGCAGAGATACAAATACTAATACAGAGATAAGCAGAGGTAGAGACACAGACCCACACACACTGCACTTCCACCACACACGTAGTGAATGCTGAGAGCAGCCACCAGTTTAGCTGGGTTACCTGTCGTCCATGACAAAAGACTGCAACAACAAATTTGAACATCAGCATAAAGATGATTCCCCGATGCCATTTATAGTAGGAGCTGGAAGCAGAGAGAGAGAGACAAAAAAAATTAGATATATAAGAAAAAAAGTCACAAATTCTAGTTTCCCTGGAGCCCAGGCCCAGGAGATGAGTATTTCCCCAGGGGCCCAGGAGGTGAGTGTTTCCCCCGGGGCCCAGGCCCAGGAGGTGAGTGTTTCCCCAGGGGCCCAGGAGGTGAGTGTTTCCCCAGGGGCCCAGGAGGTGAGTGTTTCCCCAGGGGCCCAGGAGGTGAGTGTTTCCCCAGGGGCCCAGGCCCAGGAGGTGAGTGTTTCCCCAGGGGCCCAGGAGGTGAGTGTTTCCCCAGGCCAGGCCCAGGAGGTGAGTGTTTCCCCAGGGCCCAGGCCCAGGAGGTGAGTGTTTCCCCAGGGCCCAGGCCCAGGGGGTGAGTGTTTCCCCAGGGGCCCAGGCCCAGGAGGTGAGTGTTTCCCCAGAGCCCAGGCCCAGGAGGTGAGTGTTTCCCCAGGGGCCCAGGAGGTGAGTGTTTCCCCAGGGGCCCAGGCCCAGGAGGTGAGTGTTTCCCCAGGGGCCCAGGCCCAGGAGGTGAGTGTTTCCCCAGGGGCCCAGGCCCAGGAGGTGAGTGTTTCCCCAGGGGCCCAGGAGGTGAGTGTTTCCCCAGAGCCCAGGCCCAGGAGGTGAGTGTTTCCCCAGGGGCCCAGGCCCAGGAGGTGAGTGTTTCCCCAGAGCCCAGGCCCAGGGGGTGAGTGTTTCCCCAGGGGCCCAGGCCCAGGAGGTGAGTGTTTCCCCAGAGCCCAGGCCCAGGGGGTGAGTGTTTCCCCAGGGGCCCAGGCACAGGAGGTGAGTGTTTCCCCAGGGGCCCAGGCCCAGGAGGTGAGTGTTTCCCCAGGGGCCCAGGAGGTGAGTGTTTCCCCAGGGGCCCAGGAGGTGAGTGTTTCCCCCGGGGCCCAGGCCCAGGAGGTGAGTGTTTCCCCAGGGGCCCAGGCCCAGGAGGTGAGTGTTTCCCCAGGGGCCCAGGCCCAGGGGGTGAGTGTTTCCCCAGGGGCCCAGGGGGTGAGTGTTTCCCCAGGGGCCCAGGCCCAGGAGGTGAGTGTTTCCCCAGGGGCCCAGGCCCAGGAGGTGAGTGTTTCCCCCGGGGCCCAGGCCCAGGAGGTGAGTGTTTCCCCAGAGCCAGGCCCAGGGGGTGAGTGTTTCCCCAGAGCCCAGGCCCAGGAGGTGAGTGATTCCCGAGGGGCCCAGGCCCAGGAGATATAAGAACATAAGAACATAAGAAATAGGAGCAGGAGTAGGCCAATCGGCCCTTCGAGCCTGCTCCGCCATTCAATAAGATCATGGCTGATCTGATCCTCACCTCAAATCTAAAGAACTCAAGAAGTAGGAGCAGGACCCGGCCACTCAGTCCCTGGGCCCGCTCCGCCAGCCACAGGGCCTCGACCGATCCGAACTCAGCCTCATGTCCAATTTCCTGCCCGCTCCCCGTAACCCCTAATTCCCTTTACTTCTAGGAAACTGTCTATTTCTGTTTTAAATTTATTTAATGATGTAGCTTCCACAGCTTCCTGGGGCAGCAAATTCCACAGACCTACTACCCTCTGAGTGAAGAAGTTTCTCCTAATCTCAGTTTTGAAAGAGCAGCCCCTTATTCTAAGATTATGCCCCCTAGTTCTAGTTTCACCCATCCTTGGGAACATCCTCACCGCATCCACCCGATCAAGCCCCTTCACAATCTTATATGTTTCAATAAGATCGCCTCTCATTCTTCTGAACTCCAATGAGTAGAGTCCCAATCTACTCAACCTCTCCTCGTATGTCCACCCCCTCATCCCGGGGATTAACCGAGTGAACCTTCTTTGTACTGCCTCGAGAGCAAGTATGTCTTTTATTAAGTATCGACACCAAAACTGTATGCAGTATTCCAGGTGCGGTCTCACCAATACCTTATATAACTGCAGCAATACCTCCCTGTTTTTATAATCTATCCCCCTAGCAATAAAAGCCAACATTCCGTTGGCCTTCTTGATCACCTGCTGCACCTGCATACTAACTTTTTGATTTTCTTGCACTAGGACCCCCAGATCCCTTTGTACTGCAGTACTTTCCAGTTTCTCGCCATTAAGATAATAACTTGCTCTCTGATTTTTCCTGCCAAAGTGAATAACCTCACATTTTCCAATATTGTATTGCATCTGCCAAATCTCTGCCCACTCACCCAGCTTGTCTATATCCCCTTGTAGGTTTTTTATGTCCTCCTCACTTTCTACTTTCCCTCCCATCTTTGTATCATCTGCAAACTTTGATATGTTACACTCGGTCCCCACCTCCAAATCGTTAATATAGATTGTAAAGAGTTGGGGACCCAGCACCGACCCCTGCGGAACACCACTGGCTACTGGTTGCCAGTCCAAGAATGAACCATTTATCCCAACTCTCTGCTTCCTGTTAGATAACCAATCCTCCACCCATGCCAGAATATTCCCCCCAATCCAGTGATTTTTTATCTTGAGCAATAATCTTTTATGTGGCACCTTGTCGAATGCCTTCTGGAAGTCTAAATACACTACGTCCATTGGTTCCCCTTTATCCACCCTGTACGTTATGTCCTCAAAGAACTCAAGCAAATTTGTCAGACATGATTTCCCCTTCATAAAGCCATGCTGACTTTGTCCTATCAAATTATGTTTATCTAAATGTTCCGTTACTGTCTCCTTAATAATAGACTCCAAAATTTTACCCACCACAGATGTTAAGACTAACTGGTCTATAATTTCCAGCTTTCTGCCTACTACCCTTTTTAAATAAGGGTGTTACATTAGCAGTTTTCCAATCTGCCGGGACCTTTGCTGATTCCAGGGAATTTTGGAAAATTATTACCAAAGCATCCACAATCCCTATTGCCACTTCCCTCAAGACCCTAGGATGTAAGCCATCAGGTCCAGGGGATTTATCCGCCTTGAGTCCCATTATTTTACTGAGTACCAATTCCTTAGTGATTTTAATCGTATTTAGCTCCTCCCCCCCTAGAGCCCCCTGTTTGTCCAGAGTTGGGATATTCTTAGTGTCCTCTACCGTAAAGACTGAAACAAAATATTTGTTCAGCATTTTTGCCATCTCCATGTTTCCCACCATTAATTTCCCGGTCTCATCCTCTAAGGGACCTACGTTTGCCTTAGCCACCCTTTTTCTTTTTATATAACTATAGAAACTCTTGCTATCTGTTTTTATATTTTTTGCTAATTTATTTTCATAATCTATCTTCCCTTTCTTAATCAATCCTTTAGTTACTTTTTGCTGTCTTTTGAAGACTTCCCAATCTTCTATCCTCCCACTAAGTTTGGCTACCTTATATGTGCTTGTTTTTAGTTGGATACTATCCTTAATTTCTTTACTTAGCCACGGATGGCTGTCATTTCTTTTACACCCTTTTTTCCTCAGTGGAATATATATTTTTTGAAAGTTGTAAAATAACTCCTTAAATGAACACCACTGCTCATGTACCGTCTTACCCTTTAATCTATTTTCCCAGTCCACTTTAATCAATTCCGCTCTCATACCATCATAGTCTCCTTTATTCAAGCTCAGTACGCTTGTCTGAGAACCAATCTTCTCACCCTCTAATTGGATATGGAATTCAACCATGTTATGGTCACTCATTCCAAGGGGATCCTTAACTAGGACATTATTAATTAATCCTGACTCATTACACAGGACCAGGTCCAAGGTTGCTTGCCCCCTTGTAGGATCAGTTACATACTGCTCAAGAAATCCATCCCTAATACACTCAATAAACTCTTCCTCAAGGCTGCCCTGCCCAATTTGATTTGTCCAGTTAATATGATAGTTAAAATCCCCCATAATTATAGCTGTTCCCTTATTACATGCCCCAACTATTTCCTGATTAATACTTCTTCCAGCAGAGTTGCAACTATTAGGAGGCCTATATACTACTCCCACTAGTGTTTTTTTTCCCTTTATTATTCCTTATCTCCAACCAAACTGTTTCATTATCCTGATCCTTTGACCCAATATCATTTCTCTGTAATACAGTGATTCCTTCCTTTATTAACATAGCTACCCCACCTCCTCTTCCTTCCTGTCTGTCCTTCCTGATTGTTAAATACCCTGGCATATTTAATTCCCAGTCGTTGTCACCCTGCAGCCATGTTTCTGTAATGGCCACAAGATCATACCCATACGTAGTTATTTGTACCGTCAATTCGTCTATTTTGTTACGACTGCTGCGTGCATTCAGATAAAGAACTTTTAAATATGTTTTGTGACAATTTATTCCTGCTTTTACCCCCTTTACTACTTTACCTTTATCTTTATATATTCTGTCCCTTCCTGACACGCTCTGGTTTTTAATTACCCCACTGCTACTTTGCTCTATTGCCTTCTCCGTTGACATTTTTATTTTTTGCTCTCTTGAAACCTCCCCCCCACTAATTAGTTTAAAGCCCTCTCTACAGCCCTAGTTATTCGATTCGCCAGGACTCTAGTCCCAGCACTGGCCAAGTGAAGTCCGTCCCAACGGAACAGCTCTCTCCTGTCCCAGTACTGGTGCCAGTGTCCCAGGTAGCAAAACCCATTTCTCCCACACCAGTCTTTGATGTACTACACTGGAGTGTCAGCCTAGATTTTTGTTCTCAAGTCTCTGGATTTGAACCCACAACCTTCTGACTCAGGGATGAGAGTGCTTCCCCCTGAGTCACAGCTGCTCTCTCAGCATGAGAAGTGGACAGGCAGATTACTGTTTGAGTTCAGACTGTTTTTCTACCTATAACCACAGCCTCTACGACTGTTTTTCTGGTAAATCTACTGAAGGGTCTCTCTTCCTATTCTCGAGCAGTTTTATGAAGTGCTTTCACCAAAACATTTCTCTTTCAGATGCTGAGTGACTTGCAGTGTTTTATTTCACATATTTGACACACGGGGGTTAAATGCGATAAAGCCCGAAAACAGGCATGGGAATCGCGCTGCGTGATCTCTTTACACCCATTGAAAGTAATGCAGGCAGCATGTGAAATTAGTGCTGCCCGCTAATTAACATGATGCTGGTTGGCCCAGCCCTCAGCGGGGAGCCTCATTTCTATTCAAACGTTCCCTACAGAGTGAAACGCTGTCTGCACTTCTTAAAGGGGAGGTGCTTTTGGAAAGAAGCACCTCATTGTTAGTGTAGCTAAGAATCATAGAATCATAGAAAGTTACAGCGCGGAAGGAGGCCATTTCGGCCCATCGTGTCCGCGCCAGCCAACAAAGAGCTATCCAGCCTATTCCCACTTCCCAGCTCTTGGTCTGCAGCCCTGCAGGTTACAGCATCCCAAGTGCACATCCAAGTACTTTTTAAATGTGGTTAGGGTTCCTGCCTCTACCACCCTTTCAGGCAGTGAGTTCCAGACCCCCACAACCCTCTGGGTGAAGAAATTTCCCCTCAAATCCCCTCTAAACCTTCCCCCAATTACTTTAAATCTGTGCCCCTTGGTTTTTGATCCCTCTGCTAAGGGAAATAGGTCCTTTCTATCCACTTTATCTATGCCCCTCATAACTTTATACACCTCAATAAGGTCTCCCCTCAGCCTCCTCTATTCCAAGGAAAACAGACCCAGCCTATCCAGTCTTTCCTCATAGCTAAGATTCTCTACTCCCGGCAACATCCTTGTAAATCTCCTCTGTACCCTCTCTAGTGCAGTCACATCTTTCCCGTAATGTGGTGACCAGAACTGCACGCAGTACTCTAGCTGAGGCCTAACTAGTGTTTTATACAGTTGAAGCATAACTCCCCTGCTCTTGTATTCTATGCCACGTCTAATAAAGGCAAGCATTCCGTATGCCTTCTTAACCACCTTATCTACTTGGCCTGCTACCTTCAGGGATCTGTGGACATGCACTCCAAGGTCCCTTTGTTCCTCTACGCTACTCAGTGTCCTACTATTTAATGTATATTCCCTTTCCTTGTTAGCCCTCCCCAAATGCATTACCTCACACTTCTCCGGATTGAATTCCAATTGTCACTGTTCTGCCCACCTGACCAATTTATTGATATCTTCCTGCAGTCTACAGCTTCCTTCTTCAGTATCAACCACACAGCCGATTTTAGTATCATCTGCAAACTTCTTAATGATACCCCCTATATTCAAGTCTAGATCATTGATATGTACCACAAAAAGCAAGGGACCTAGTACTGAGCCCTGCGGAACCCCACTGGAAACAGCCTTCCAGTCACAAAAACACCCATCAACCATTACCCTCTGCTTCCTGTCTCCGAGCCAGTTTTGAATCCAACTTGACACTTTGCCCTGGATCCCATGGGCTTTTAACTTCGTGACCAGTCTGCCATGTGGAACCTTATCAAAAGTCTTGCTAAAGTCCATATACACTACATCAAACGCACTACCCTCATCTACCCTACCTAAGGAAAGGGGAAGGTACCAATGGCTTAATAGGGCAGAGAAAGGGCACCTCCATTCTCGGACATGGCACTGGAGGCCTTAGTGCAGGGGGTTGATAGGAGGAGACAGGTCCTCGACCCACAGGGGGCCAGGAGGCCCTCCAGACAGACTATAAGAAGGCAGTGGGAGCAGATTGCTGAAGTGGTTAGTGCCATCAGTCTTTCCCCCAGGACCTGGATCCAGTGGTGGAAGAAATGAAATGACCTGTCAAGGAGCATGAAGGAATCCGGTTCCAACCTTGCACTGGGGTTTGTGCAGAGCTTGGAGCCCATGAGTTCCAGGATGGAAGTGATGGCCAACTCCATTAGAGCACTTGCGGACCCAAACATAATGCAGTCAGACGTTGGGTCGCATCCGCTTGTGCTGCAATGGAAGCTGAGACATCGCCCATCACGGGCAATGTCTCAGCTTCCACAGTAGCACAAGGGGAAGCGACACAATGTCGAGTGCTGCAGTGGAAGTTCAGACTGCTGCCACCGTGGCTGTGTTTACAAGTGTTGACCTGTGACCCACCTCATTGTCTTAGCTGTACTCTGATGTGTCTTTGATGTAATGCCTCCCTGACGGATTGTATCTCTGCAGACACATTGTTCTCTGTCTATATATACTGTGTAATCGATTTATATTCCCTCACTGTACCTGAAGAAGGAGCAGAGCTCTGAAAGCTCGTAATTTCAAATAAAACTGTTGGACTATAACCTGGTGTTGTGCGACTTCTCATTCTTGAATGTTGTGAGGGTTCCTGCCTCTACCACCCTTTCAGGCAGTGAGTTCCAGATTCCAACCACCCTCTGGGTGAAAAAGTTTTTCCTCAAATCCCCTCTAAACCTCCTGCCCCTTACCTTGAAACTATGCCCCATCGTTATTGACCCCTCTACTAAGGGGAAAAGTTCCTTTCTATCTACCCTATCTATGCCCCTCATAACTTTGTACACCTCAATCAGGTCCCCCCTCAGCCTTCTCTGCTCTAAGGAAAACAACCCCAGCCTGTCCAGTCTCTCTTCATAGCTGTAGCGCTCCAGCCCAGGTAACATCCTGGTGAATCTCCTCTGCACCCTCTCCAATGCAATCACATCCTTCCTATAGTGTGGCGACCAGAACTGCACACAGTATTCCAGCTGTGGCCTAACTAGCGTTTTGTACAGCTCCATCATATCCTCCCTGCTCTTGCCTTCATTAGCCGAGGCATAGAATATAAGTATCCCATATGCCTTTTTAACCACCTTATCTACCTGTCCTGCTGCCTTCAGGGATCTATGTACATGCACACCAAGGTCCCTCTGATCCTCTGTCCTTCCTAGGATCCTACCATTCATTGTGTATTCCCTTGCCTTGTTAGTCCTCCCAAAATGCATCACCTCAGACTTTTCAGGGATAAATTCCATTTGCCACTGTTCTGCCCATCTAAGCAACCCGTCTATATCGTCCTGTAGCCTGAGGCTTTCCTCCTCGCTATTTACTACTCCACTAATTTTTGTGTCATCTGCGAACTTACTGATCATACCTCCTACATTCATATCTAAATCATTAATGTACACTACAAACAGCAAAGGACCCAGCACCGATCCCTGCAGTGCACCACTGGACACAGGCTTCCAGTCACAAAAACAACCTTCGAACATCACCCTCTGCCTCCCGCCACGAAGCCAATTTTGGATCCAATGTGCCAAGTTGCCCTGGATCCCATGGGCTTTTACCTTGTTGACCAGTCTCCCATGCAGGACTTTGTCAAAAGCCTTACTGAAGTCCATGTAGACCACATCAACTGCACTACCCTCATGCACACACCTAGTCACCCCCTCGAAAAATTCAATAAAATTGGTTAGACATGATCTCCCCCTGACAAAGCCATGCTGACTATTCCTGATTAATCCTTGCCTCTCCAAGTGGAGACTAATTCTGTCCCTCAGAAGTTTTTACAATAATTTCCCTACCACTGATTTTAGGCTCACTGGCCTGTAATTCCCTGGTTTATCCCTACTACCCTTCTTGAATAATGGTACTATGTTAGCTGTCCTCCAGTCCTCTGGCACCTCCCCTGTGGCCAGAGAGGTTCTGAAAATGTGTGTCAGAGCCCCTGCAATCTCCTCCCTTGCCTCACACAGCAGCCTGGGATACATCTCGTCTGGGCCTGGGGATTTATCCACTTTTAAGCCCGCTAAAACCGCTAGTACCTCCTCCCTCTCAATACTAATTTGTTCAAGTATATCACAATCCTCCTGCCTGATTTCTATGCCTACATCGTCCTTCTCCATAGTGAACACAGATGCAAAATATTCATTTAAAACCTCACCCACATCTTCCGGCTCTACACACAGATTGCCACTTTGGTCCCTAATGAGCCCTACTCTTTCCCTGGTTATCCTCTTGCCCTTAATATACTTATACAACACCTTGGGATTTTCCTTTATTTTGCCCGCCAGTGTTTTTTCATGCCCCCTCTTCGCTCTCCTAATTTCTTTTTTAAGTACCCCCCTGTACTTTCTATACTCCTCTAGGGCTTCCACTGTTTTTAGTCCTTTGTATCTGCCAAAAGCCTCCCTTTTTTTCCAAATCCATTCTTGTATATCCCTTGACCTTTACGGGAACATGTTGGCATTGTACTCTCTCTATTTCCTTTCTTAAAGACTCCCACTGCTCTGATGTGGATTTTCCTACAAGTAGCTTATCCCAATCCATTTTAGCCAGATCCTGCCTTATCTTATTAAAATCGGCCTTCCCCCAATTTAGAACCTTTATTTCCGGTCCATCGTTGTCCTTTTCCATGACTACCTTAAATCTCACCAAATTATGGTCACTGTCACCAAAATGCTCTCCTACTGACACTTCTACCACTTGACCGGCTACATTCCCTAGAATTAGGTCCAGTACCGCCCCCCTCTCTTGTAGGACTTTCTACATGCTGGCTCAAAAAGCTCTCCTGGATGCACTTTAAGAATTCCGCACCCTCTAAGCCTTTCACACTCTGACTATCCCAGTTAATATTGGGGAAGTTGAAATCCCCTACTATTATTACCCTATTATTTCTACACTTCTCTGAGATTTGCCTACATATCTGTTCCTCTATTTCCCCCTGACTGTTTGGGGGCCTATAGTACACTCCCAGCAAAGTGCTTGCCCCCTTTTTGTTTTTAAGTTCTACCCATATGGCCTCATTAGAGGAACCTGCTAAGATATCATCCCTCCTTACAGCAGTAATTAACTGCTTGATTAATATTGCGACACCCCCTCCGCTTTTACGCCCCCCTCTGTCTCGCCTGAAGATTCTATACCCCGGAATATTGAGCTGCCAGTCCTGCCCCTCCCTCAACCATGTCTCTGTGATAGCAACAATATCATACTCCCATGTGTTCATCAACACCTTCAATTCATCTGCCTTACTCGCAAGACTCCTTGCATTAAAATAAATGCCATCCAGCCTTGCCATACTCCCTTGTGCCATTACATATTTGCTCTGCCTTCCAGGCTGACTTGTTTTTTCCTCTATATTTGGCTGTGCATCACCCCCTACTATAGCTCCACTCCATATCCCATCCCCCTGCCAAGTTAGTTTAAACCCCCCCCAACAGTACTAGCAAACCTCCTCGCAAGGATTTTGGTGCCGTTCCGGTTCAGGTGCAACCCGTCCGACTTGTATAGGTCCCACCTTCCACAGAAGTAGACCCAGTGATCCAGGAAACTAAAGCCCTCCCTCCTGCACCAACTCTTTAGCCACGCATTCATCTGCTCTATCCTCCTATTCCTATACTCACTCGCACGTGACACCGGGAGTAATCCAGAGATTACAACCTTTGAGGTCCTGCTTTTTAATCTGCTACCTAGCTCCCTAAATTCTTGTTGCAGGACCTCATCCCTCTTTCTACCCATATCGTTGGTACCAATGTGAACCACGACCTCTGACTGTTCGCCCTCCCCCTTCAAAATGCCCTGCAGCCGTTCAGTGACATCCTTGACCCTGGCACCAGGGAGGCAACATACCATCCTGGAGTCACGTCTGTGGCCACAGAAACGTTTATCTGTTCCCCTTACGATAGAATCTCCTATCACTATTGCTCTCCCACTCTTTTTCCTCCCCTCCTGTGCAGCTGAGCCACTCGTAGTGCCACGGACTTGGCTCTTGCTGCATTCCCCTGAGAAACCATCTCCCCCAGCAGTATCCAAAACGGAAAATCTGTTGGAGAGGGAGATGGACCCAGGGGACTCCTGCACTACCTTCCTAGTTCTTTTACTCTGTCTGGCGGTCACCCATTCCCTGTCTGCCTGTGCACTCTTTACCTGCGGTGTGACCACCTCGTTAAACGTGCTATCCACGAAGATCTCAGCTTCGCGGATGCTCCACAGTGACTCCAGCCGCAGCTCCAGCTCCGAAACACAGATTTTGAGTAGCTGCAGCTGGAGACACTTCCTGCACATGTGTTTGTCCTGGACACCAAAAGTGTCCCTGACTTCCCACATAGCAGAGGAGGAGCACTCCACGATGCCGAGCTGCCCTGCCATGTCCTAACCTTAATTTACTCCCTTTAAATTAAAGAATATTAAATACACTAGGGACCTTACTTCACTTTAAACACTACTTACTCTAAACTAGAGACCTTACTTTTACTTCAACGACTGGACTGTAGAAATACTCACCAGGTCCTACTTACCAATCAGCTCCTTCCCTGATTGTGACGTCACTTTAGCAGTTTCACAGTTGTTGTTTGACTGCTCCCGCTCTCGGACTCTTTCCCAACTCGCAGCACTCCGGTGTCGGGCCTCCTCTGCAGCGCTCCTTTATGGCCGCTCTGCCTTCTCTCAGGTCCCGCTGCTGCTCCCACACAGGTCCGCCTCCTCCTTCTTGGTCCAGAGCTGCTCGAGGTCATCCTACATGAACAGAGAGACCTGGGGTATATCTTCATTTGGAAAGATACGGATTAATCAGGGACAGTCAGCATGGATTTGTTAAGGGAAGGTCGTGTCTGACTAACTTGATTGAATTTTTTGAGGAGGTAACAAGGAGGGTCGATGAGGGTAGTGCATTTGATGTAGTCTGTATGGATTTTAGCAAGGCTTTTGATAAGGTCCCGCATGGCAGACTGGTCATGAATGTAAAAGCCCATAGGATCCAAGGCAAAGTAGCAAATTGGATCCAAAATTAGCTCAGAGGCAGGAAACAAAGTGTAATGATCGAAGGGTGTTTTTGTGACTGGAAGGCTGTTTCCAGTGGGGTTCTCCAGGGCTCAGTACTGGGTCCTTTGCTTTTTGTGGTATATATCAATGATTTGGACTTGAATGTAGGAAGTATGATTAAGAAGTTTGCAGATGATACAAAAATTGGCCGAATGGTTGATAATGAAGAAGAAAGCTGCAGACTGCAGGAAGATATCAATGGACTGGTCAGGTGGGCAGAACAATGGCAAATGGAATTCAATCTGGAGAAGTGTGAGGTAATGCATTTGGGGAGGGCTAATAAGGCAAAGGAATACACAATAAATGGTAGGACAGTTCTGGTCACCACATTACAGGAAGGATGTGATTGCACTAGAGAGGGTACAGAGGAAATTTACGAGGATGTTGCCTGGGCTGGGGAATTTTAGCTGTGAGGAAAGATTGGATAGGCTTTTTCTTTATTTGTTCATTGGATGTGGGCATCGCTGGCAAGGCCAGCATTTATTGTCCATCCCTAATTGCCCTTGAGAAGGTGGTGGTGAGCTGCCTTCTTGAACTGCTGCAGTCCGTGTGGTGAAGGTACTGCCACAGTGCTGTTAGGGAGGGAGTTCCAGGATTTTGACCCAGCGATGATGAAGGAACGGCGATATACTTCCAAGTCAGGATGGTGTGTCACTTGGAAGGGAACTTGGAGGTGGTGGTGTTCCCATGCGCCTGCTGCCCTTGTCCTTCTAGGTGGTAGAGGTCGCGGGTTTGGGAGGTGCTGCTGGAGAAGCCTCGGTGAGTTGCTACAGTGCATCTTGTAGATGGTACACACTGCAGCCACGGTACGCCGGTGGTGGAGGGAGTGAATGTTTAAGTTGGTGGATGGGGTACCAATCAAGCGGGCTGCTTTGTCCTAGATGGTGTCGAGCTTCTTGAATGTTGTTGGAGCTGCACTCATCCAGGCAAGTGGAGAGTATTCCATCACACTCCTTACTTGGGCCTTGTAGATGGTGGAAAGACTTTGGGGAGTCAGAAGGTGAGACACTCGCTGCAGAATGCCCAGCCTCTGACCTGCTCTTCTTGCCACAGTATTTATGTGGCTGGTTCAGTTAAGTTTCTGGTTAATGGTGACCCTCGGGATGTTGATGGTGGGGGGTTCGGCAATGGTAATGCCATTGAATGTCAAGGGGAGGTGGTTAGACTCTCGCTTGTTGGAGATAGTCATTGCCTGGCACTTGTGTGGCGCGAATGTTACCTGCCACTTATCAGCCCAAGCCTGAATGTTGTCCAGGTCTTGTTGCATGTGGGCATGGACTGCTTCATTATCTGATGAGTTGTGGGTCCCCAGCTGTTCACAATTTACATTAATGACCTGGATCAGGGAGTCGGATGCAGCATTTCCAAATTTGCAGACGACACTAAACTAGGAGGGGGGGGTGGGCTCAGAGGAGGAGACCAGGAAGCTCCAGAGCGATTTGGACAGACTGGGTGATTGGGCGGATAAATGGCAGATGCACTATAATGTGGACAAGTGCGAAGTTATCCACCTTGGGTGCAGGAACGGGAGGGCAAATTATTATTTAAATGGCAATAAATTGGGAGAGGGGGAAGTACAGAGAGACCTGGGTGTTCTTGTACACCAGTCACTGAAGGCGAGCATGCAGGTGCAACAGGCGGTCAAGAAGGCAAACGGTATGCTGGCCTTCATAGCAAAAGGGTTGGAATACAGGAACAGGGATACCTTGCTGCAGCTGTACAGGGCACTGGTGAGACCACACCTCGAGTACTGTGTACAGTTTTGGTCGCCTCATCTGAGGAAAGATGTTCTTGCCATGGAGGGGGTGCAGCGGCGATTCACCAGGCTGATACCAGGAATGGCGGGATTGACCTATGAGGAGAGACTATGTAAAAACATAGAAACATAGAAACATAGAATCTAGGAGCAGGAGTAGGCCATTCGGCCCGTCGAGCCTGCTCCGCCATTCAATACGATCATGGCTGATCATCCAAATCCAGCACCCTGTCCCTGCTTCAATCCCCACAGTACACATATCCCACCCTACCCCCGTAACCCCACGTATTTAATTCCCCCTAACATATCCCATCCTATCCCCATAACCCCACATATTTAATCCCCCCTAACACTAAGGGTCAATTTATCATAGCCAAATCAACCTAACCCACACATTTTTGGACTTTTAGTTTAGGGATGTACACACTGGAGTTTAGAAGATTGAGAGGGGACCTCATAGAAGTGTATAAAATTCTGACAGGTCTAGACAGACTAGATGCAGAAGGAATGTTTCCCTTGGCGGGTGAGAACAGAACTAGAGGACATAATTTAAGGATAAGGGCTAAACCATTTAGGACAGAAATGAGGGGGAATTTCTTCACTCAGAGGGTGGTGAACCTGTGGAACTCATTGCCACAGAGGGCAGTGTACGCCAGCTCATTAAATATATTTAAGAGGGAATTAGATATATTTCTACAGGCAAAAGGGGTTAAGGGTTACGGAGAGAAGGCAGGGACGGGATACTGAATTGGAGGATCAGCCATGATCTCATTAAATGGCGGAGCAGGCTCGAAGGGCCGGATGGCCTACTCCTGCTCCTATCTTCTATGTATCTATGTATCTATGAATGGCACTGAACACTGTGTAGTCATCAGCGAACATCCCCACTTCTGACCTTATGTTGGAGGGAAGGTCATTGATGAAGCAGCTGAAGATGGTTGGGCCTGGGACACTGCCCTGAGGAACTCCTGCAGTGATGTCCTGGGGCTGTGATGATTGACCTCCAACCACCACAACCATCTTCCTTTGTGCTAGGTATGATTCCAGCCAGTGGAGAGTTTTCCCCTTGATTCCCATTGACTTCAGTTTTACTAGTGCTCCTTAATGCCACACTCGGTCAAATGCTGCCTTGATGTCAAGGGCAGTCACTCTCACCTCACCTCTGGAATTCAGCTCCTTTGTCCATGTTTGGACCAAGGCTGTAATGAGGTCGGGAGCCGATTGGTCTTGGCGGAATCCAAACTGGGCATCAGTGAGCAGGTTATTGGTGAGTAACTGCCGCTTGATAGCACTGTCGATGACACCTTCCATCACTTTGCTGATGATTGAGAGTAGACTGATGGGGCGGTAATTGGCCGGATTGGATTTGTCCTGCTTTTTGTGGACAGGACATACCTGGGCAGTTTTCCACATTGTCGGATAGATGCCAGTGTTGTAGCTGTACTGGAGCAGCTTGGCTAGAGGCCCGGCTAGTTCTGGAGCACAAGTCTTGTTTTCTTTGGAACAGAGGAGGCTGAGGGGAGACCTCATTAAGCTGTATAAAATTATGTGGGCCTAGATAGAGTGGATAGGAAGGACCTATTTTTCTTAGCAGAGGGGTCGATAACCAGGGGCATAGATTTAAAGTAATTGGTAGGAGGTTTAGAGGGGATTTGAGGGGAAATTTTTTCACCCAGAGGGTGGTGGGGGTCTGGAACTCACTGCCTGAAAGGGTGGTAGAGGCAGGAACCCTCATCACATTTAAAAAGTACTTGGATGTGTACTTGAAGTGTTGTAACCTACAGGGCTACGGACCAAGAGCTGGAAAGTGGGATTCGGGTGGATAGCTATTTGTCTGCCGGTACGGACAAGATGGGCCGAATGGCCTCCTTCTGTGCTGTAAATTTCTATGATTCTATGTGCACAAATCGTTGAAGGTGGCAGGGCAGGTTGAGAAAGCGGTTAAAAAAGCATACGGGATCCTGGGCTTCGTAAATAGAGGCATAGAGTACAAAAGCAATGGGTTTCAATTCCTGGGGCACTGGCACCAGTACTGGGGAAAGTGGGATCTGTATCGTTGGGATGGTCTTCACCTGAACTGTGCTGGGACCAGTGTTCTGGCGAGTCGTATAACTAGGGCGGTAGAGAGGGCTTTAAACTAAATATTGGGGACATGGGATCAAATTTGGGAAGATGTGGTAATTCAAAGATTAGAGACAAGGCAATAGAGAAAGGTATTAATATGGGAAATGATAAACAGACCGTGACAGGAAGGGATAGAGAGTACAAATCTAAGAGTAAATCAACAGATAAGGCTGGCGGTTACAAAAATAATAAAAGGACAAAAATAAAGGCTCTGCATTTGAATGCACGTAGCATTCGAAACAAAACAGATGAACTGATAGCGCAAATAGAAATAAATAAATATGATCTGATAGCCATTACAGAAACATGGCTGCAGGATGACATAGATTGGGACCTGAATATTGAAGGGTACATGACATTTAGGAAGGACAGGAAGGTGGGAAAAGGTGGAGCGCTAGCTCTGTTAATTAATGATGGTATTCGCACAATAGAGAGGGATGACCTAAGTTCAGGAAACCAGGATGTAGAAGCGGTTTGGGTAGAAATGAGAAATAATAAAGGCAAGAAGTCACTTGTGGGAGTGGTGTACAGGCCACCTAACAGTAACCACATGGTAGGATGGAGTATAAAGGAAGAAATAATGGGAGCTTGTCAGAAGGGTATGGCAATAATCATGGGGGATTTTAATCTGCATATAGACTGGAAAAATCAGATGGGCAAAGGTAGCCTAGATGAGGAGTTCATGGAATGTTTTTGGGATAGTTTCTTAGAACAACACGTTCTGGAGCCAACCAGAGAGCAGGCTATACTAGACCTGGTATTGTGCAACGAGATAGGATTAATTAATGACCTCATAGTGAAGGCGCCCCTAGGTAGCAGTGATCATAATATGATTGAATTTTACATTCAGTTTGAAAGAGAGAAGAGTGGGTCCAAGACAAGTATTTTAAACTTAAATAAGGGCAATTATGAGGGCATGAAAGCAGAGCTAGCTAAAGTGAACTGACAAATTAGGTTAAGGGATAGGTCAATAGAGTTGCAGTGGCAGACATTTAAGGGGATATTTCAAAATACACAGAATATATACATTCCAACAAGAAAGAAAAATTCCAAGGGGAGGACCCACCATCCGTGGTTAACTAAAAAAGTTAAAGATAGTACCAACTTGAAGAAAAAGCATATAATTGTGCAAAGATGGGTGGCAGGTCAGAAGATTGGACAGAATATAAAAAACAGCAAAGAATGACTAAAAGATTAATAAGGAGAGAAAAATTAGAGTACGAGAGAAAGCTAGCTAGAAATATAAAAACAGATAGTTAGAGTTTCTATAGATATTAAAAAAAGGAAAGGGTTAACAAAGTGAGCATTGGTCCTATAAAAAGTGAGTCTGGGGAATTAATAATGGAAAATAAGGAGATGGCAGTTGAATTGAACAGGTATCTTCACTATAGAGGATACAAGTAACATCCCAGAAATAGCTGTAAATCAGGAAATGGAAGGGAGGGAGGAATTCAAGAAAATTATAATCACCAGGGAAGTGGTACTGAGCAAATTGATGGAGCTGCAGGCTGACAAGTCCCCGGATCCTGATGGACTTCATCCTAGGGTCTTAAAAGAAGTGGCTGGTGAGATAGCTGATGCGTTGGTTTTAATTTTCCAAAATTCCCTAGATTCAGGGAAGTTTCCATTACATTGGAAAATAGCGAATGTAACTCCTTTATTCAAAAAGGGAGGGAGACAGAAAGCAGGAAACTACAGGCCAGTTAGCTTAACATCTGTCCTAGGGAAGATGTTAGAAGCTATTATTAAAGACATAATAGCAGGGCATTTAGAAAAGTTCAAAGTAATCAGGCAGAGTCAACATGGTTTTGTGAAAGGGAAATCATGTTTAACCAATTTATTGGAGTTCTTTGAGGAAGTAACATGTGCTGTGGATAAAGGGGAACCGGTGGATGTACTGTACTTAGATTTCCAGAAGGCATTTGATAAGGTGCCACATCAAAGGTTATTGCAGAAAATAAAAGCTCATGGTGTAGGGGGTAACATATTGGCATGGATAGAAGATTGGCTAGCTAACAGGAAACAGAGAGTAGGCATAAATGGGTCATTTTCTGATTGGCAAGATGTAACGAGTGGTGTGCCACAGGGATCAGTGCTGGGGCCTCAACATTTTACAATTTATATAAATGACTTGGATGAAGGGACTGAAGGTATGGTTGCTAAATTTGCTGATGACACAAAGATAGGTAGGAAAGTAAATTGTGAAGAGGACATAAGGAGGCTACAAGGGGATATAGATAGGTTAAGTGAGTGGGCAAAGATCTGGCAAATGGAGTATAATGTGGGAAAATGTGAAGTTGTCCATTTTGGTAGAAAGAATAAAAAAGAAGCATATTATCTAAATGGTGAGAGATTGCAGAGCTCTGAGATGCAGAGGGATCTGGGTGTCCTCGTGCATGAATCGCAAAAGGTTACTATGCAGATACAGCAAGTAATTAGGAAAGCTAATAGAATGTTATTGTTTATTGCGAGGGGAATTGAATACAAAAGTAGGGAGGTTATGCTTCAGTTATACAGGGCATTGGTGAGACCACATCTGGAGTACTGTGTACAGTATTGGTCTCCTTATTTAAGGAAGGATGTAAATGCGTTGGAAGCAGTTCAGGGAAGGTTTACTAGACTAATACCTGGAATGGGCGGGTTGTCTTATGAGGAAAGGTTGGACAGGCCAGGCTTGTATCCGCTGGAGTTTAGAAGAGTAAGAGGTGACTTGATTGAAACATATAAGATCCTGAGGGGTCTGGACAGGGTGGATGTGGAGAGGATGTTTCCTCTTGTGGGAGAATCTAGAACTAGGGGTCACTGTTTAAAAATAAGGGGTCGCCCATTTAAGACAGAGATGAGGAGAAATTTTTTCTCACAGAGGGTCGTGAGTCTTTGGAACTCTCTTCCTCAGAGGGCGGTGGAAGCAGAGTCTTTGAATATTTTTAAGGCAGAGGTAGATAGATTCTTGGTAAGCAAGGGGGTGAAAAGTTATCGGGGGTAGGCGGGAATGTGGAGCAATCGGATCAGCCATGATCTTATTGAATGGCGGAGCAGGCTCGAAGGGCCGAGTGGACGACTCCTGCTCCTAATTCGTCTGTTCGTATGTATGTACGTAGAACCAAAGGCGTCATGAGGAAAACCTTTTTTACACAGCGAGTGGTTAGGATCTGGAATGCACTGCCTGAAAGGGTCGTGCCTCCTTGAAAAAATGCAACATCCCCACCGACACCTGGGAATCCCTGGCCCAAGACCGCACAAAGTGGAGGAGAAGCATCCGGGAAGGCGCCGAACACCTCGAGTCTCTTCGCTGGGAGCAAGCGGAAGCCAAGCGCAGGCAGCGCAAGGAGCGCACGTCAACCCAAGCACCCCACCCACCTGCTCCTTCAACCACCGTCTGCCCCACCTGTGACAGAGACTGTAGGTCCCGCATTGGACTCATCAGTCACCTGAGAACTCATTTTTAATGTGGAAGCAAGTCATCCTCGGTTCCGAGAGACTGCCTATGAAGAAGAAGGAGGAGGCAGACTCAATCATGGCTTTTGTAAGAATACACTGTTCACGGTAAACTTGACTGAAACTAAAATGACCAAATTTAATGTACCGACAGGCTTTGAGGGAAAGAGACCTCTTGACTAAACATTTGTAAAATAAATGATGTGCTTGCAAGCTGTTTTTTTGTCCAAAAGATAAGACCTTGAAAGTTCTGTGAGAACAAGGAGTCAACCCTCAGGTGCAAAAACAAAGACTTCTTCAACCCGTGAAGTAACTGGCCTTGGTTCACCAAGCATCAAACCAGATAGGAAAGTGAGAGAGAGAAAACAAACGCTATTCACACAGTCCGGGACATGAATGCTGTGGGCGAGTTGCCAAGTTTTTGTTATTAAAAAGTGCTACTAGAAGGTATTCGCAGGTATTCGAGGCTGCGGTCGAGGGCAACTTGGTCAGTTGCCAGTTAAAGTCATACATCTAGTCACCGCTGAGCCAATCTCTCACTGGTGTTCGTACGTATGTGTTTGCTTATCATCACTTGAGCTTAAAATATATGATTAGATCCGTGCATGCTTCCTTGTAATAAGTAAAGAATAGAGTGCGGGTTGTCATGTAATATTGTGTATGCTTACTTGTAACCTCTTGCTCATTTTAGGTAAAGAATAGTTTACCCTGAAATTTTTGTCTCGAGTTGTCTGTTCCTTAAAGGATGCTGGAATTTCAGTTTGTGTGAAAGTGAGTAAGTTTTCCTGACTATGAATTTTAAGAAGTTACAGTATTCCTTTTGTCTGAAAGTCAGTCTTTGAAAGAAAGTGTCTGTTGTGTTTGTCTGAACTCTATAAACTGTCAGACAGAAATTCAAACCAATCTGAACGTCTTACAGATTCTGGTGCCCGAACAGGGACCTGTTCAGAACAAACAATGGCAAAGACGATGGATGAGTTAGTCACGAAATATGTGACAGGGAAGTTACCCCTCAAAGAGGGATGGGTACGGGTCATTATAGATGGTGATGATCCAGTATTGGAGGCTGAACAGTGGACACAAGGGTCAGCCAAGGGTAAGGAAATCCATTTGGTTATTGGCCTATCAGAGGCAGATTAAATCTGATGAAAGGGTAAAGATCAAGTTAAGGAAAGAAACAGAGGAAGAAAGGGAAAGTAGAAATAGGCTTGAGAACAAGTTGGAACAGGAGGAGAGGTGGTGTAATAAAGAGTAATACCTTGAAAGCTGCTGATCAGTGCGTTGCCTGGTCAAAAGAACTATCCAAACAGAGACATCAGGCAGAGCAGGCAGAAAAGGTCACTGAGGACCTGAAGGTTGCGTTTAGGGTCACCCAGAAACAGGCTCGAGAGGAACGGAGTGCTCGTGGGGACCACATTGAATGTAATAAGCGGATTAAGGAAAGGGGGGTGAAGCATAAAGAGCAGGAAAGAGAATGGGTAATAAAGAGGGAAAAAGATGTAAGTTGCAGGCTAACCAATCTGAAAACTCAGCAAAGGAAGGAAAAAAACAGGGATTTCGGGAGCCAGGAAAAGCTGCTGAGACAATGATTTAAAAGAAGGAAAAAAAAGAGAAACTTAAAGTTTTACCGACAAGAAGCTATCAGCTTCAGTGCCGAGACAAATAAAACACAAGATTTGCTGAGTGAAAGGAACCTTAAAGGATGCTGGAATTTCAGTTTGTGTTAAAGTGTGTGTTAAAGTGTGGAAGTTTTCCTGACTATGAATTTTAAGAAGTTACAGTATTCCTTTTGTCTGAAAGTCTGTCTTTGAAAGAAAGTGTCTGTTGTGCTTGTTTTAGCTCCACCTACTTTTCTGTGCATGGAGCTAAAAGCTGTTTAATCCTTTGTTGGAAGTTTTAAGAGAGTGTGGATGTGGTAAATATGTTCATTTCAATTTAAGATTGTGCACCTAGAAGTGGGAGAAACTTTGTGATTTGCATTTTTTTAAGTTAAAGACACTGCTGTGGATATATTTTGACTGGGACGGATTGTACAGCAAAATGTAAATCAGAGGCAGTTTGTTTTACAAGAGATAAGCTTCAGCCTTGAAGTTAGGGTTGCCATGGTTTCTGATCATGTCTGGTAGAAAATGAATTTGGACTTTTTGAAAGTACTTTGTTTTAATTGGATTACAAAAAATAGCTATTGATTGATTTTATTTTAAATCAATTTGAACATTTACAAAGCACTGTCTTCTTAATTTGGTTACCGCACGTCCGAGACGCCCACTTTCTAAGTTTTTGACAAGTAGCCTATGGTGAAATAAAGACAGGAGAAAAATCACAGGTTCTGTCCCTTTTCTACTTTCAGTGTAGTGACGTATAAAAAAGCTTATATGAATGTTTCGAAGCTACAAGCTGAGGGAAGCTCCTCCCTCTTTTTCAAGTGGTACTGGATAGTTGAAGATATTGGTCTGAATTGAATTGGAGTTATTGAGGTTAATTAACCTGTTTAAACCAGACTTTTATTGTGGCCACAGTGAAATTCTGGTTGGTGTAAATTGTGTGAAAGCCTCCAGTTCTGGACATGAGGCAATCACATCAATAATTGGTATTATTTTTAAAATTCTGACCAATTTCAAGTATTTGTGCCCAGGAAAAAAAAAGGGAATGCTATTATTGTGTGAGGAGTTATTTCACAAAATGTTTGTAGTGGTGTTACTAATGGCGTCTGATGTTTTTACCTGCTGAATTGAATTGATCAGGATCTTAACAAAGATTTTAAGGCCACAAAGATTTTGTTTTAAATTTACTTGAAAGCTGTGAGAAGCTGTGTGACACAAGCTGACATTGATTGATGGGATCTGGGTTTGTCTTCTTTTGAAAAAAAAAGTTAACTAACCGATTAAATTGTGAAAACCCAACTGTCTTTTTCGATCGAGAAAGTTTAAAAAAAAGGATTTACATGAAGTGACGCAATTGCGTGCATCTGACAATTTGCTCCGCCTTCTTACAAAGCTGCAGAGCAGTTAACCCTTTCCACTGACAGCTGGTTTTTTATTCATCACACAACAACTTTTTATTGCTGAATGAAATTTAAAGATATTGGATATTATTCAATTGAAGTTTCTTAATTTTAAGGGAATATTTCCCCACAGTGACAGAAGGGAATCAGGAATTGACAAATGAACCCATTGGGCTGGCAGGAAAGCCACAGGATTTTTCTGTTTTTCCTTTTAAGCAGGGGCCAGATGAATGTCGATGGTGCAAGATTATCAAGTGGGTAGAAGTCTTCCCGTGCAAGTCGGCCACAGCCTCATGGACGGCCAAGTATCTAGTTAGGAAGGTATTTTCCAGATGGGGGCTCCCTCGAGTGGTAGAATCAGACCAAGGGAGTCATTTCACAGGTCAGGTGATGCAGGCCACTCTGAAGTTGTTTGGGATTGAAGGGAAATGGTACGTGACCCACAACCCACAGTCATCGGGAATTGTGGAAAGAAAGAATGAACATTGGCTCAGCATAAAGAATTGAACGAAAACCCCACAAGGTGGGATGAGCTACTTCCCTTGATCCTCATGGGAATACGTAGTGAAGAATCGAAAGGAACGGGTCACTCCCCTCATGAATTGGTAAAGGGGAAACTCATGAGATCTCCACACACCTGTTGGACCCCACTCTGACTGATAAACAAATTAAGGAGCTGACTCGGGACAAATTCCCGAGCGACCTGTGGGGAACTTTAAAAGAACTGAACTCGAGGGCCGCCCACAACATTGGGAAGATTCACCGACCCAACCGATTACACCGGCTCCCAGTAAACCCCAGGATTGGGAAGATTCACCGACCCAACCGATTACACCGGCTCCGGGTAAACCCCAGGAGTGGGAAGATTCACCGACCCAACCGATTACACCGGCTCCGGGTAAACCCCAGGAGTGGGAAGATTCACCGACCCAACCGATTACACCGGCTCCCAGTAAACGCCAGGAGTGGGAAGTGTAGAGAGCCAGGTGATGGTACGTAACTATGTGAGGGTCGGTGTGAGGGGCTCCTTATAGCATTGTTGATAAAGCCAGTCCCATGGTTTATGCGGTTCTGCTGCCTACGAAAATTAAGTGGTTTCACATTAACCAGATGAAGCTTTTTCAGCCCACTTGCAGGTCCAGAAGACAGCAAGCCATGATTATGAGCAGGGTGAGCCGGATTTATTCTCTCTAGTGGGATGATGAAGAAGGGGTGCCTAATCGGACACCCACACCCAGTGAGACGCCCCCGTCTGAAAGGATGCCTCCTCAGGTACAGTATGATCCAAATGAAGGTTGATAGGACATGGAAGCTGTAGAAACCTCCTCGTCCCCAGGTCTGGAACCACCTCCTGTCCGCAGACGAGTTCAACAGACCCCTCCTACCCCATGGGGGCGTAGTAAAATAATTAAAAAGACACCCTTGAAGTATCATCAGTGGTAGGAGTAGGAAAATTGCCCAATGCAGGAAAAGGAATGTAGGAAGCCCAACCCAATCCCGAGCAGCGGGAGACACTCTGTTATGTTAGCCCCGATGGTGAAAAATTCATGAGGGAATTTGCGGATGTGTAAGCCCAAGTGAGGTGACAGATAGGTTCCAGTCGGATGATCCAGTCAGCTTGTCCATGACTGAAAGGGATTGTACGATGTTAAGAACATAAGAACATAAGAAATAGGAGCAGGAGTCGGCCATTTGGCCCCTCGAGCCTGCTCCGCCATTCAATGAGATCATGGCTGATCTTCTGCCTCATCGCCACTTTCCTGCACTATCCCCATATCCCTTGATTCCCCTAATATCCAAAAATCTATCGATCTCTGTCTTGAATATACTCAACGACTGAGCCTCCACAGCCCTCTGGGGTAGAGAATTCCAAAGATTCACCACCCTCTGAGTGAAGAAATTTCTCCTCATCTCAGTCCTAAATGGCCGACCCCTTATTCTGAGACTGTGACCCCTGGTTCTAGGCTCCCCAGCCAGGAGAAACATCCTCCCTGCATCTACCCTGTCAAGCCCTGTAAGAATTTTGTATGTGTCAATGAGATCACCTCTCATTCTTCTAAACTCTGGAGAATATAGGCCTAGTCTACTCAATCTCTCCTCATAGGATAATCCCCCCATCCCAGGAACCAGTCTGGTGAACCTTCGTTTCACTCCCTCTATGGCAAGTATATCCTTCCTTAGGTAAGGAGACCAAAATTGTACACAATACTCCAGGTGTGCTCTCTCCAGGGCCCTATATAATTGCAGCAAGACGTCTTTACTCTTATACTCAAATCATCTCATGCTACATGTAACCCCACCTGATGTAGAGTCATCCAGACTCGAGTCGTCGTTGGCTTGTTCTCTCTACACAGATGCGGCCGGACCTGCTGTGATTTCCAGCAAAAAAAGTAAAAAATCCTTGATTTCCAGACAGACTCCAGATACAGACCCCAGATACAGACCCCAGATACAGACTCCAGATACAGACTCCAGATACAGACTCCAGATACAGACCCCAGATACAGACCCCAGATACAGACTCCAGATACAGACTCCAGATACAGACTCCAGATACAGACCCCAGATACAGACCCCAGATACAGACTCCAGATACAGACTCCAGATACAGACCCCAGATACAGACTCCAGATACAGACTCCAGATACAGACCCCAGATACAGACTCCAGATACAGACTCCAGATACAGACTCCAGATACAGACCCCAGATACAGACCCCAGATACAGACTCCAGATACAGACTCCAGATACAGACTCCAGCTGCCACATTTGACCCCTTGTGACCCCACCTCATTGTCTTTGTTGTATTTTGCTATCGTCTTTGATGTAATGTTTTCCTGACTGACCTGGTTGGACACCATCCACACCTTTGATTGCCGTGATTGTCTCTCTGCCGAGGTGTGATAAAGGGCAGTTAGAAAGATTAACTGTAGTCGTCTGGCATTGTTTTCTGCACAGGCATTGTTCTCTGTCTATTTATGCTGTGCCCATTTGTATTTCTTCACTTCACCTGACGAAGGAGCAGCGCTCCGAAAGCTTGTGATTTCAAATAAAGCTGTTGGACTATAACCAGGTGTTGTGCGACTTCTCAAATCATCTCAGCATTGATATGCGCTGCCTGCAAAGCCATGTGTTTGCAGTCGATGGCGCCCTGCACCATGGGGAAGCCTGATATCCTGGCAAAGACATGTGTGCGCTCCTCCTGCTTCTCTCTGTTTAGAGAGAAGACAATGAAGTCCCTTCTCCTGGAGTAGAGAGCCTCTGTGACCTCCCGGAAGCAGCGATGGATGGTGAACTGAGAGATGTTTGCTATGTCACCTGTTCCAGTCTGGAAGGATCCTCTGGCAAAAAAAATTCAGGGCCACGGTCACCTTGAGGGCCACTGGCAGAGCCATCATCGCCCTGCTCTGAGGCTGCAGGAGGTGGCTGAGTTCTGTGACCACCTCCTTGGTGAAGCAGAAGTGACGAGCACACTGCTCCTGGCTCAGGTGCAGGTAGGAGAAGTGTTCCCTGAAGACCCTAGCTGGGTAAGGCCTCCTGCTGAGAGCCTTCCTCTCCCCTCCTCCTCCCTCTGCGAGCAGCTTGTCTTTGCTGTCTCTGCTCCATCTCCCTGTCATGCTGCAATGCGAGGGGGACTGCAAGTAGAGCCCCCATGATTGGGAGCAAGTGGTGTTCTCAGAGGCCATCCAAGAGCAGCCGACACCTTCCCAACATCCAGCAGCACTCCCTGCACACTTTAACAACTTCATAAATGTCTTCCAGCAACCCAGTATTCATACAAACTCTGCAAGAGCCAGTACAAGAGAAATAATCAACGTACCTGCAAGTTGGATGTATCCCTTTAAATAGTGCAGTTGGGGGGTCCTTCTTGCAGCTGAATGCATGTTTAGCTGTGCGTGTTTAGGAGAGGGCGTTGAATGGAGTGGCGATGTCCAAAATGGCAGGTTGTGCATCAAATCAGCATTACACGCTGACTGATATCATGATCTGCCTACTCTGCATACATCCGGCGCACGCACGTCACACCCGTGCTATTGCCCTCACCAAGATGGCGAACAGTGCGGGCCGCGCCAGAAGTGGGCAGAAGCGAAGCGGACCCCATTTTTTTCCAAACTGCCCTTAACTACCAGTGCTAAGGTGCTGAATTTCGCGGCCACACACTTTTTCCTCCTGCTGTAGGCTCCCTTGTGCTCATAAGAACATAAGAATTAGGGACAGGAGTCGGCCATACGGCCCCTCGAGCCCGCTCCACCACATGGCCCCTCGAGCCTGCTCCACCACACGGCCCCTCGAGCCCGCTCCACCACATGGCCCCTCGAGCCTGCTCCACCACACGGCCCCTCGAGCCCGCTCCACCACATGGCCCCTCGAGCCTGCTCCACCACATGGCCCCTCGAGCCCGCTCCACCACACGGCCCCTCGAGCCTGCTCCACCACATGGCCCCTCGAGCCCGCTCCACCACATGGCCCCTCGAGCCTGCTCCACCACATGGCCCCTCGAGCCCGCTCCACCACATGGCCCCTCGAGCCTGCTCCACCACATGGCCCCTCGAGCCTGCTCCACCACATGGCCCCTCGAGCCTGCTCCACCACATGGCCCCTCGAGCCTGCTCCACCATTCAATAAGATCATGGCTGATCATCGACCTTAACTCCACCTTCCCACCCGATTCCCATATCCCTTGATTCCCCGAGAGTCCAAAAATCTATCGATCGCTCTCTCTCCTACTAAAAAAGCTCAGCTTTGTTCTTTTTTCAATTTCGAGGAGATGCGTTGTGCATTTGCTCACTGTAAGTGGGAGGCTGCACTGTTTTATAAGGATGGGATCATTATACCATTTAGTGCGCAATGGATTATTCTGCTGCTAAAGTAATAGTCACAGAGATTACAGCACGAAGAGACCCTCGGCCCAGCCAGTCCGTGTTGGTGTTTATCCTCCACACAAACAGTATCCTAATCCCATGTACCCGCCCTCTTCCCATTCCCCTTTATCCCCCTTTCCTTCAGACACCTCTCTAACCCATTTCTCCTGCTCTCTTAAATCTCCTACATTTACTCATCTATCTGTGCCCCCAGTTCTAGACCCCTCACTGGAAACATTGTCTATTTATGTCCTAGCCCATCATTTTAAACACCTCTATCAAATCACCTCTTAATCTCTGTTCTAATTAAAACAGCCCTGATTTTTCAGTATTTGTATTTCCTGACGCCAGGCAGCATCCTGGTGAATCTTCACTGTCCCCTCTCGATTGCTTCATTACCCACCTGAGGACATAATATAAAAGTTGCGATGAATCTATATGAAACCTTAGTGAGCACACAGTTGGGACAGTTTGCAGTACTGGGCTACACACCATAGCAAGATGCTTTGATGGATCAAAGTTCTGATTTTGAACACTATCCCATCAGCCGATCCCAGTGAGATTACCTGTTCAGATAATGCGCCAGATTCTCGCTCAGGAACTGTCTGATATTGACCTCGGTGATGTAGGTGTAGACGCCAATGATAAATATGAGAGTGAGGAGCTTCAAAATCGAGTGTAAATGAAGAAAGGCAGCACAGGTGACCATCGATAACACCCCAAAGAGCGCAAAAGACTGAGGAAAGACACAAGGCAGGATTACAGTAACTCGACACATTCCTACTGTCTCCATCTACTTCATTATTCACTCCAAGTGTTCTCTCCTCCACACAAGGTGCTGGACGATGGCTCCATAGACACCTTCTAGTTCAGCCATTGTACAGGTGCTGACTAATCTTCATAATACCCGGGACTGCCATCACTCACTCCCCAGACTGACCTTCACTCACTCCCAGGACTGACCATCACTCATTCCCCAGACTGACCATCACTCACACCCCAGACTGACCATCACTCACACCCCAGACTGATCATCCCTCACTCTCCAGACTGACCATCACTCACTCCCCAGACTGACCTTCACTCACTCCCAGGACTGACCATCACTCATTCCCCAGACTGACCATCACTCACACCCCAGACTGACCATCACTCACTCTCCAGACTGACCATCACTCACTCTCCAGACTGACCATCACTCACTCTCCAGACTGACCATCACTCACTCTCCAGACTGACCATCACTCACTCTCCAGACTGACCATCACTCATTCCCCAGACTGACCATCACTCACTCCCAAGACTAACCATCACTCACTCTCCAGACTGACCATCACTCACTCTCCAGACTGACCATCACTCACTCTCCAGACTGACCATCACTCACTCCCCAGACTGACCATCACTCACTCCCCAGACTGACCATCACTCACTCCCCAGACTGACCATCACTCACTCTCCAGACTGACCATCACTCACTCCCCAGACTGACCATCACTCACTCCCCAGACTGACCATCACTCACTCCCCAGACTGACCATCACTCACTCTACAGACTGACCATCACTCACTCCCCAGACTGACCATCACTCACTCTCCAGACTGACCATCACTCATAGACATAGAAACATAGAAGATAGGAGCAGGAGTAGGCCATTCGGCCCCTCGAGCCTGCTCCGCCATTCGATGAGATCAAGACTGATCATCCAAACTCAGTACCCTGTACCTGCCTTCTCCCCATATCCCTTGATACCTTTAGCTTTAAGAAATATATCTAACTCATTCTTGAATATATTTAATGACTTGGCCTCAACTACCTTCTGTGGTAGAGAATTCCACAGGTTCACCACTCTCTGGGTGAAGAAATTCTTACTCATTTCTGTCCTAAATGGCTTACCGCTTATCCTTAGATTATGATCCCTGGTTCTGGACTCTCCGACCATCGGGAACATTCTTCCTGCATCTAGTTTGTCCAGACCCGTCAGAATTTTATATGTTTCGATGAGATCCCCTCTCATTCTTCTATACTCCAGTGAGTATAAGCCCAATCGACCCAATCTCTCCTTATATGTCATTCCTGCCATCCCAGGTATCAGCCTTGTGAATCTTCGCTGAACTCCTTCCATGGCAAGAACATCCTTCCTCAGATAAGGCAACCAAAACTGCACACAGTACTCAAGGTGTGGTCTCACCAAGGCCCTGTACAACTGCAGCAGGCCATCCCTGTTCCTATACTCAAACCTTTTCGCTATGAAGGCCAACATACCATTTGCCTTCTTCACCGCCTGCTGCACCTGCACGTTTACCTTTAGCGACTGGTGCACAAGGACACCCAGGTCTCGTTGCACTTCCCCTTCTCCCAATCTTTTGCCATTCAGATAAGAACATAAGAACATAAGAAATAGGAGCAGGAGTAGACCAATCGGCCCCTCGAGCCTGCTCCGCCATTCAATGAGATCATTGTTGATCTGATCCTCACCTCAACTCTAAAGAACACAAGAAGTAGGAGCAGGACCAGGCCACTCAGCCCCTGGGCCCGCTCCGCCACCCACAGGGCCTTGACCGATCCGAACTCAAACTCATGTCCAAATTCCAGCCCGCTCCCCGTAACCCCTAATTCCCTTTACTTCTAGGAAACGGTCTATTTCTGTTTTAAATTTATTTAATGAAGTAGCTTCCACAGCTTCCTGGGGTAGCAAATTCCACAGACCCACTACCCTCTGAGTGAAAAAGTTTCTCCTCATCTCAGTTTTGAAAGAGGAGCCCCTTATTCTAAGATTATGTCCCCTAGTTCTAGTTTCACCCATCATTGGGAACATCCTCACCGCGTCCACCCGATCAAGCCCCTTCACAATCTTATATGTTTCAATAAGATCGCCTCTCATTCTTCTGAACTCCAATGAGTAGAGTCCCAATCTACTCAACCTCTCCTCGTATGTCCACCCCCTCATCCCCAGAATTAACCGAGTGAACCTTCTTTGTACCGCCTCGAGAGCAAGTATGTCTTTTCTTAAGTATGGACACCAAAACTGTATGCAGTACTCCAGGTGCGGTCTCACCAATACCCTATACAACTGCAGCAATACCTCCCTGTTTTTATAATCTATCCCCCTATCAATAAAAGCCAACATTCCATTGGCTTTCTTGATCACCTGCTGCACCTGCATACTAACTTTTTGATTTTCTTGCACCAAGACCCCCAGATCCCTTTGTACTGCAGTACTTTCCAGTTTCTCGCCATTAAGATAATAACTTGCTCTCTGATTTTTCCTGCCAAAGTGCATAACCTCACATTTTCCAATATTGTATTGCATCTGCCAAATCTCTGCCCACTCACCCAGCCTGTCTATATCCCCTTGTAGGTTTTTTATGTCCTCCTCACTCTCTACTTTCCCTCCCATCTTTGTATCATCTGCAAACTTTGATATGTTACACTCGGTCCCCTCCTCCAAATCGTTAATATAGATTGTAAAGAGTTGGGGACCCAGCACCGACCCCTGCGGAACACCACTGGCTACTGGTTGCCAGTCCGAGAATGAACCATTTATCCCAACTCTCTGCTTCCTGTTAGATAACCAATCCTCCACCCATGCCAGAATATTACCCAAAATCCAGTGATTTTTTATCTTGAGTAATAATCTTTTATGTGGCACCTTGTCGAATGCCTTCTGGAAGTCTAAATACACTACATCCACTGGTTCCCCTTTATCCACCCTGTACGTTATGTCCTCAAAGAACTCGAGTAAATTTGTCAGACATGACTTCCCCTTCATAAAGCCATGCTGACTTTGTCCTATTAAATTATGTTTATCTAAATGTTCCGTTACTGTCTCCTTAATAATAGACTCCAAAATTTTACCCACCACAGATGTTAGGCTAACTGGTCTATAATTTCCAGCCTTCTGCCTACAACCCTTTTTAAATAAGGGTGTTACATTAGCAGTTTTCCAATCTGCCGGGACCGTTGCTGAGTTCATGGAGTTTTGGAAAATTATTACCAAAGCATCCACAATTCCTACTGCCACTTCCCTCAAGACCCTAGGATGTAAGCCATCAGGTCCAGGGGATTTATCCGCCTTGAGTCCCATTATTTTACTGAGTACCAATTCCTTACTGATTTTAATCATATTTAGCTCCTCCCCCACTAGAGCCCCCTGTTTGTCCAGTAGAACATAGAACATACAACAGTACAGCACAGTACAGGCCCTTCGGCCCTCGATGTTGTGCCGAGCATTGTCCGAGACCAAGATCAAGCTATCACACTCCCTATCACTCTGGTGTGCTCCATGTGCTTATCCAATAACCGCTTGAAAGTTCCTAAAGTTCCACTATCACAGCAGGCAGTCCATTCCACACACCAACCACTCTCTGAGTAAAGAATCTACCTCGGACATCCCTTCTATATCTCCCCCCATGCACCTTATAGTTATGCCCCCTTGTAACAGCTGCCTCTACCCGAGGAAATAGTCTCTGAACATCCACTCTATCTATCCCCCTCATCATCTTATAAACCTCTATTAAGTCGCCTCTCATCCTCCTCCGCTCTAAAGAGAAAAGCCCCAACTCCCTCAACCTTTCCTCATAAGACCTCCCCCCCAAACCAGGCAGCATCCTGGTAAATCTCCTTTGCACTCTTTCCAATGCTTCCACGTCCTTCCTATAGTGAGGTGACCAGAACTGCACACAATATTCCAAATGTGGTCTCACCAAGGTCCTGTACAGTTGCAGCATAACCTCACGGTTCTTAAACTCAAACCCTCTGTTAATAAACGCCAACACACCATAGGCCTTCTTTACTGCTCTATCCACTTGAGTGGCAACCTTCAGAGATCTGTGGATATGAACCCCCAGATCCCTCTGCTCCTCCACGTTCCTCAGAACCCTGCCGTTGACCCTGTAATCCTTATTCAAATTTGCCCTACCAAAATGAATCACCTCGCACTTATCAGGGTTAAATTCCATCTGCCATTTTTCAGCCCAGCTCTGCATCCTATCAATGTCTCTTTGCAGCCTACAACTGCCCTCCACCTCATCCACTGCTCCACCAATCTTGGTGTCATCAGCAAATTTACTGATCCACCCTTCAGTCCCCTCCTCCAAGTCATTGATAAAAATCACAAACAGCAAAGGACCCAGCACCGACCCCTGTGGCACACCGCTGGTAACTGGTCTTCAGTCCGAAAATGTTCCATCCACCACCACCCTCTGCCTTCTATGAGATAGCCAGTTACTTATCCAATCGGCCAAATTTCCCTCTATCCCACAACTCCTTACTTTCTTCATGAGACGACCATGGGGAACCTTATCAAACGCCTTACTAAAATCCATGTATATGACATCAACTGCTCTACCTTCATCTACACACTTAGTTACCTCCTCAAAGAATTCAATCAAATTTGTTAGGCAAGACTTACCCTTCACGAATCCGTGTTGACTATCCCTGATTAAGTTGCCCCTTTCCAAATGGTCATAAATCCTATCCCTCAGGACCTTTTCCATTATCTTACCAACCACCGAAGTAAGACTAACCGGCCTATAATTACCAGGGTCATTCCTATTTCCTTTCTTGAAGAGAGGAACAACATTCGCCACTCTCCAGTCCTCTGGCACCATCCCCGTGGACAGTGAGGACCCAAAGATCAAAGCCAGAGGCTCTGCAATCTCCTCCCTTGCCTCCCAAAGAATCCTAGGATATATCCCATCTGGCCCAGGGGACTTATCGACCCTCAGGTTCTTCAAAATTGCTAAAACATCTTCCCTCAGAACATCTACCACCTCCAGCCTATCCACCTTTATCACACTCTCATCCTCAAGAACATGGCCCCTCTCCTCGGTGAACACTGACGAAAAGTATTCATTCATCACCTCTCCTATCTCTTCTGACTCCATGCACAAGTTCCCACTACTGTCCTTGACCGGCCCTACCCTCACCCTGGTCATTCTTTTATTTCTCACATAAGAGTAAAAAGCCTTGGGGTTTTTCTTGATCCGACCCGCCAAGGACTTCTCATGCCCCCTCCTAGCTCTCCTAAGCTCTTTTTTTTAGCTCATTCCTTGCTACCTTGTACCCCTCAATCGACCCAACTGAACCTTGTTTTCTCATCCTTACATACGCTTCCTTTTTCCTCTTGACTAGACATTCAACCTCTTTTGTGAACCATGGTTCTCTCACTCGGCCATTTCCTCCCTGCCTGACAGGGACATACCTATCAAGGACACGCAGTAATTGCTCCATGAAAAAGCTCCACTTTTCGTTTGTGCCTTTCCCTGATAGTTTCTGTTCCCATCTTATACTCCCTAATTCTTGCCTAATCGCATCATAATTACCCCTCCCCCAATTATAAACCCTGCCCTGCCGTATGGCCCTATCCCTCTCCATTGCAATAGTGAAAGTTACCGAATTGTGGTCACTATCTCCAAAGTGCTCTCCCACATACAAATCAAACACTTGGCCTGGTTCATTACCCAGTACCAAATCCAACGTGGCCCCACCTCTTGTCGGCCTATCCACATATTGTGTCAGGAAACCCTCCTGCACACACTGTGCAAAAACTATCCCATCCGAACTGTTTGACCTATAAAGGTTCCAATCAATATTTGGAAAGTTGAAGTCACCCATGACAACTACTCTGTGACCTCCACACCTATTCATAATCTGCTTTGCAATTTCTTCCTCCACATCTTTATTACTATTTGGGGGCCTGCAGAAAACTCCTAACAACGTGACCGCTCCTTTCCTGTTTCTAACTTCAGCCCATATTACCTCAGACGGCAGATCCCCCTCGAACTGCCTTTCTGCCGCTGTTAAACTATCCTTGATTAACAATGCTACTCCTCCACCTTTCTTACCAACTTCCCTACTCTTACTGAAACATCTATACCCCGGAACTTCCAACAGCCATTCCTGTCCCTGTTCTAACCATGTCTCCGTAATGGCCACCACATCGTAGTCCCAAGTACCAATCCACGCTCCAAGTTCTCCTACCTTATTCCGGATGCTCCTTGCATTGAAGTAGACACACTTCAAGCCATCTTCCTGTCTGCCGGTACATTCCTGCGACCTTGATACCCTCCTCAGTACCTCCCTACACTCACCACTGGCTCGTGGACTACAGCCCTTTTTCCCATCCCCCTGACAAATTAGTTTAAACCCCCCCGAAGAGCCGTAGCAAATTTCCCTCCCAGGATATTGGTGCCCCTCTGGTTCAGGTGCAAACCGTCCTGTTTGTACAGGTCCCACCTTCCCCAGAATGTGCTCCAATTATCCACATAACTGAAACCCTCCCCCCTACACCATCCCTGCAGCCACGTGTTTATCTGCACTCTCTCCCTGTTCCTCAACTCGCTAGCACGTGGCACCGGCAACAAACCAGAAATTACAACATGGTTTGTACTGGCTCTCAGCTTCCAACCTAGCTCCCTAAATTCCTGTTTTAAATCCCCGTCCCTTCTCCTACCTATGTCGTTGGTACCGATGTGTACCACGACTTGTGATTGTTCCCCTTCCCCTTTGAGGATTCTGAAAACACGGTCCGAGACGTCACGGACCCTGGCACCCGGGAGGCAACATACCATCCGTGAGTCTCTTTTGCTGCCACAAAACCTCCTATCTGTCCCTCTGACTATTGAGTCCCCAATAACTATTGCTCTCCTGCTCTCCCCCCTTCCCTTCTGAGCCACAGGGACCGACCCAGCGCCGGAGATCCGCTCACCGTGGCTTACCACTGGTAAGTCGTCCCCCTCAACAGTATTCAAAGCGGTATACCTGTTACTGAGGGGAACGACCACAGAGGATCCCTGCACTGACTGCTTTCAGTGTTGGGATATTCTTAGTGTCCTCTACCGTAAAGACTGAAACAAAATATTTGTTCAGCATTTTCATGTTTCCCACCATTAATTTCCCGGTCTCATCCTCTAAGGGACCTACGTTTGCCTTAACCACCCTTTTTCTTTTTATATAACTATAGAAACTCTTGCTATCTGTTTTTATATTTTTTGCTAATTTATTTTCATAGTCTATTTTCCCTTTCTTAATCAATCCTTTAGTTACTTTTTGTTGTCTTTTGAAGACTTCCCAATCTTCTATCCTCCCACTAACTTTGGCTACCTTATATGTGCTTGTTTTTAGTTGGATACTTTCTTTAATTTCTTTACTTAGCCATGGATGGCTGTCATTTCTTTTACACCCTTTTTTCCTCAGTGGAATATATTTATTTTGAAAGTTGTAAAATAACTCCTTGAATGAACACCACTGCTCATGTACCGTCTTACCCTTTAATGTATTTTCCTACTCCACTTTAATCAATTCTGCTCTCATACCATCATAGTCTCCTTTATTCAAGCTCAGTATGCTTGTTTGAGAACCAACCTTCTCACCCTCTAATTGGATATGGGATTCAACCATGTTATGGTCACTCATTCCAAGGGGATCCTTAACTAGGACATTATTAATTAATCCTGACTCATTACACAGGACCAGGTCCAAGGTTGCTTGCCCCCTTGTAGGATCAGTTACATACTGCTCAAGAAATCCATCCCTAAGACACTCAATAAACTCTTCCTCAAGGCTGCCCTGCCCAATTTGATTTGTCCAGTTAATATGATAGTTAAAATCCCCCATAATTATAGCTGTTCCCTTATTACATGCCCCAACTATTTCCTGATTAATACTTCTTCCAACAGAGTTGCAACTATTAGGAGGCCTATATACTACGCCCACCAGTGTTTTTTTCCCCTTATTATTCCTTATCTCTACCCAAACTGTTTCATTATCCTGATCTTTTGACCCAATATCATTTCTCTATATTACAGTGATTCCTTCCTTTATTAACATAGCCACCCCCCCCCCCCCTCCCCTTCCTTCCTGCCTGTCCTTCCTGATTGTTAAATACCCTGGCATATTTAAATCCCAGACGTTGTCACCCTGCAGCCATGTTTCTGTAATGGCCACAAGATCATACCCATACATAGCTATTTGTGCCGTTAACTCGTCCATTTTGTTACGAATGCTACGTGCATTCAGATAAAGAACTTTCAAATGTGTTTTGTGACACTTACTTCCTGTTTTTTCCTTATTTAACACTTTACCTTTTACTCCATACCTTCTGTCCCTTCCTGACATGCTTTCCTCTGTCTCCCTGCTCAGGTTCCCAACCCCCTGCCACATTAGTTTAAATCCTCCCCAACAGCACTAGCAAACACTCCCCCTAGGACAGCGGTCCCAGCCCTGCCCAGGTGCAGACCGTCCGGTTTGTACTGGTCCCACCTCCCCCAGAACCGGTTCCAATGTCCCAGGAATTTGAATCCCTCCCCCTTGCACCATTCCTCTAGCCACGTATTCATTTGAAATATCCTCCTATTTCTACTCTGACTAGCACGTGGCACAGGTAGCAATCCTGAGATTACTACCTTTGAGGTCCTATTTTTTAATTAACCTCCTAACTCCCTATATTCTGCTTTTAGGACCTCATCCCCTTTTTTACCTATATCGTTGGTGCCTATGTGCACCACGACAGCTGGCTGTTCGCCCTCCCCCTCCAAAATGTTCTGTAGCCGCTCCGAGACGTCCTTGACCCTTGCACCAGGGAGGCAACACACCATCCTGGAGTCTCGGTTGCGGCCGCAGAAACGCCTATCTATTCCCCTTACAATTGAGTCCCCTATCACTATAGCTCTTCCACTCTTTTTCCTCCCAGCCTGTGCAGCAGAGCCGCCCATGGTGCCAGGAAGTTGGCTGCTGCTGCCTTCCCCTGCTAAGTCATCCCCCCCAACAGTATCCAAAGCGGTATATCTGTTTGAGAGGGGGATGGCCACAGGGGACCCCTGCACTACCTGCCTGCACCTCCTACAATGCCTGGTGGTCACCCATTCCCTTCCTGCCTGTACACCCTTCAGCTGCGGTGTGACCAACTCTCTAAACGTGCTATCCACGAGGTTCTCAGCATCGCGAATGCTCCAATATGCATCCAGCCGCAGCTCCAGCGCCGCAATGCGGTCTGTCAGTAGCTGCAGCTGGATACACTTCCCGCACACATGGTCGTCAGGGACACCGGAAGGGTCCCTGATTTTCTACATAGAGCAGGAGGATAATAGTCTGCCTTTCTGTTTTTGACACCAAAGTGGATAACCTCGCATTTATCCACGTTATATTGCATCTGCCATGCTTCTGCCCACTCACCCAACCTGTCCAAATCATCCTGGAGTTTTTCGGTATCCTCCTCGAAGCACACACGCCCACCCAGCTTTGTGTCATCTGCAAACTTGGAGATATTACATTTAGTTCCCTTATCTAGATCATTAATGTATATTGTGAATAGCTGGGGTCCAAGGACCGATCCCTGCGGTACCCCACTAGTCACTGCCTGCCACTCGGAAAAAGACCCATTAATTCCTACTCTCTGCTTTCTGTCCGCCAACCAGTTCTCTATCCAAGTCAATACCTTGCCCCCAATCCCATGTGCCTTAACTTTACACGCTAATCTCTTATGCGGGACCTTGTCGAAAGCCTTTTGAAAGTCCAAGTACACCACATCTACTGGTTCTCCCTTATCTATTTTCCCAGTTACATCCTCAAAAAATTCCAGTAGATTAGTCAAGCACGATTTACCTTTTGTAAATCCATGTTGACTTTGTGCGATGTTGTCACTGTTTTTCAAGTGCTCAGCTATTACATCCTTTATAATGGACTCTAGCATTTTCCCCACTACCGATGTCGGGCTTACCGGTCTGTAATTCCCCGTTTTCTCTCTACCACCTTTTTTGAATAGTGGGGTAACATTAGCTACCCTCCAATCCATGGGTACAGTTCCACATTCCATCGAATCCCCAGACTGACCATCACTCACTCTCCAGACTGACCATCACTCACTCCCCAGACTGACCATCACTCATTCCCCAGACTGACCATCACTCACTCTCCAGACTGACCATCACTCACTCTCCAGACTGACCATCACTCACTCTCCAGACTGACCATCACTCACTCCCCAGACTGACCATCACTCACTCTCCAGACTGATCATCACTCACTCCCCAGACTGACCATCACTCACTCCCCAGACTGACCATCACTCACTCTCCAGACTGATCATCACTCTCCAGACTGACCATCACTCACTCTCCAGACTGACCATCACTCACTCCCCAGACTGACCATCAGTCACTCTCCAGACTGACCATCACTCACTCCCCAGACTGACCATCACTCACTCCCCAGACTGACCATCACTCACTCCCCAGACTGACCATCACTCACTCTCCAGACTGACCATCACTCACTCTCCAGACTGACCATCACTCATTCCCCAGACTGACCATCACTCACTCCCAAGACTAACCATCACTCACTCCCCAGACTGACCATCACTCACTCCCCAGACTGACCATCACTCACTCCCCAGACTGACCATCACTCACTCTCCAGACTGACCATCACTCCCCAGACTGACCATCACTCACTCTCCAGACTGATCATCACTCCCAGGACTGACCATCACTCTCCAGACTGACCATCACCTGCTCCCCAAATCATTAATTCCCAATTATGGGAAAGCTGTCGCTGAAGCTGACACCATCCGTTCCTCATTCGTAAGACTGACACAGTTGTGAATTATTTGACCATTTTTCTATGGAAAAGTTTGAGATATGAATTCACTGAAGATTTTTTCCAAGTGCTTACACTAATGTGTATTGGATTTCAGAAAGGGCGTGTGAGGTCAGTAGCCGGGAGACGACGAAGGTAGTTTGTCAGGGGGCTGGGAACCTAAGTGTGGGCCCAGAATGGAGAGAAACAAAGCTGGAAGTGCAAGTTAGAAAAGTAGTCAGCAAAACTAGTAGGGAGCAGAAACAAAGGCCAACAGTAAAGAGGGTCAAAGTGCAGAAAAATATTAAACAGGCAAAGTTGATGGTACTTTATCTAAATGCAAGTAGCATTTGCAACAAGGTGGATGAATTAATGGCACTAATAGAAGTAAATGGTTATGATGTAATTGCCATTACAGAGACATGGTTGCAGGGTAACCAAAGCTGGGAACTGAATGTTCCGGGGTACTCAACATTTAGGAAGGACAGACAAAAAGGAAAAGGAGGTGGCGTAGCGCTGTTAATAAGGGATGAGATCGGTACAGTAGAGATAAAAGATCTTGTCTTGGCAGTTCGTGATGTAGAACTGGAATCAGTTTGGGTGGAGCTAAGAAACAGCAAAGGGCAGAAACAATGGTGGGAGTTGTGTATAGGCCACCAAACAGTAATGGTAATGTAGGGCACAGTATCAATCAAGAGATTAGAAGTGCATATAACAAGGGCAATACGGTAATCATGGGGGACTTTAATCTACATATTGACTGGGCAAATCAAATTACCACTAATGGTGTGGAGGACGATTTCTTGGAATGCATGCGAGATGGTTTCCTGGATCAGTATGTGGAGGAACCAACCAGGGAACAGGCTATTCTGGATCTGGTACTGGGTAATGAGAAAGGGCTAATCAATAATCTTGTGGTAAATATAAGGAGAGTCAACTCCGATAAAAGTAAGACACACAGACCATTGTGAACTCCCATGACCATCCGGTGACCACCTGTGACCATTGAAGACCACCCATGACCACCTGTGACCATCCCATGACCACCCATGTCCATTCATGACCTCCATGACCATCGGTGACCAACCGTGACCATCCCATGACCACCCATGACCATCCCATGACCACCTGTGACCATTCATGACCATCCGGTGACCATTTGTGACCACCGTGACTATTCATGAGCCTCACTGTCAGTAAAACCAAAGCAACCAGCTCCGGTTCCCGCAAGCACCTACAAGGACTAAATCTGAACCATGCTGGGACCAGAGTTCCAGCGAATCAGATAACTAGGGAGGTAGATAGGGCTTTAAACTAAATAAGGTGGGGGGGAGGGTCCCGGTGGAGAGAAATCTAGAAAGCTAAAGAGAAAAGACAAAGAAGCAATGCAGGAAAGTGATTGGGGTAGGGATAACCAGATTGTGTCAGGAAGGGACAGAGCTTACAAACAAAAGAGTGCACTAACAAAGAGGGTCCGGGTAAGAAAAAATGGTAATAAGACAAATAGGGCCATAGTACAAAAAAATGTTAAGATGTCTAAAAATGTTAAAAAGATAAATCTAAAGGCACTGTATCTGAATGCACGAAGCATTCATAATGAGGTAGACGAATTAACAGCGCAAATAGATGTAAACGGATACGATATAATTGCGATTACGGAGACATGGCTGCAGGGTGACCAAGGCTGGGAGCTGAATATCCAAGGATATTCGATATTTAGGAAGGACAGGCAAAAAGGAAAAGGAGGTGGGGTGGCGTTGTTAGTAAAGGATGAAATCAGAGCAATAGTGAGAAAGGATATTGGCTCAGAAAATCAAGATGTACAATCAGTCTTGGTGGAACTAAGAAGCACCAAGGGGCAGAAAACATTGGTGGGAGTTGTCTATAGGCCTCCAAACAGTAGTGGTAATGTAGGGAAATTAGAGATGCATGTAACAAGGGTACTACAGTAATCATGGGAGACTTTAATCTACATATAGACTGGCCAAACCAAATTAGCAATAATACTGTTGAGGATGAATTCCTGGAGTGTGTACGAGCTGGTTTTTTAGACCAGTACGTTGAAGAGCCAACTAGGAAACAGGCTATCCTAGATTGGGTATTGTGCAATGAGAGGGGGATAATTAATAATCTTGTTGTGCGGGGTCCTTTAGGGAAGAGTGACCACAACATGATAGAATTCTTCATTAAGATGGAAGGTGAAGTAGTCCAATCCGAAACTAGAGTCCTAAATCTAAACAAAGGAAACTACGAAGGTATGAGGAGTGAGTTGGCTATGATAGATTGGGGAGCTTTATTAAAAGGCATGATGGTGGATAGGCAATAGTTAACATTTAAGGAACGAATGCATGAATCGCAACAGTTATATATTCCTTTCTGGCGCAAAAACACAAAAGGAAAAGTGGCCCAACCATGGCTAACAAAAGAAATTAAGGATAGTATTAGATCCAAAGAGGAGTCATATAAAGTTGCCAGAAAAAGTAGCAAGCCTGAGGATTGGGAGCAGTTTAGAATTCAGCAAAAAAGGACCAAGAGATTGATTAAGAGGGGAAAAATAGAATATGAGAGTAAACTTGCAAGGAACATAAAAGTGGATTGTAAAAGCTTCTACAAGTATGTAAAAAGAAAAAGATTAGTGAAGACAAATGTAGGTCCCTTACAGTCAGAAACGGGAGAATTTATAATGGGGAACAAGGAAATGGCAGAGCAATTAAACAAATACTTTGGTTCTGTCTTCACTGAAGAGGACACAAATAACTTCCCAGAAATGCAAGGGAACCAAGGGTCTAGTGAGAAGGAGGAATTAAAGGAAATTAGTATTAGTAAAAAAATAGTGCTGGAGAAATTAATGGGACTGAAAGCCGATAAATCCCCAGGGCTGATAATCTGCATCCCAGAGTACTAAAAGAGGTAGCCATGGAAATAGTGGATGCATTGGTTGTCATCTTCCAAAATTCTATAGATTATGGAACAGTTGCTGCATATTGGAGGGTGGCAAATGTAACCCCACTATTTAAAAAAGGAGGGAGAGAGAAAACAAGGAACTACAGACTAATTAGCCTAACATCAGTAGTAGGGAAAATGCTAGAGTCTATTATAAAGGATGTGATGTCAGGACACTTAGAAAATATCAATGGGATTAGACAAAGTCAACATGGATTTATGAAAGGGAAATCGTGTTTGACAAACCTACTGGAGTTTTTTGAGGATGTAACTGGTAGAATAGATAAGGGAGAACCAGTGGATGTGGTGTATTTGGACTTTCAGAAGAGGTTAGTGTGCAAAATTAAAGCACATGGGATTGGAGGTAATATACTGGCATGGATTAAAAATTGGTTAACAGACAGGAAACAGAGAGTAGGAATAAATGGGTCTTTTTCGGGGTGGCAGGCGCTGACTAGTTGGGTACCACAGGGATCCGTGCTTGGGCCCCAGCTATTCACAATATATATCAATGATTTGGAACCAAATGTAATATTTCCAAGTTTGCTGACGACACGAAACTAGGTGGGATTGTAAATTGTGAGAAGGATGCAAAGAGGCTTCAAGGCGATTTAGGCAAGTTGAGTGAGTGGGCAAATACATGGCAGATGCAGATAACGTGGATAAATGTGAAGTTATCCACTTCGGTAGAAAAAACAGAAAGGCAGAGTATTATTTAAATGGTGATAGATTGGGAAATGTTGATGTACAAAGGGATCTGGGTGTCCTTGTACACCAGTCACTGAAAGCAAACATGCAGGTGCAGCAAGCAGTTAGGAAGGCAAATGGTATGTTGGCCTTCATTGCAAGAGGATTTGAGTACAGGAGCAAGGATGTCTTACTACAGTTGTACAGGGCCTTGGTGAGACCACACCTGGAGTACTGTGCGCAGTTTTGGTCTCCTTACCTAAGAAAGGATATACTTACCATAGAGGGAGTGCAGCGAAGGTTCACCAGACTGATTCCTGGGATGGCAGGACTGTCGTATGAGGAGAGATTGGGTCGACTAGGCTTGTATTCGCTAGAGTTTAGAAAAATGAGAGGGGATCTCATTGAAACATATAAAATTCTGACAGGGCTAGACAGACTGGATGTAGAGAGGATGTTTTCCCTGGCTGGGGGGTCTAGAACGAAGGGTCACAGTCTCAGAATACGGGGTAGGACATTTAGGACTGAGATGAGGAGAAATTTCTTCACTCAGAGGGTGGTGAACCTGTGGAATTCTCTACCACAGAAGACTGTGGAGGCCAAGTCACTGAATATATTTAAGAAGGAGATAGATAGATTTCTAGACACAAAAGGAATGAAGGGGTATGGGGAGAGAGCGGGAATATGGTATTGAGATAGAGGATCAGCCATGATCATATTGAATGGCGGAGCAGGTTCGAAGGGCCGAATGGCCTACTCCTGCTCCTATGTTTCTATACCTGTAGTCTCAATACATTGCACTCTTCATTACTCCCTCGGGCTAAATCTACAGTAACACAAGCTTAGTGTCCTACTTAACCTCCATGCTGAACTTCCTATCTCATATATGATCTATTACCTCTAGAACATTGTCCACTCTCTTCCTTATCCTCTCCCTCAATGCTGCAGAAACCCTAATCCATGCTTTCATTGCCTTGAATATTGAGCTCTCTACAACCATCTTCCTGCCTCCAAACTCCAGTACACTCAGGATTCTATAAAGCAGCTCCTCTCCCCCACAAAGTCCCATGCACCAATCACCACTGTCCTCTCCTGGCATGACTGGCTCCTCCCAACTTAACTCTCAGGATTCTCATCTGTGCTTTGAAATTCACCCAGGTCTTACTCCGCACCATTTGAGTGATCACCACTCTTCCAATAACGGGTATTCCTTCCGTCCCGCTGCAACCAGTCGCAATGGCCCTGCGTCCTCTAATTCACTCCATAGACCACTTCACTTTGCTGCCTTTCTCCCTGCCTCTTAAAGAGCTTGCTCTTTGTCTGTGTCTTCAGTCCCCCCTCAGCCAAACAGCCTTTTCCCCTTCTCCAGCTCAGTTTCACTGTCTGAGACAGTAATTTAAACTCAGCTGTCCCCAACAATGTGGCGTGGCCCAACACGCAAGCTCCCTCAGAGGTGAATGATGGGACAGAGTTGTGTAACCAATGCCCAGCATACCTCAGGCTGATTGCAGATGCTCGTTGACAACAAAACAGGAGGAGGCAAGTCCGTGAAGTTATACGCATCCTCTGTGAACGAATTCAAAGAGTGGCACCAAATCTGAGGAGAGATAACACAAGTCATAATCAGCACAGTACGGGAGGGAAAATTTCTAAATTGAAAACCGCACAAGATTAGATTAATCAGAGGAGGCCATTCGACCCAGCGCACTGTGCTGGTTCTCGCCCCATAGCCCGGAATCAATCCCCAACAAATCTCACTGCCCCGCTCTCGCCCCATAGCCCGGAATCAATCCACAACAAATCTCACTGCCCCGCTCTCGCCCCATAGCCCGGAATCAATCCCCAACAAATCCCACTGCCCCGCTCACTCCTCATAGCCCGGAATCAATCACAAACTCATCCCACTGCCCCGCTCTCTCCCCATAGCCCGGAATCAATCCCAAACTCATCCCACTGCCCCGCTCTCGCCCGATAGCCCGGAATCAATCCCAAACAAATCCCACTGCCCCGCTCTCGCCCCATAGCCCGGAATCTATCCCAAACAAATCCCACTGCCCCGCTCTCTCCCCATAGCCCAGAATCAATCCCAAACTCATCCCACTGCCCCGCTCTCTCCCCATAGCCCGGAATCAATCCCCAACAAATCCCACTGCCCCGCTCTCGCCCCATAGCCCTGTATCAATCCCAAACTAATCCCACTGCCCCGCTCTCGCCCCATAGCCCTGTATCAATCCCAAACAAATCCCACTGCCCCGCTCTCTCCCCATAGCCCGGAATCAATCCCAAACTCATCCCACTGCCCCGCTCCCTCCCCATAGCCCGGAATCAATCCCAAACTCATCCCACTGCCCCGCTCTCTCCTCATAGCCCGGAATCAATCCCAAACTAATCCCACTGCCCCGCTCTCTCCCCATAGCCCTGTATCAATCACAAACTCATCCCACTGCCCCGCTCTCTCCCCATAGCCCAGAATCAGCCACAAACCACTTCCACTGCCCCGCTCTCTCCCCATAGCCCTGTATCAATCCCAAACTAATCCCACTGCCCCGCACTCTCTTCATAGACCAGTATCAATCCCAAACTCATTCCACTGCCCCGCTCTCGCCCCATAGCCCAGTATCAATCCCAAACTAATCCCACTGCCCCGCTCTCGCCCCATAGCCCAGTATCAATCCCAAAGTAATACCACTGCCCCATTCTCACCCCATAGCCCTGAATCAATCTCAAACTAATCCCACTGCCCCATTCTCTCCCCATATCCCTGAATCAATTCCAAACTAAACCCACTGCCCAACTCTGTGCCCATAGCCATGTATCAATCTGAAACTAATCCCAATGTCCCGCTCTCTCCCCATAGCCCTGTATCAATCACCAACTAATCCCACTGCCCCGCTCTCTCCCCATAGCCCTGTATCAATCCCAAACTAATCCCACAGCCCCGCTCTCTCCCAATAGCCCGGAATCAATCTCAAACTCATCCCACTACCCCGCTCTCTCCCCATAGCCCTGTATCAATCACAAACTAATCCCACTGCCCTGCTCTCTCCGCATAGTCCGGAATCAGCCACAAACCACTCCCACTGCCCGCTCTCTCCCCATAGCCCTGTATCAATCACCAACTAATCCCACTGCCCCGCTCTCTCCCCATAGCCCTGTATCAATCCCAAACTAATCCCACTGCCCCGCTCACTCCTCATAGCCCAGTATCAATCCCAAACTAATCCCACTGCCCCGCTCTCGCCCCATAGCCCAGTATCAATCCCAAACTAATCCCACTGCCCCGCTCTCTCCCCATAGCCCAGTATCAATCCCAAACTAATCCCACTGCCCCGCTCTCGCCCCATAGCCGAGTATCAATCCCAAACTAATCCCACTGCCCCGCTCTCGCCCCATAGCCCTGTATCAATCCCAAACTAATCCCACTGGCCCGCTCTCGCCCCATAGCCCTGTATCAATCCCAAACTAATCCCACTGCCCCGCTCTCGCCCCATAGTCCAGTATCAATCACAAACTCATCTCACTGCCCCGCTCTCTCTTCATAGCCCGGAATCAGCCAGAATCTAATCCCACTGCCCCGCTCTCTCCCCATAGCCCGGTAGAAATCCCTAACTAATCCCACTGCCCTGCTCTCTCCCCAGATCCCTGTACAAATCCCAAACTAATCCCACTGCCCCACCCTCTCCCCATAGCCCTGTATCAATCCCAAACTCATCCCACTGCCCCGCTCTCTCCCCATAGCCCGGAATCAGCCACAAACCACTCCCACTGCCCCGCTCTCTCCCCATAGCCCTGTATCAATCACCAACTAATCCCACTGCCCCGCTCTCTCCCCATAGCCCTGTATCAATCCACAACTAATCCCAATGTCCCGCTCTCCCCCCACAGCTCTGTATCAATCACCAACTAATCCCACTGCCCCGCTCTCTCCCCATAGCCCTGTGTCAATCCCAAACTAATCACACTGCCCCGCTCTTCCGCATAGCCCAGTATCAATCCCAAACTAATCCCACAGCCCCGCTCTCTCCCAATAGCCCGGAATCAATCTCAAACTCATCCCACTGCCCCGCTCTCTCCCCATAGCCCTGTATCAATCTCAAACTACTCCCACCGCCCTGCACTCTCCCCATAGCCCTGTATCAATCCCAAACTAATCCGACTGCCCCGCTCTCTCCCCATAGCCCTGTATCAATCCCAAACTAATCCCACTGCCCCGCTCTCTCCCCATAGCCCAGTATCAATCCCAAACTAATCCCACTGCCCCGCTCTCTTCCCATAGCCCAGTATCAATCCCAAACTAATCCCACTGCCCCGCTCTCTCCCCATAGCCCAGTATCAATCCCAAACTAGTCCCACTGCCCCAATCGCTCCGCAAAGCCCTGTATCAAACCCAAACTAATCCCACTGCCCCGCTCTCTCCCCACACCCCTGTATCAATGTCAAACTAATCCCACTGCCCCGCTCTCTCCGCAAAGCCCTTCATCAATCTCAAAGTAATACCACTGCCCCATTCTCACCCCATAGCCCTGTATCAATCCCAAACTAATCCCACTGCCCCGCTCTCTCCCCATAGCCCAGTATCAATCCCAAACTAGTCCCACTGCCCCAATCGCTCCGCAAAGCCCTGTATCAAACCCAAACTAATCCCACTGCCCCGCTCTCTCCCCACACCCCTGTATCAATGTCAAACTAATCCCACTGCCCCGCTCTCTCCCCAAAGCCCTTCATCAATCTCAAAGTAATACCACTGCTCCATTCTCACCCCATAGCCCTGTATCAATCCCAAACTAATCCTACTGCCCCGTTCTCTCCCCATATCCCTGTAACAATCCCAAACTAATCCTACTGCCCCGCTCTCTCCCCATAGCTCTGTATCAATCCCAAACTAATCCCACTGCCCTGCTCTCTCCTCATAGCTCTGTATCAACCCAAACTAATCCCACTGCCCCTCTCTCTCCGCATAGCCCCGCTCTCTCCCCATAGCCTTGTATCAATCCCAAACTCATCCCATTGCCCCGCATGCTCCCCATAGCCCTGTATCAATCCCAAATTTATCACTCAGCCCCGCACTCTCCACATAGCCCTGTATCAATTCCAAACTAATCCAACTGCCCCAATCTCTCCCCAAAGCCCTGTATAAATACCAAACTAATCCCACTGCCTTGCACTCTCTCCATACCCCTGTATCAATCTCAAATTAATCCCACTGCCCTGCTCTCTCCCCAAAGCCCTTTATCAATCCCAAAGTAATAGCAAGTTCCATTCTCACCCCATAGCCCTGTATCAATCCCAAACTAATCCCACTGCCCCGCTCTCTCCCCATAGCGCAGTATCAATCCCAAACTAATCCCACTGCCCCGCTCTCTCCCCATAGCCCTGTATCAATCCCAAAATAGTCTCACTGCCCCACTCTCTCCCCATAGCACAGTATCAATCCCAAACTAGTCCCACTGCCCCGCTCTCACCCAATAGCCCTGTATCAATACCAAATTAATCCCACTGACCAGCTCTCTCCCCATTGCCCTGTATCAATCCCAAACTAATCCCATTGCCCTGCTCTCTCCCCATAGAACTGTATCAATCTCAAATGAATCCCACTGCCCCAATCTCTCCCCAAAGCCCTGTATCAATACCAAACTAATCCCACTGCCCTGCACTCTCCCCATAACCCTTTATCAATCCCAAAGTAATACCACTGCCCCGCTCTCTCCCCATGGCCCTGTATCAATCCCAAACTAATCCCACTGCCCCGCCCTCTCCCCATAGCCCTGTATCAATCTAAAATTAATCCTTCTGCCCCACTCTCTCCACATAGCTCTGCATCAATCCCAAACTAATCCCACTGCCCAGCTCTCTCCCCAAAGCCCTTTATCAATCCCAAACTAATCCCACTGCCCCGCACTGCCCATAGCCCTGTACCAATCCCAAACTAATTCGACTGCCCCATTCTCTCCCCATAGCCCTGTATCAATACCAAACTAGTCCCACTGCCTTGCTCTCATCCCACAGCCCTGTATCAATCACAAACAAATCCCACTGCCCCTCTCTCTACCCATTGCCCTGTAACAATCCCGAACGAATCCCACTGCCCCGCTCTCTCCCCAAAGTCCGGAATTAATCCCTACCTTATCCCATTGTCCCGCTCTATCCCCATAGCCCTGTATCAATCCCAAATTTATCACCCAGCCTCGCACTCTCCACATAGCTCTATCAATTCCAAACTAATCCCACTGCCCCAATCTCTCCCCAAAGCCCTGTATCAATACCAAACTAATCCCACTGCCCTGCACTCTCCCCATAACCCTTTATCAATCCCAAAGTAATCCCACTGCCCTGCTCTCTCCTCATAGCTCTGTATCAACCCAAACTAATCCCATTGCCCCGCACGCTCCCCATAGGCCTGTATCAATCCAAAATTTATCACACAGCCCCGCACTCTCCACATAGCCCTGTATCAATTCCAAATTTATCACACAGCCCCGCACTCTCCACATAGCCCTGTATCAATTCCAAACTAATCCAACTGCCCCAATCTCTCCCCAAAGCCCTTTATCAATGCCAAGGTAATAGCAAGTTCAATTCTCACCCCATAGCCCTGTATCAATCCCAAACTAGTCCCACTGCCCCACTCTCTCCCCATGACACTGTATCAATCTCAAACTAATCCCACTGCCCTGCTCTCTCCCGATAGCACAGTATCAATCTCAAACTAATCCCACTGCCCCGCTCTCTCCCCATAGCCCAGTATCAATCCCAAACTAGTCCCACTGCCCCGCTCTCACCCAATAGCCCTGTATCAATACCAAATTAATCCCACTGACCAGCTCTCTCCCCATTGCCCTGTATCAATCCCAAACTAATCCCATTGCCCCGCTCTCTCCCCATATAACTGTATCAATCTCAAATGAATCCCACTGCCCCAATCTCTCCCCAAAGCCCTGTATCAATACCAAACTAATCCCACTGCCCTGCACTCTCCCCATAACCCTTTATCAATCCAAAAGTAATACCACTGCCCCGCTCTCTCCCCATGGCCCTGTATCAATCCCAAACTAATCCCACTGCCCTGCCCTCTCCCCATAGCCCTGTATCAATCTAAAATTAATCCTACTGCCCCACTCTCTCCCCATAGCTCTGCAGCAATCCCAAACTAATCCCACTGCCCCACTCTCACCCCATAGCCCTGTATCAATCCCAAACTAATCCTACTGCCCCACTCGCTCCACAAAGCCTTTTATCAATCCCAAACTAATCCCACTGCCCCACTCTCACCCCATAGCCCTGTATCAATCCCAAACTAATCCTACTGCCCCGCTCTCTCCCCATAGCCCTGTATCAATCCCAAACTAGTCCCACTGCCCCGCTCTCTCCCCAAAGCACTGTATCAATCTCTAACGAGTCACACTGCCCCACTCTCTCCCCATAGCCCTGTATCAATACCAAACTAGTCCCACTGCCTTGCTCTCATCCCACAGCCCTGTATCAATCACAAACAAATCCCACTGCCCCTCTCTCTACCCATTGCCCTGTAACAATCCCGAACGAATCCCACTGCCCCGCTCTCTCCCCAAAGTCCGGAATTAATCCCAAACTTATCCCGTTGGCCCGCTCTCTCCCCATAGCCCTGTATCAATCCCAAATTTATCTCACAGCCCCGCACTCTCCACAGAGCTCTGTATCAATTCCAAACTAATCCCACTGCCCCAATCTCTCCCCATGGTCCTGTATCAATCCCAAACTAATCCCACTGCCCTGCTCTCTCCTCATAGCTCTGTATCAACCCAAACTAATCCCACTTGCCCTCTCTCTCGCGATAGCCCCGCTCTCTCCCCATAGCCCTGTATCAATCCCAAACTAATCCCATTGCCCCGCACGCTCCCCATAGCCCTGTATCAATCCCAAATTTATCACACAACCCCACACTCTCCACATAGCCCTGTATCAATTCCAAACTAATACAACTGCCCCAATCTCTCCCCAAAGCCCTGTATAAATACCAAACTAATCCCACTGCCCTGCACTCTCCCCATACCCCTGTATCAATCTCAAATTAATCCCACTGCCCCGCTCTCTCCCCAAAGCCCTTTATCAATCCCAAAGTAATAGCAAGTTCCATTCTCACCCATAGCCCTGTATCAATCCCAAACTAATCCCACTGCCCCGCTCTCTCCCCATAGCGCAGTATCAATCCCAAACTAGTCTCACTGCCTCGCTCTCTCCCCATTGTGCAGTATCAATCCCAAACTAGTCCCACTGCCCCACTCTCTCCCCATGACACTGTATCAATCTCAAACTAATCCCACTGCCCCGCTCTCTCCCCATAGCACAGTATCAATCCCAAACTAGTCCCACTGCCCCGCTCTCACCCAATAGCCCTGTATCAATACCAAATGAATCCCACTGACCAGCTCTCTCCCCATTGCCCTGTATCAATCCCAAACTAATCCCATTGCCCCGCTCTCTCCCCATAGCCCTGTATCAATACCAAATTAATCCCACTGCCCTGCACTCTCCCCATTGCCTGTATCATTCTAAAATTAATCCTACTGCCCCACTCGCTCCACAAAGCCCTTTATCAATCCCAAACTAATCCCACTGCCCCGCACTGCCCATAGCCCTGTACCAATCCCAAACTAATCCGACTGCCCCACTCTCACCCCATAGCCGTGTATCAATCCCAAACTAGTCCCACTGCCCCGCTCTATCCCCATAGCCCTGTATCAATCCCAAACTAGTCCCACTGCCCCGTTCTCTCCCCATAGCCCTGTATCAATCCCAAACTAATCTCACTGCCCCGCACGCTCCCCATAGCCCTGTATCAATCCAAAACTAATCTCACTGCCCCACACTCTCCCCATAGCCTTGTATCAATCTCAAACTAATCTCACTGCCCCGCTCTCTCCCCATAGCCCTGTATCAATCCCAAACTAGTCCCACTGCCTCACTCTCACCCCATAGCCCTGTATCAATCCCAAACTAATCCCGCAGCCCCGCTCTCTCCCCTTGGCACGGAATCAATCCCAAACTAGGCCAACTGCCCCGCTCTGTCCCCATAGCCCTGTATCAATCCCAAACTAATCCGACTGCCCCCCTCTCTCCACATAGCCATGTATCAATCCCAAACTAATCCCACTGCCCCGCTCTCTCCCCATAGCCCTGTATCAATCCTAAACTAATCCGACTGCCCCACTCTCTCCACATAGCCATGTATCAATCCCAAACTAATCTCACTGCCCCGCTCTCTCCCCATACCCCTGTAATCAATCTCAAACAAATTCCACTGCCCCACTCTCTCCACAAAGCCCTTTATCAATCGTAAACTAATCCCACTGCCCCGCTCTCGCCCCTTAGCCCTGTATCAATCCCAAACTAATCTCACTGCCCCGCTCGCTCCCCATAGCCCTGTATCAATCCCAAACTTATCTCACTGCCCCGTTCTCTCCCCATAGCCCTGTATCAATCACAAACTAATCCCACTGCCCCGCTCTCTCCCGATAGCCCTGTATCAATCCCAAACTAATCTCACTGCCCCACTCGCTCCCCATAGCCCTGTATCAATCCCAAACTAATCTCACTGCCCCGTTCTCTCCCCATAGCCCTGTATTAATCCCAAACTAATCCCACTGCCCCGCTCTCTCCCCAAAGCCCTTTATCAATCTCAAACTAATATCATTGCCCAACTCTCTCCCCATTACTCTCTATCAATGTGAAACTAATCCCACTGCCCAACTCTCTCCCCATAGCCCTGTATCAATCTCAAACTAATCCCACTGCTCCGCACGCTCCCCATAGCCCTGTATCAATCCCAAACTAATCTCACTGCCCCGCTCTCTCCCCATAGCCCTGTATCAATCACAAAATAATCCCACTGCCCTGCTCTCTCACCATAGCCCTGTATCAATCACCAACTAATCCCACTGCCCCGCTCTCTCCCCATAGCCCTGTATCAATCCCAAACTAGTCCCACTGCCCCGCTCTCTCCCCTTGGCACGGAATCAATCCCAAACTAATCCCACTGTCCAGCTCTCACCCCATAGCCCTGTATCAATCCCAAACTAATCCCACTGTCCCGCTCTCACCCCATAGCCCTGTATCAATCCCAAACTAATCCCACTGTCCCGCTCTCTCCCCATAGACCAGAATCAATCCCAAACTAGGCCAACTGCCCCGCTCTGTCCCCATAGCCCTGTATCAATCCCAAACTAATCCGACTGCCCCCCTCTCTCCACATAGCCATGTATCAATCCCAAACTAATCCCACTGCCCCGCTCTGTCCCAATAGCCCTGTATCAATCCCAAACTAATCTCACTGCCCCGCTCGCTCCCCATAGCCCTGTATCAATCCCAAACTAATCTCACTGCCCCGTTCTCTCCCCATAGCCCTGTATTAATCCCAAACTAATCCCACTGCCCCGCTCTCTCCCCAAAGCCCTTTATCAATCTCAAACGAATATCATTGCCCAACTCTCTCCCCATTACTCTCTATCAATGTGAAACTAATCCCACTGCCCAACTCTCTCCCCATAGCCCTGTATCAATCTCAAACTAATCCCACTGCTCCGCATGCTCCCCATAGCCCTGTATCAATCCCAAACTAATCTCACTGCCCCGCTCTCTCCCCATACCCCTGTAATCAATCTCAAACAAATTCCACTGCCCCACTCTCTCCACAAAGCCCTTTATCAATCGTAAACTAATCCCACTGCCCCGCTCTCGCCCCTTAGCCCTGTATCAATCCCAAACTAATCTCACTGCCCCGCTCGCTCCCCATAGCCCTGTATCAATCCCAAACTTATCTCAATGCCCCGTTCTCTCCCCATAGCCCTGTATTAATCACAAACTAATCCCACTGCCCCGCTCTCTCCCGATAGCCCTGTATCAATCCCAAACTAATCTCACTGCCCCGCTCGCTCCCCATAGCCCTGTATCAATCCCAAACTAATCTCACTGCCCCGTTCTCTCCCCATAGCCCTGTATTAATCCCAAACTAATCCCACTGCCCCGCTCTCTCCCCAAAGCCCTTTATCAATCTCAAACTAATATCATTGCCCAACTCTCTCCCCATTACTCTCTATCAATGTGAAACTAATCCCACTGCCCAACTCTCTCCCCATAGCCCTGTATCAATCTCAAACTAATCCCACTGCTCCGCACGCTCCCCATAGCCCTGTCTCATTCCCAAACTAATCTCTCTACCCCGCTCTCTCCCCATAGCCCTGTATCAATCACAAAATAATCCCACTGCCCTGCTCTCTCACCATAGCCCTGTATCAATCCCAAACTAATCCCACTGCCCCGCTCTCTCCCCATAGCCCTGTATCAATCCCAAACTAGTCCCACTGCCCCACTCTCACCCCATAGCCCTGTATCAATCTCAAACTAATCCCGCAGCCCCGCTCTCTCTCCTTGGCACGGAATCAATCCCAAACTAATCCCACTGTCCAGCTCTCACCCCATAGCCCTGTATCAATCCCAAACTAATCCCACTGTCCTGCTCTCACCCCATAGCCCTGTATCAATCCCAAATTAATCCCACTGTCCCGCTCTCTCCCCATAGACCAGAATCAATCCCAAACTAGGCCAACTGCCCCGCTCTGTCCCCATAGCCCTGTATCAATCCCAAACTAATCCGACTGCCCCCCTCTCTCCACATAGCCATGTATCAATCCCAAACTAATCCCACTGCCCCGCTCTGTCCCCATAGCCCAGTATCAATCCCAAACTAGTCCCACTGCCCCAATCGCTCCGCAAAGCCCTGTATCAAACCCAAACTAATCCCACTGCCCCGCTCTCTCCCCATAGCCCAGTATCAATCCCAAACTAGTCCCACTGCCCCAATCGCTCCGCAAAGCCCTGTATCAAACCCAAACTAATCCCACTGCCCCGCTCTCTCCCCAAAGCCCTTTATCAATCTCAAACTAATATCATTGCCCAACTCTCTCCCCATTACTCTCTATCAATGTGAAACTAATCCCACTGCCCAACTCTCTCCCCATAGCCCTGTATCAATCTCAAACTAATCCCACTGCTCCGCACGCTCCCCATAGCCCTGTATCAATCCCAAACTAATCTCACTGCCCCGCTCTCTCCCCATACCCCTGTAATCAATCTCAAACAAATTCCACTGCCCCACTCTCTCCACAAAGCCCTTTATCAATCGTAAACTAATCCCACTGCCCCGCTCTCGCCCCTTAGCCCTGTATCAATCCCAAACTAATCTCACTGCCCCGCTCGCTCCCCATAGCCCTGTATCAATCCCAAACTTATCTCAATGCCCCGTTCTCTCCCCATAGCCCTGTATTAATCACAAACTAATCCCACTGCCCCGCTCTCTCCCGATAGCCCTGTATCAATCCCAAACTAATCTCACTGCCCCGCTCGCTCCCCATAGCCCTGTATCAATCCCAAACTAATCTCACTGCCCCGTTCTCTCCCCATAGCCCTGTATTAATCCCAAACTAATCCCACTGCCCCGCTCTCTCCCCAAAGCCCTTTATCAATCTCAAACGAATATCATTGCCCAACTCTCTCCCCATTACTCTCTATCAATGTGAAACTAATCCCACTGCCCAACTCTCTCCCCATAGCCCTGTATCAATCTCAAACTAATCCCACTGCTCCGCACGCTCCCCATAGCCCTGTCTCATTCCCAAACTAATCTCTCTACCCCGCTCTCTCCCCATAGCCCTGTATCAATCACAAAATAATCCCACTGCCCTGCTCTCTCACCATAGCCCTGTATCAATCCCAAACTAATCCCACTGCCCCGCTCTCTCCCCATAGCCCTGTATCAATCCCAAACTAGTCCCACTGTCCCGCTCTCTCCCCATAGACCAGAATCAATCCCAAACTAGGCCAACTGCCCCGCTCTGTCCCCATAGCCCTGTATCAATCCCAAACTAATCCGACTGCCCCCCTCTCTCCACATAGCCATGTATCAATCCCAAACTAATCCCACTGCCCCGCTCTGTCCCCATAGCCCAGTATCAATCCCAAACTAGTCCCACTGCCCCAATCGCTCCGCAAAGCCCTGTATCAAACCCAAACTAATCCCACTGCCCCGCTCTCTCCCCATAGCCCAGTATCAATCCCAAACTAGTCCCACTGCCCCAATCGCTCCGCAAAGCCCTGTATCAAACCCAAACTAATCCCACTGCCCCGCTCTCTCCCCACACCCCTGTATCAATGTCAAACTAATCCCACTGCCCCGCTCTCTCCCCAAAGCCCTTCATCAATCTCAAAGTAATACCACTGCCCCATTCTCACCCCATAGCCCTGTATCAATCCCAAACTAATCCTACTGCCCCGTTCTCTCCCCATATCCCTGTAACAATCCCAAACTAATCCTACTGCCCCGCTCTCTCCCCATAGCTCTGTATCAATCCCAAACTAATCCCACTGCCCTGCTCTCTCCTCATAGCTCTGTATCAACCCAAACTAATATCACTGCCCCTCTCTCTCCGCATAGCCCCGCTCTCTCCCCATAGCCTTGTATCAATCCCAAACTCATCCCATTGCCCCGCATGCTCCCCATAGCCCTGTATCAATCCCAAATTTATCACTCAGCCCCGCACTCTCCACATAGCCCTGTATCAATTCCAAACTAATCCAACTGCCCCAATCTCTCCCCAAAGCCCTGTATAAATACCAAACTAATCCCACTGCCTTGCACTCTCTCCATACCCCTGTATCAATCTCAAATTAATCCCACTGCCCTGCTCTCTCCCCAAAGCCCTTTATCAATCCCAAAGTAATAGCAAGTTCCATTCTCACCCCATAGCCCTGTATCAATCCCAAACTAATCCCACTGCCCCGCTCTCTCCCCATAGCGCAGTATCAATCCCAAACTAATCCCACTGCCCCGCTCTCTCCCCATAGCCCTGTATCAATCCCAAAATAGTCTCACTGCCCCACTCTCTCCCCATAGCACAGTATCAATCCCAAACTAGTCCCACTGCCCCGCTCTCACCCAATAGCCCTGTATCAATACCAAATTAATCCCACTGACCAGCTCTCTCCCCATTGCCCTGTATCAATCCCAAACTAATCCCATTGCCCTGCTCTCTCCCCATAGAACTGTATCAATCTCAAATGAATCCCACTGCCCCAATCTCTCCCCAAAGCCCTGTATCAATACCAAACTAATCCCACTGCCCTGCACTCTCCCCATAACCCTTTATCAATCCCAAAGTAATACCACTGCCCCGCTCTCTCCCCATGGCCCTGTATCAATCCCAAACTAATCCCGCAGCCCCGCTCTCTCCCCTTGGCACGGAATCAATCCCAAACTAGGCCAACTGCCCCGCTCTGTCCCCATAGCCCTGTATCAATCCCAAACTAATCCCACTGCCCCGCCCTCTCCCCATAGCCCTGTATCAATCTAAAATTAATCCTTCTGCCCCACTCTCTCCACATAGCTCTGCATCAATCCCAAACTAATCCCACTGCCCAGCTCTCTCCCCAAAGCCCTTTATCAATCCCAAACTCATCCCACTGCCCCGCACTGCCCATAGCCCTGTACCAATCCCAAACTAATTCGACTGCCCCACTCTCACCCCATAGCCCTGTATCAATCCCAAACTAGTCCCACTGCCCCGCTCTCTCCCCAAAGCACTGTATCAATCTCTAACGAGTCACACTGCCCCATTCTCTCCCCATAGCCCTGTATCAATACCAAACTAGTCCCACTGCCTTGCTCTCATCCCACAGCCCTGTATCAATCACAAACAAATCCCACTGCCCCTCTCTCTACCCATTGCCCTGTAACAATCCCGAACGAATCCCACTGCCCCGCTCTCTCCCCAAAGTCCGGAATTAATCCCTACCTTATCCCATTGTCCCGCTCTATCCCCATAGCCCTGTATCAATCCCAAATTTATCACCCAGCCTCGCACTCTCCACATAGCTCTATCAATTCCAAACTAATCCCACTGCCCCAATCTCTCCCCAAAGCCCTGTATCAATACCAAACTAATCCCACTGCCCTGCACTCTCTGCATAGCCCTGTATCAATCCCAAACTAATCCCACTGCCCTGCTCTCTCCTCATAGCTCTGTATCAACCCAAACTAATCCCACTGCCCCTCTCTCTCCCCATAGCCCCGCTCTCTCCCCATAGCCCTGTATCAATCCCAAACTAATCCCATTGCCCCGCACGCTCCCCATAGGCCTGTATCAATCCAAAATTTATCACACAGCCCCGCACTCTCCACATAGCCCTGTATCAATTCCAAATTTATCACACAGCCCCGCACTCTCCACATAGCCCTGTATCAATTCCAAACTAATCCAACTGCCCCAATCTCTCCCCAAAGCCCTTTATCAATCCCAAGGTAATAGCAAGTTCAATTCTCACCCCATAGCCCTGTATCAATCCCAAACTAGTCCCACTGCCCCACTCTCTCCCCATGACACTGTATCAATCTCAAACTAATCCCACTGCCCTGCTCTCTCCCCATAGCACAGTATCAATCTCAAACTAATCCCACTGCCCCGCTCTCTCCCCATAGCCCAGTATCAATCCCAAACTAGTCCCACTGCCCCGCTCTCACCCAATAGCCCTGTATCGGTACGGGCGGCTCGGTGGCATAGTGGTTAGCACTGGTGCCTCACAGCGCCAGGGACCCGGGTTCGAATCTGGCCTCAGGTGACTGTCTGTGTGGAGTTTGCACATTCTCCCCGTGTCTGCGTGGGTTTCCTCCGGGTGCTCCGGTTTCCTCCCACAGTCCAAAAATGTGCGGGTTAGGTTGATTTGGCTATGATAAATTGACCCTTCGTGTTAGGGGGGGATTAAATATGTGGGGTTACGGGGATAGGATGGGATATGTTAGGGGGAATTAAATACGTGGGGTTACGGGGATAGGGTGGGATATGTGTCGGTGCAGGCTCGATGGGGATTCTGTGTGGGAAAGCAGGGACAGGGTACTGGATTTGGATGATCAGCCATGATCGTATTGAATGGTGGAGCAGGCTCGACGGGCCGAATGGCCTACTCCTGCTCCTAGTTTCTATGTTTCTATGTATCAATACCAAATTAATCCCACTGACCAGCTCTCTCCCCATTGCCCTGTATCAATCCCAAACTAATCCCATTGCCCCGCTCTCTCCCCATAGAACTGTATCAATCTCAAATGAATCCCACTGCCCCAATCTCTCCCCAAAGCCCTGTATCAATACCAAACTAATCCCACTGCCCTGCACTCTCCCCATAACCCTTTATCAATCCCAAAGTAATACCACTGCCCCGCTCTCTCCCCATGGCCCTGTATCAATCCCAAACTAATCCCACTGCCCTGCCCTCTCCCCATAGCCCTGTATCAATCTAAAATTAATCCTACTGCCCCACTCTCTCCCCATAGCTCTGCAGCAATCCCAAACTAATCCCACTGCCCAGCTCTCTCCCCAAAGCCTTGTATCAATCCCAAACTAATCCTACTGCCCCACTCGCTCCACAAAGCCTTTTATCAATCCCAAACTAATCCCACTGCCCCACTCTCACCCCATAGCCCTGTATCAATCCCAAACTAGTCCCACTGCCCCGCTCTCTCCCCAAAGCACTGTATCAATCTCTAACGAGTCACACTGCCCCACTCTCTCCCCATAGCCCTGTATCAATACCAAACTAGTCCCACTGCCCCGCTCTCATCCCACAGCCCTGTATCAATCACAAACAAATCCCACTGCCCCTCTCTCTACCCATTGCCCTGTAACAATCCCGAACGAATCCCACTGCCCCGCTCTCTCCCCAAAGTCCGGAATTAATCCCAAACTTATCCCGTTGGCCCGCTCTCTCCCCATAGCCCTGTATCAATCCCAAATTTATCTCACAGCCCTGCACTCTCCACATAGCTCTGTATCAATTCCAAACTAATCCCACTGCCCCAATCTCTCCCCATGGTCCTGTATCAATCCCAAACTAATCCCACTGTCCCGCTCTCTCTGCATAGCCCTGTATCAATCCCAAACTAATCCCACTGCCCTGCTCTCTCCTCATAGCTCTGTATCAACTCAAACTAATCCCACTTGCCCTCTCTCTCGCGATAGCCCCGCTCTCTCCCCATAGCCCTGTATCAATCCCAAACTAATCCCATTGCCCCGCATGCTCCCCATAGCCCTGTATCAATCCCAAATTTATCACACAACCCCACACTCTCCACATAGCCCTGTATCAATTCCAAACTAATCCAACTGCCCCAATCTCTCCCCAAAGCCCTGTATAAATACCAAACTAATCCCACTGCCCTGCACTCTCCCCATACCCCTGTATCAATCTCAAATTAATCCCACTGCCCCGCTCTCTCCCCAAAGCCCTTTATCAATCCCAAAGTAATAGCAAGTTCCATTCTCACCCCATAGCCCTGTATCAATCCCAAACTAATCCCACTGCCCCGCTCTCTCCCCATAGCGCAGTATCAATCCCAAACTAGTCTCACTGCCTCGCTCTCTCCCCATTGTGCAGTATCAATCCCAAACTAGTCCCACTGCCCCACTCTCTCCCCATGACACTGTATCAATCTCAAACTAATCCCACTGCCCCACTCTCTCCCGATAGCCCTGTATCAATCCCAAACTAATCACACTGCCCCGCTCGCTCCCCATAGCCCTGTATCAATCCCAAACTAATCCCACTGCCCCGCTCTGTCCCCATAGCCCAGTATCAATCCCAAACTAGTCCCACTGCCCCAATCGCTCCGCAAAGCCCTGTATCAAACCCAAACTAATCCCACTGCCCCGCTCTCTCCCCATAGCCCAGTATCAATACCAAATTAATCCCACTGCCCTGCACTCTCCCCATTGCCTGTATCATTCTAAAATTAATCCTACTGCCCCACTCGCTCCACAAAGCCCTTTATCAATCCCAAACTAATCCCACTGCCCCGCACTGCCCATAGCCCTGTACCAATCCCAAACTAATCCGACTGCCCCACTCTCACCCCATAGCCCTGTATCAATCCCAAACTAGTCCCACTGCCCCGTTCTCTCCCCATAGCCCTGTATCAATCCCAAACTAATCTCACTGCCCCGCACGCTCCCCATAGCCCTGTATCAATCCCAAACTAATCTCACTGCCCCACACTCTCCCCATAGCCTTGTATCAATCTCAAACTAATCTCACTGCCCCGCTCTCTCCCCATAGCCCTGTATCAACCCAAACTAATCTCACTGCCCCGCTCTCTCCCCATAGCCCTGTATCAATCTCAAACTAATCCCACTGCTCCGCACGCTCCCCATAGCCCTGTATCAATCCCAAACTAATCTCACTGCCCCGCTCTCTCCCCATACCCCTGTAATCAATCTCAAACAAATTCCACTGCCCCACTCTCTCCACAAAGCCCTTTATCAATCGTAAACTAATCCCGTTGCCCCGCTCTCGCCCCTTAGCCCTGTATCAATCCCAAACTAATCTCACTGCCCCGCTCGCTCCCCATAGCCCTGTATCAATCCCAAACTTATCTCAATGCCCCGTTCTCTCCCCATAGCCCTGTATCAATCACAAACTAATCCCACTGCCCCACTCTCTCACGATAGCCCTGTATCAATCCCAAACTAATCTCACTGCCCCGCTCGCTCCCCATAGCTCTGTATCAATCCCAAACTAATCCCACTGCCCCGCTCTGTCCCCATAGCCCAGTATCAATCCCAAACTAGTCCCACTGCCCCAATCGCTCCGCAAAGCCCTGTATCAAACCCAAACTAATCCCACTGCCCCGCTCTCTCCCCAAAGCCCTTCATCAATCTCAAAGTAATACCACTGCCCCATTCTCACCCCATAGCCCTGTATCAATCCCAAACTAATCCTACTGCCCCGTTCTCTCCCCATATCCCTGTAACAATCCCAAACTAATCCTACTGCCCCGCTCTCTCCCCATAGCTCTGTATCAATCCCAAACTAATCCCACTGCCCTGCTCTCTCCTCATAGCTCTGTATCAACCCAAACTAATCCCACTGCCCCTCTCTCTCCGCATAGACCCGCTCTCTCCCCATAGCCTTGTATCAATCCCAAACTCATCCCATTGCCCCGCATGCTCCCCATAGCCCTGTATCAATCCCAAATTTATCACTCAGCCCCGCACTCTCCACATAGCCCTGTATCAATTCCAAACTAATCCAACTGCCCCAATCTCTCCCCAAAGCCCTGTATAAATACCAAACTAATCCCACTGCCTTGCACTCTCTCCATACCCCTGTATCAATCTCAAATTAATCCCACTGCCCTGCTCTCTCCCCAAAGCCCTTTATCAATCCCAAAGTAATAGCAAGTTCCATTCTCACCCCATAGCCCTGTATCAATCCCAAACTAATCCCACTGCCCCGCACTCTCCCCATAGCCCTGTATCAATCCCAAAATAGTCTCACTGCCCCGCTCTCTCCCCATAGCGCAGTATCAATCCCAAACTAATCCCACTGCCCCGCACTCTCCCCATAGCCCTGTATCAATCCCAAAATAGTCTCACTGCCCCACTCTCTCCCCATAGCACAGTATCAATCCCAAACTAGTCCCACTGCCCCGCTCTCACCCAATAGCCCTGTATCAATACCAAATTAATCCCACTGACCAGCTCTCTCCCCATTGCCCTGTATCAATCCCAAACTAATCCCATTGCCCTGCTCTCTCCCCATAGAACTGTATCAATCTCAAATGAATCCCACTGCCCCAATCTCTCCCCAAAGCCCTGTATCAATACCAAACTAATCCCACTGCCCTGCACTCTCCCCATAACCCTTTATCAATCCCAAAGTAATACCACTGCCCCGCTCTCTCCCCATGGCCCTGTATCAATCCCAAACTAATCCCGCAGCCCCGCTCTCTCCCCTTGGCACGGAATCAATCCCAAACTAGGCCAACTGCCCCGCTCTGTCCCCATAGCCCTGTATCAATCCCAAACTAATCCCACTGCCACGCCCTCTCCCCATAGCCCTGTATCAATCTAAAATTAATCCTTCTGCCCCACTCTCTCCACATAGCTCTGCATCAATCCCAAACTAATCCCACTGCCCAGCTCTCTCCCCAAAGCCCTGTATCAATCCCAAACTAATCCCACTGCCCCGCACTGCCCATAGCCCTGTACCAATCCCAAACTAATTCGACTGCCCCACTCTCACCCCATAGCCCTGTATCAATCCCAAACTAGTCCCACTGCCCCGCTCTCTCCCCAAAGCACTGTATCAATCTCTAACGAGTCACACTGCCCCATTCTCTCCCCATAGCCCTGTATCAATACCAAACTAGTCCCACTGCCTTGCTCTCATCCCACAGCCCTGTATCAATCACAAACAAATCCCACTGCCCCTCTCTCTACCCATTGCCCTGTAACAACCCCGAACGAATCCCACTGCCCCGCTCTCTCCCCAAAGTCCGGAATTAATCCCTACCTTATCCCATTGTCCCGCTCTATCCCCATAGCCCTGTATCAATCCCAAATTTATCACCCAGCCTCGCACTCTCCACATAGCTCTATCAATTCCAAACTAATCCCACTGCCCCAATCTCTCCCCAAAGCCCTGTATCAATACCAAACTAATCCCACTGCCCTGCACTCTCTGCATAGCCCTGTATCAATCCCAAACTAATCCCACTGCCCTGCTCTCTCCTCATAGCTCTGTATCAACCCAAACTAATCCCACTGCCCCTCTCTCTCCCCATAGCCCCGCTCTCTCCCCATAGCCCTATATCAATCCTAAACTAATCCCATTGCCCCGCACGCTCCCCATAGGCCTGTATCAATCCAAAATTTATCACACAGCCCCGCACTCTCCACATAGCCCTGTATCAATTCCAAATTTATCACACAGCCCCGCACTCTCCACATAGCCCTGTATCAATTCCAAACTAATCCAACTGCCCCAATCTCTCCCCAAAGCCCTTTATCAATCCCAAGGTAATAGCAAGTTCAATTCTCACCCCATAGCCCTGTATCAATCCCAAACTAGTCCCACTGCCCCACTCTCTCCCCATGACACTGTATCAATCTCAAACTAATCCCACTGCCCTGCTCTCTCCCCATAGCACAGTATCAATCTCAAACTAATCCCACTGCCCCGCTCTCTCCCCATAGCCCAGTATCAATCCCAAACTAGTCCCACTGCCCCGCTCTCACCCAATAGCCCTGTATCGGTACGGGCGGCTCGGTGGCATAGTGGTTAGCACTGGTGCCTCACAGCGCCAGGGACCCGGGTTCGAATCTGGCCTCGGGTGACTGTCTGTGTGGAGTTTGCACATTCTCCCCGTGTCTGCGTGGGTTTCCTCCGGGTGCTCCGGTTTCCTCCCACAGTCCAAAAATGTGCGGGTTAGGTTGATTTGGCTATGATAAATTGACCCTTCGTGTTAGGGGGGGATTAAATATGTGGGGTTACGGGGATAGGATGGGATATGTTAGGGGGAATTAAATACGTGGGGTTACGGGGATAGGGTGGGATATGTGTCGGTGCAGGCTCGATGGGGATTCTGTGTGGGAAAGCAGGGACAGGGTACTGGATTTGGATGATCAGCCATGATCGTATTGAATGGTGGAGCAGGCTCGACGGGCCGAATGGCCTACTCCTGCTCCTAGTTTCTATGTTTCTATGTATCAATACCAAATTAATCCCACTGACCAGCTCTCTCCCCATTGCCCTGTATCAATCCCAAACTAATCCCATTGCCCCGCTCTCTCCCCATAGAACTGTATCAATCTCAAATGAATCCCACTGCCCCAATCTCTCCCCAAAGCCCTGTATCAATACCAAACTAATCCCACTGCCCTGCACTCTCCCCATAACCCTTTATCAATCCCAAAGTAATACCACTGCCCCGCTCTCTCCCCATGGCCCTGTATCAATCCCAAACTAATCCCACTGCCCTGCCCTCTCCCCATAGCCCTGTATCAATCTAAAATTAATCCTACTGCCCCACTCTCTCCCCATAGCTCTGCAGCAATCCCAAACTAATCCCACTGCCCAGCTCTCTCCCCAAAGCCCTGTATCAATCCCAAACTAATCCTACTGCCCCACTCGCTCCACAAAGCCTTTTATCAATCCCAAACTAATCCCACTGCCCCACTCTCACCCCATAGCCCTGTATCAATCCCAAACTAGTCCCACTGCCCCGCTCTCTCCCCAAAGCACTGTATCAATCTCTAACGAGTCACACTGCCCCACTCTCTCCCCATAGCCCTGTATCAATACCAAACTAGTCCCACTGCCCCGCTCTCATCCCACAGCCCTGTATCAATCACAAACAAATCCCACTGCCCCTCTCTCTACCCATTGCCCTGTAACAATCCCGAACGAATCCCACTGCCCCGCTCTCTCCCCAAAGTCCGGAATTAATCCCAAACTTATCCCGTTGGCCCGCTCTCTCCCCATAGCCCTGTATCAATCCCAAATTTATCTCACAGCCCTGCACTCTCCACATAGCTCTGTATCAATTCCAAACTAATCCCACTGCCCCAATCTCTCCCCATGGTCCTGTATCAATCCCAAACTAATCCCACTGTCCCGCTCTCTCTGCATAGCCCTGTATCAATCCCAAACTAATCCCACTGCCCTGCTCTCTCCTCATAGCTCTGTATCAACCCAAACTAATCCCACTTGCCCTCTCTCTCGCGATAGCCCCGCTCTCTCCCCATAGCCCTGTATCAATCCCAAACTAATCCCATTGCCCCGCACGCTCCCCATAGCCCTGTATCAATCCCAAATTTATCACACAACCCCACACTCTCCACATAGCCCTGTATCAATTCCAAACTAATCCAACTGCCCCAATCTCTCCCCAAAGCCCTGTATAAATACCAAACTAATCCCACTGCCCTGCACTCTCCCCATACCCCTGTATCAATCTCAAATTAATCCCACTGCCCCGCTCTCTCCCCAAAGCCCTTTATCAATCCCAAAGTAATAGCAAGTTCCATTCTCACCCCATAGCCCTGTATCAATCCCAAACTAATCCCACTGCCCCGCTCTCTCCCCATAGCGCAGTATCAATCCCAAACTAGTCTCACTGCCTCGCTCTCTCCCCATTGTGCAGTATCAATCCCAAACTAGTCCCACTGCCCCACTCTCTCCCCATGACACTGTATCAATCTCAAACTAATCCCACTGCCCCGCTCTCTCCCCATAGCACAGTATCAATCCCAAACTAGTCCCACTGCCCCGCTCTCACCCAATAGCCCTGTATCAATACCAAATTAATCCCACTGACCAGCTCTCTCCCCATTGCCCTGTATCAATCCCAAACTAATCCCATTGCCCCGCTCTCCCCATAGCCCTGTATCAATACCAAATTAATCCCACTGCCCTGCACTCTCCCCATTGCCTGTATCATTCTAAAATTAATCCTACTGCCCCACTCGCTCCACAAAGCCCTTTATCAATCCCAAACTAATCCCACTGCCCCGCACTGCCCATAGCCCTGTACCAATCCCAAACTAATCCGACTGCCCCACTCTCACCCCATAGCCCTGTATGAATCCCAAACTAGTCCCACTGCCCCGTTCTCTCCCCATAGCCCTGTATCAATCCCAAACTAATCTCACTGCCCCGCACGCTCCCCATAGCCCTGTATCAATCCAAAACTAATCTCACTGCCCCACACTCTCCCCATAGCCTTGTATCAATCTCAAACTAATCTCACTGCCCCGCTCTCTCCCCATAGCCCTGTATTAACCCAAACTAATCTCACTGCCCCGCTCTCTCCCCATAGCCCTGTATCAATCTCAAACTAATCCCACTGCTCCGCACGCTCCCCATAGCCCTGTATCAATCCCAAACTAATCTCACTGCCCCGCTCTCTCCCCATACCCCTGTAATCAATCTCAAACAAATTCCACTGCCCCACTCTCTCCACAAAGCCCTTTATCAATCGTAAACTAATCCCGTTGCCCCGCTCTCGCCCCTTAGCCCTGTATCAATCCCAAACTAATCTCACTGCCCCGCTCGCTCCCCATAGCCCTGTGTCAATCCCAAACTTATCTCAATGCCCCGTTCTCTCCCCATAGCCCTGTATCAATCACAAACTAATCCCACTGCCCCACTCTCTCCTGATAGCCCTGTATCAATCCCAAACTAATCTCACTGCCCCGCTCGCTCCCCATAGCCCTGTATCAATCCCAAACTAATCTCACTGCCCCGTTCTCTCCCCATAGCCCTGTATTAATCCCAAACTAATCCCACTGCCCCGCTCTCTCCCCAAAGCCCTTTATCAATCTCAAACTAATATCATTGCCCAACTCTCTCCCCATTACTCTCTATCAATGTGAAACTAATCCCACTGCCCAACTCTCTCCCCATAGCCCTGTATCAATCTCAAACTAATCCCACTACCCCGCTCTCTCCCCATAGCCCTGTATCAATCACAAAATAATCCCACTGCCCCGCTCTCTCCCCATAGCCCTGTATCAATCCCAAACTAATCCCACTGCCCCGCTCTCTCCCCATAGCCCTGTATCAATCCCAAACTAGTCCCACTGCCCCACTCTCACCCCATAGCCCTGTATCAATCCCAAACTAATCCCGCAGCCCCGCTCTCTCCCCTTGGCACGGAATCAATCCCAAACTAATCCCACTGTCCAGCTCTCACCCCATAGCCCTGTATCAATCCCAAACTAATCCCACTGTCCTGCTCTCACCCCATAGCCCTGTATCAATCCCAAACTAATCCCACTGTCCCGCTCTCTCCCCATAGACCAGAATCAATCCCAAACTAGGCCAACTGCCCCGCTCTGTCCCCATAGCCCTGTATCAATCCCAAACTAATCCGACTGCCCCCCTCTCTCCACATAGCCCTGTATCAATCCCAAACTAATCCCACTGCCCCGCTCTGTCCCCATAGCCCTGTATCAATCCTAAACTAATCCGACTGCCCCACTCTCTCCACATAGCCATGTATCAATCCCAAACTAATCTCACTGCCCCGCTCTCTCCCCATACCCCTGTAATCAATCTCAAACAAATTCCACTGCCCCACTCTCTCCACAAAGCCCTTTATCAATCGTAAACTAATCCCACTGCCCCGCTCTCGCCCCTTAGCCCTGTATCAATCCCAAACTAATCTCACTGCCCCGCTCGCTCCCCATAGCCCTGTATCAATCCCAAACTTATCTCACTGCCCGTTCTCTCCCCATAGCCCTGTATCAATCCCAAACTAATCCCACTGCCCCGCTCTCTCCCGATAGCCCTGTATCAATCCCAAACTAATCTCACTGCCCCGCTCGCTCCCCATAGCCCTGTATCAATCCCAAACTAATCTCACTGCCCCGTTCTCTCCCCATAGCCCTGTATTAATCCCAAACTAATCCCACTGCCCCGCTCTCTCCCCAGAGCCCTTTATCAATCTCAAACTAATATCATTGCCCAACTCTCTCCCCATTACTCTCTATCAATGTGAAACTAATCCCACTGCCCAACTCTCTCCTCATAGCCCTGTATCAATCCCAAATGAATCCCACTGACACGTTCTCTCTCCATTGCCCTGTATAAATGCCAAACTAATCCCATTGCCCCGCTCTCTCCCCAAAGACCAGAATCAATCCCAAACTGGGCCAACTGCCCCGCTCTGTCCCCATAGCCCTGTATCAATCCCAAACAAATCCCACTGCTGCAGTCTCTCCCTAAAGTCCTTTATCAATCCCAAAGTAATACCACTGCCCCGCTCTCCCCATAGCCCGGAATCAATCTAAAACTAATCATAGAATCATAGAATCATAGAAGATAGGAGCAGGAGTCGGCCATTCGGCCCCTCTAGCCTGCTCCGCCATTCAATGCGATCATGGCTGATCATCCAAATTCAGTACCCTGTCCCTGCTTTCTCCCCATATCCCTTGATCCCTTTAGCCTTAAGAAATATATCCAACTCCTTCTTAAATCTATTTAATGAATTGGCCTCTACTGCATTCTGTGGCAGAGAATTCCACAGGTTCACCACTCTCTGGGTGAAGAAATTCCTCCTCATTTCTGTCCTAAATGGCTTACCCCTTATCCTTAGACTGTGACCCCTGGTTCTGGACTCCCCGACCATCGGGAACATCCTTCCTGCATCTAGTTTGTCCTGTACTGTCAGAATTTTATAAGTTTCAATGAGATCCCCTCTCATTCTTCTAAACTCCTGCGAGTATAAGCCCAATCGACCCAATCTCTCTTCATACGTCATTCCTGCCATCCCAGGTATCAGCCTTGTGAATCTTCGCTGAACTCCTTCCATGGCAAGAACATCCTTCCTCAGATAAGGCGACCAAAACTGCAGTTGTACAGGTCTCACCAAGGCCCTGTACAACTGCAGCAAGACATCCTTGTTGCTGTACTCAAACCCTCTCGCTATGAAGGCCAACATACCATTTGCCTTCTTAACCGCCTGCTGCACCTGCATGCTTACCTTCAGCGACTGGTGCACAAGGACACCCAGGTCTCTTTGCACTTCCCCTTCTCCCAATCTATTGCCATTCAGATAATAATCTGCCTTTCTGTTTTTGACACCAAAGTGGATAACCTCGCATTTATCCACGTTATATTGCATCTGCCACGCTTCTGCCCAATCACCCAACCTGTCCAAATTATCCTGGAGTTTCTCGGCATCCTCCTCACAGCACACACGCCCACCCAGTTTTGTGTCGTCTGCAAACTTGGAGATATTACATCTAGTTCCCTTGTCTAGATCATTAATATATATTGTGAATAGCTGGGGTCCAAGGACCGATCCCTGCGGTACCCCACTAGTCACTGCCTGCCACTCGGAAAAAGACCTGTTTATTCCAACTCTTTGCTTTCTGTCTGCCAACCAGTTCTCTATCCAAGTCAATACCTTGCCCCCAATCCCATGTGCCTTAACTTTACACGCTAATCTCTTATGCGGGACCTTATCAAAAGCCTTTTGGAAGTCCAAATACACCACATCCACAGGTTCTCCCTTATCTATTTTACCAGTTACATCCTCAAAAAATTCCAGTAGATTAGTCAAGCATGATTTACCTTTTGCAAATCCATGTTGACTTTGTCCGATCCTGTCACTATTTTCCAAGTGCTCAGCTAATACATCTTTTATAATGGACTCTAGCATTTTCCCCACTACCGATGTCAGGCTTACCGGTCTATAATTCCCCGTTTTTTCTCTGCCACCTTTTTTAAATAGTGGGGTTACATTAGCTACCCTCCAATCCATGGGAACTGTTCCAGATTCCATCGAATGTTGGAAGATGATCAGCAATACATCTATTATTTCTAGGGCCACTTCCTTAAGTACCCTAGGATGTAGATTATCAGGCCCTGGGGATTTATCGGCCTTCAATCCCTTCAATTTCCCTAACACCATTTCCCTACAAATACTGATTTCTTTCAGTTCCTCCCTTTCATCAGACCCTATGTTCCCCAACATCTCTGGGAGGTTATCCCACTGCCCCGCTCTGTCCCCATAGCCCTCTATCAATCCCAAACAAATCCCATTGCCCAACTCTCCTCCCCATTATCCTGTATCAATGTCAAACTAATCCCACTGCCCAACTCTCTCCTCATAGCCCTAAATCAATCACAAACTAATCCCACTGCTCCGCTCTCTCCCCATATCCCTGTATCAATCTCAAACTAATCCCACTGCCCCGCTCTTGGGGAGGAGCGATCATAATATGATAGAATTCTTCATTAAGATGGAGAGTGAAGTAGTTGACTTAGAGACTGGGGTCCTGAATTTAAATAAAGGAAACTACGATGGTATGAGGCGCGAGTTGGCTAGGATGGATTGAGGAACATTACTTAAAGGGTTGACGGTGGATAGGCAATGGCAAACATTTAAAGATCGCATGGATGAACTACAGAATTTGTCCATCCCAGTTTGGCATAAAAATAAAACAAAAATGGTGACTCAACCGTGGCTAACCAGGGAAATTAGGGATAGCATAAGATCCAAGGAGAGGACATATAAATTGGCCAGAAAAAGCAGCAAACCTGAGGATTGGGAGCAGTTTAGGATTCAGCAAAGGAGGACAAAGGGATTAATTAAGAGGGAGAAAATAGAGTATGAGAGTAAGCTTTCAGGGAACATAAAAACTGACTGTAAAAGCTTCTATAGATATGTGAAGAGAAAAAGATTGGTGAAGTCAAGCGTAGGTCCCTTGCAGTCAGAATCAGGGGAATTTATAATAGGGAACAAAGAAATGGCAGGCCAATTAAATACATACTTTGGTTCTGTCTTCACAAAGGAGGACACAAATAACCTCCCAGAGATGTCGGGGAACATAAGGTCTAATGAGAGGGAGGAACTGAATGAAATCAGTATTTGTAGGGAAATGGTGTTAGGGAAATTGACGGGATTGAAGGCCGATAAATCCCCAGGGCCTGATAATCTGCATCCTAGGGTACTTAAGGAAGTGACCCGAGAAATAGTAGATGCATTGCTGGTCATCTTCCAAAATTCTATAGACTCTGGAACAGTTCCCATGGATTGGAGGGTAGCTAATGTTACCCCACTATTCAAAAAGGTGGCAGAGAAAAAACGGGGAATTATAGACCGGTAAGCCTGAAATCGGTAGTGGGGAAAATGCTAGAGTCCATTATAAAAGATGTAATAGCAGAGCACTTGGAAAACAGTGACAGGATCGGACAAAGTCAACATGGATTTACAAAAGGTAAATCATGCTTGACTAATCTACTGGAATTTTTTGAGGATGTAACTGGTAGAATAGATAAGGGAGAACCTGTGGTTGTGGTGTATTTGGACTTTCAGAAGGCTTTCGATAAGGTCCCGCATAAGAGATTAGCGTGCACAGTTAAAGCACATGGGATTGGGGGCAAGGTACTGACTTGGATAGAAAACTGGTTGGCAGACAGGAAGCAAAGAGTTGGAATAAACAGGTCTTTTTCCGAGTGGCAGGCAGTGACTAGTGGGGTACCGCAGGGATCGGTGCTAGGACCCCAGCTATTCACAATATATATTCATGATCTAGACGAGGGAACTAAATGTAATATCTCCAAGTTTGCAGACGACACAAAGCTGGGTGGGCATGTGTGCTGTGAGGAGGATGCAGAAAAACGCCAGTATGATTTGGACAGGTTGGGTGATTGGGCAGATGCATGGCAGATGCAGTATAATGTGGATAAATGCGAGGTTATCCACTTTGGTGGCAAAAACAGGAAGACAGATTATTATCTGAACGGCAATAGATTGGGAAAAGGGGAAGTGCAACGAGACCTGGTTGTCCTTGTGCACCAGTCGCTGAAGGTAAGCATGCAGGTGCAGCAGGCGGTTAAGAAGGCAAATGGTATGTTGGCCTTCATAGCGAGAGGATTCGAGTACAGGAGCAAGGAGGTCTTGCTGCAGTTGTACAGGGCCGTGGTGAGACCACACCTTGAGTATTATGTGCAGTTTTGGTCGCCTTATCTGAGGAAGGATGTTCTTGCCATGGAGGGAGTGCAGCGAAGATTCACCAGACTGATACCTGGGATGGCAGGAATGACATATGAGGAGAGATTGGGCTTGTATTCGCTACAGTTTAGAAGAATGAGAGGGGATCTCATTGAAACTTATAAAATTCTAACAGGACTAGACAGACTAGATGCAGGAAGGATGTTCCCGATGGCGGGGGAGTCCAGAACCAGGGGTCACAGGATAAGGATAAGGGGTAAGCCAATTAGGACTGAGATGAGGAGGAATTTCTTCACCCAGAGAGTGGTGAACCTGTGGAATTCTCTACCACAGAAGACAGTTGAGTCCAATTCATTAAATATATTCAAGAAGGAGTTAGATATATTTCTTAAGGCTAAAGGGATCAAGGGATATGGGGAGAAAGCTGGGACACGGTACTGAATTTGGATGATCAGCCATGATCTCATTAAATGGCAGAGCAGGCTCGAGGGGCCGAATGGCCTACTCCTGCTCCTATCTTCTATGTTTCTTCCCAAAGCCCTTTATCTATCCCAAAGTAATGCCACTACCCCACTCTCACCCCATAGCCCTGTATCAATCCAAAACTAATTCTACTGCCCTGCTCTCTCCCTGTAGCCCTGTATCAATCTCAAACTAATGCTACTGCCCCGCTCTCTCCCCATAGCCCTGTATCAATCCCAAACTGATCCCACTGCCCCGCTCTCTCCGCATTGCACTGTATCAATCCCAAATGAATCCCACTGCACCGTTCTCTCCCCATAATGTTGTATCAATCCCAAACTAATCGGAGGTGGCGGAGCTGTGTGGGAGCGGCAGCGGGACCCGAGAGAAGGCGGAGCGGCCATAAAGGAGCGCTGCAGAGGAGGCCCGACACCGGAGTGCTGCGAGTTGGGAAAGTGTCCGGAAGCGGGAGCAGTCAAACAACAACAACTGCGAAACTGCTAAAGTGACTGACGTAAGAAAACTACTGGCCGCTTGGTCTAAGCGTCAAACAAAGCTTTAATCAACTGTTTTACAACATGGAGATCGAGTTGTGTCCTTTTCTAGTTCCTGTTAAGAATGTCCTGCGCAAGCTGGGCCCGTGCCCGAGTATTTATACTCTCCCTGGACAACGCCACCCGCAGGCCACGCAGTATTATTTCATAAGTCATGAATGACAGATTCATGTCAGTGACGTCACAACCAGGGAAGGAGCTGATTGGTAAGTCGGACCTGGTGAGTATTTCTACAGTCCAGTCGTTGAAGTAAAAGTAAGGTCTCTAGTTTAGAGTAAGTAGTGTTTAAAGTGAAGTAAGGTCCCTAGTGTATTTAATATTCTATAATTTAAAGGAAGTAAAGGGAGTAAATTAAGGTTAGGACATGGCAGGGCAGCTCGGCAGTGTGGAGTGCTCCTCCTGTGCTATGTGGGAAGTCAGGGACACTTTCGGTGTCCAGGGCGAACACATGTGCAGGAAGTGTCTCCAGCTGCAGCTACCTGAAATCCGCTTTTCGGAGCTGGAACTGCGGCTGGAGTCACTGTGGAGCATCCGTGAAGCTGAGATCTTCGTGGATAGCACGTTTAATGAGGTGGTCACACCGCAGGTAAAGAGTGCATAGGCAGACAGGGAATGGGTGACCGCCAGACAGAGTAAAAGAACTAGGAAGGTAGTGCAGGAGTCCCCTGGGTCCATCTCCCTCTCCAACAGAATTTCCGTTTGGATACTGCTGGGGGAGATGGTTTCTCAGGGGAATGCAGCAAGAGCCAAGTCCGTGGCACTACAAGTGGCTCAGCTGCATAGGAGGAGAGGAAAAAGAGTGGGAGAGCAATAGTGATAGGGGATTCTATCGTAAGGGAAACAGATAGACGTTTCTGTAGCCGCAGACGTGACTCCAGGATGGTATGCTGCCTCCCTGGTGCCAGGGTCAAGGATGTCACTGAACGGCTGCAGGGCATTCTGAAGGGGGAGGGCGAACAGTCAGAGGTCGTGGTTCACATTGGTACCAACGACATGGGTAGAAAGAGGGATGAGGTCCTGCAACAAGAATTTAAGGAGCTAGGTAGCAGATTAAAAAGCAGGATCTCAAAGGTTGTAATCTCTGGATTACTTCCGGTGCCACGTGCTAGTGAGTATAGGAATAGAAGGATAGAGCAGATGAATGCGTGGCTAAAGAGTTGGTGCAGGAGAGAGGGCTTTAGTTTCCTGGATCACTGGGTCTGCTTCTGGGGAAGGTGGGACCTGTATAAGTCGGACGGGTTGCACCTGAACCGGAACGGGACCAACATCCTTGCGGGGAGGTTTGCTGGTACTTTTGTGGGGGGTTTAACATAGAAACATAGAAAATAGGTGCAGGAGTAGACCATTCGGTCCTTCGAGCCTGCACCGCCATTCAATGCGTTCATGGCTGAACATGCTACCTCAGTACCCCATTCCTGCTTTCTCGCCATACCCCTTGATCCCCCTAGTTGTGAGTATTATATCTAACTCCCTTTTGAATATATTTAGCGAACTGGCCTCAACAACCTTCTGTGGTAGAGAATTCCACAGATTCACCACTCTCTGGGTGAAGAAGTTCCTCCTCATCTCAGTCTTAAATGGCTTCCCCTTTATCGTTAGACTGTGACCCCTGGTTTTAGTTCTCCCTAACATTGGAAACATTCTGCCCGCATCTAATTTGTCTAAACCAGTCAGGATTTTAAACGTCTCTATAAGATCCCCCCTCATTCTTCTGAACTCCAGAGGATACAAGTTCAGTTGATCCAGTCTTTCTTGATATGTCAGTCTGGCCATCCCAGGAATCAATCTAGTGAACCTTCGTTGCACTCCCTCAATAGCAAGAATGTCCTTCCTCAAGTTAGGAGACCAAAACTGCACACAATACTCCAGGTGTGGCCTCACCAAGGCCCTGTACAAGTGTAGCATCACCTCCCTACTCCTGTACTCAAATCCCCTTGCTATGAAGGCCATCATGCCATTTGCTTTCTTGACTGCCTGCTGCACTTGCCTTCCCACCTTCAGTGACTGATGTACCATGACGCCCAGGGCTCGTTGCACCTCCCCTTTCCTTAATCTGCCACCATTCAGGTAATAGTCTGCCTCCCTATTTTTACCACCAAAGTGGATAACCTCACATTTATCCACATTGTACTTCATCTGCCATACATTTGCCCATTCACCCAACCTGTCCAAGTCACTCTGTAGCCTCCTAGCATCCTCCTCATTGTTCACACTGCCTCCCAATTTAGTGTCATCCGCAAATTTGGAGATATTACAATTAATCCCTTCGTCCAAATCATTAATATATAATGTAAACAGCTGGGGCCCCAGCACCGAACCCTGCGGTACCCCGCTGGTCACTGCCTGCCATTCTGAAAAGTACCCATTTACTCCTACTCTTTGTTTCCTGTGTGCCAACCAGTTCTCAATCCACGTCAACACATTACCCCCAATCCCATGTGCTTTAACTTTGCACACCAATCTCTTGTGTGGGACCTTGTCGAAGGCCTTCTGAAAGTCCAAATACACCACATCTACTGGTTCCCCCCCGTCCACCCTATTGGAAACATCCTCAAAAAATTCCAGAAGGTTTGTCAAGCATGATTTCCCTATCACAAATCCATGCTGACTTGAACCTATCATGTCGCCACTTTCCAAATGGTCTGTTATGACATCTTTAATAATTGATTCCATCATTTTACCCACCACCGATGTCAGGCTGACCGGTCTATAATTCCCTGCTTTCTCCCTCCCTCCTTTTTTAAAAAGAGGGGTTACATTAGCCACCCTCCACTCCTTCGGAACTGATCCAGAGTCTAAGGAATGTTGGAAAATGATCGTCAATGCATCCACTATTTCCAAGGCCACCTCCTTAAGTACTCTGGGATGCAGACCATCAGGCCCTGGGGATTTATCAGCCTTCAGTTCCATCAATTTCCCCAACACCTTTTCCCGACTGATAAGGATTTCCCTCAGCTCCTCCCTCTTACCAGATCCTTTGATCTCTTTTATTTCCAGAAGGTTGTTTGTGTCCTCCACAGTAAACACCGAACCAAAGTACTTGTTCAATTGATCTGCCATTTCTTTGTTCCCCATTATGACTTCCCCTGTTTCTGACTGCAGGGGACCTACGTATGTTTTTAATAACCTCTTTCTTTTTACATATTTATAGAAGCTTTTGCAGTCCGTTTTAATGTTCTCCGCAAGCTTCCTTTCATATTTTATTTTCCCTGCCCTAATCAAACCCTTCGTCCTCCTCTGCTGAGTTTTAAAGTTCTCCCAGTCCTCGGGTTTGCTGCTACTTCTGGCCAATTTGTATGCCACTTCCTTGCTTTTAATACTATCCCTGATTTCCCTTGTTAGCCATGGTTGAGCCACCTTCCCTTTTTTATTTTTACGCCAGACAGGGATGTACAATTGCTGTAGTTCATCCATGCGATCTCTAAATGTCTGCCATTGCCCTTCCACTGATAACCCCTTAAATATCGCTTGCCAATCTAACCTCGCCAATTCACGCCTCATACCCTCAAAGTTGCCCTTATTTAAGTTCTGGACCATGGTCTCTGAATTAACTGTTTCCTTCTCCATCCTAATGTAGAACTCCACCATACTATGGTCACTCTTCCCCAAGGGGCCTGGCACCACAAGATTGCTGATTAGTCCTTCCTCATTACACAACACCCAGTCCAGGATGGCCTCCCCTCGAGTTGGTTCCTCAACATATTGGTTTAGGAAACCATCCCTTAAACACTCCAGGAAATCCTCCTCCACCGTATTGCTTCCAGTTTGAGTAGCCCAATCTATATGCATATTAAAGTCACCATAAACTAACTTGGCAGGGGGATGGGATACGGAGTGGAGCTATAGTAGGGGGTGATGCACAGCCAAATATAGAGGAAAAAACAAGTCAGTCTGGAAGGCAGAGCAAATATGTAATGGCACAATGGAGTATGGCAAGGCTGGATGGCATTTATTTTAATGCAAGGAGTCTTGCGAGTCAGGCAGATGAATTGAAGGTGTTGATGAACACATGGGAGTATGATATTGTTGCTATCACAGAGACATGGTTGAGGGAGGGGCAGGACTGGCAGCTCAATATTCCGGGGTATAGAATCTTCAGGCGAGACAGAGGGGGGTGTAAAAGAGGAGGGGGTGTCACAATATTAATCAAGGAGTCAATTACTGCTGTAAGGAGGGATGATATCTTAGCAGGTTCCTCTAATGAGAACTTAAAAACAAAAAGGGGGCAAGCACTTTGCTGGGAGTGTACTATGGGCCCCCAAACAGTCAGGGGACGATAGAGGAACAGATATGTAGGCAAATCTCAGAGAAGTGTAGAAATAATAGGGGATTTCAACTTCCCCAATATTAACTGGGATAGTCAGAGTGTGAAAGGATTAGAGGGTGCGGAATTCTTAAAGTGCATCCAGGAGAGCTTTTTGAGCCAGCATGTAGAAAGTCCTACAAGAGAGGGGGCGGTACTGGACCTAATTCTAGGGAATGTAGCCGGGCAACTGGTAGAAGTGTCAGTAGGAGAGCATTTTGGTGACAGTGACTATAATTCGGTGAGATTTAAGGTAGTCATGGAAAGGACAAAGATGGACCGGAAATAAAGGTTCTAAATTGGGGGAAGGCCGATTTTAATATGATAAGGCAGGATCTGGCCAAAGTGGACAGGGATCAGCTACTTGTCGGAAAATCCACATCAGAGCAGTGGGAGTCTTTCAGAAAGGAAATAGAGAGAGTACAACGGCAACATGTTCCCGTAAAGGTCAAGGGTGGGACCAACAAGCCCAGGGGACCAACAAGCCCAGGGAACCCTGGATGTAAAGGGATATACAAGAATGGATTAGGAAAAAAAGGGAGGCTTTTGGCAGATACAAAGGACTAAAAACAGTGGAAATTAGGAGAGCGAAGAGGGGGCATGAAAAAACACTGGCGGGCAAAATAAAGGAAAATCCCAAGGTGTTTTATAAGTATATTAAGGGCAAGAGGATAACCAGGGAAAGAGTAGGGCCCATTCGGGACCAAAGTGGCAATCTGCCAGAAGATGTGGGTGAGGTTTTAAATGAATATTTTGCATCAGTGTTCACTATGGAGAAGGATGATTTAGGCATAGAAATCAGGCAGGGGATTGTGATATACTTGAACAAATTAGCATTGAAAGGGAGGAGGTACAAGCGGTTTTAGCGGGCTTAAAAGTGGATAAATCCCCAGGCCCAGACAAAATGTATCCCAGGCTGCTGTGTGAGGCAAGGGAAGAGATTGCAGGGGCTCTGACACAAATTTTCGGAACCTCTCTGGCCACAGGGGAGGTCATGATGCGGAGATGCCGGTGTTGGACTGGGGTGGACAAAATTGAGAGGTCGCACAACACCAGGTTATAGTCCAACAGTTTTATTTGAAATCACAAGCTTTCGGAGCTATCGATTGCTCCTTCCTCAGGTGAAGTAAGGTACAGGGGAGGTGCCAGAGGACTGGAGGACAGCTAACGTAGCACCATTATTCAAGAAGGGTAGTAGGGATAGACCAGGGAATTACAGGCCAGTGAGCTTAACATCAGTGGTAGGGAAATTATTGGAATAAATTCTGAGGGACAGAATTAGTCTCCACTTGGACAGGCAAGGATTAATCAAGGATAGTCAGCATGGCTTTGGCAGGGGGAGATCATGTCTAACCAATTTGATTGAATTTTTCGAGGGGGTGACTAGGTGTGTGGATGAGGGTAATGCAGTTGATGTAGTCTACATGGACTTCAGTAAGGCTTTTGACAAAGTCCCGCATGGGAGACTGGTCAAGAAGATAAGAGCCCATGGGATCCAGGGCAATTTGGCACATTGGATCCAACATTGGCTTAGTGGCAGGAGGCAGAGGGTGATGGTCGAAGGTTGTTTTTCTGACTGGAAGCTTGTGTCCAGTGGTGTACCGCAGGGATCGGTGCTGGGTCCCTTGCTGTTTGTAGAGTACATTAATGATTTATGATGAATGTAGGAGGTATGATCAATAAGTTCGCAGATGACACGAAAATTGGTGGAGTGGTAAATAGCGAGGAGGGAAGCCTCAGGCTACAGGACGATATAGACGGGTTGGTCAGATGGGCAGAACAGTGGCAAATGGAATTTAACCCTGAAAAGTGTGAGGTGATGCATTTTGAGAGGACTAACAAGGCAAGGGAATACACAATGAATGGTCGGACCCTAGGAAGGACAGAGGATCAGCGGGACCTTGGTGTGCATGTACATAGATCCCTGAAGGCAGCAGGACAGGTAGATAAGGTGGTTAAAAAGGCATATGAGATACTTGCCTTCATTAGCCGAGGCACAGAATATAAGAGCAGGGAGGTTATGATGGAGCTGTACAAAACGCTAGTTAGGCCACAGCTGGAATACTGTGTGCAGTCTGGTCGGCACACTATAGGAAGGATGTGATTGCATTGGAGAGGGTGCAGAGGAGATTCATCAGGATGTTACCTGGGCTGGAGCGCTTCAGCTATGAAGAGAGATTGGACAGGCTGGGGTTGTTTTCCTTCGAGCAGAGAAGGCTGAGCGGGGACCTGATTGAGGTGTACAAAATTATGAGGGGCATAGATAGGGTAGATAGAAAGGAACTTTTCCCCTTAGAAGAGGGGTCAATAACCAGGGGGCATAGTTTCAAGGTAAGGGGCAGGAGGTTTAGAGGGGATTTGAGGAAAAACTTTTTCACCCAGAGGGTGGTTGTAATCTGGAACTCACTGCCTGAAATGGTGGTAGAGGCAGGAACCCTCACAACATTCAAGAAGCATTTAGTTGAGCACTTGAAACGCCATAGCATACAAGGCTACGGACCAAGTGCTGGAACATAAGAACATAAGAACATAAGAAATAGGAGCAGGAGTAGGCCAATCGGCCCCTCGAGCCTGCTCCGCCATTCAATAAGATCATGGCTGATCTGATCCTAACCGCCAATCTACTATCTATCACAGAACCATCTCCTGCATCTAACAGAATTGCACACATGAAATAGGAGCAGAATCAGGCTACACGGTCCCTGGGCCCGCTCCACTACCCACAGGGCCATGACCGGATCCGAACCTAGACTCATGTCCAAATTCCTGCCCGCTCCCCGTAACCCTTAATTCCCTTTACTTCTAGGAAACTGTCTATTTCTGTTTTAAATTTATTTAATGATGTAGCTTCTACAGCTTTTTGTGGCAGCATATTCCATGGACCTACCACCCTCTGAGTGAAGTAGTTCCTCCTCATCTCAGTTTTGAAAGAGCAGCCCCTTATTCTAAGACTATGTCCCCTAGTTCTAGTCTCACCCGTCATCGGGAACATCCTCCCCGCATCCACCCGATCCAACCCCTTCACAATCTTATATGTTTCAATAAGATCGCCTCTCATTCTTCTGAACTCCAATGAGTAGAGTCCCAATCTACCCAACCTCTCCTCATATGACCACCCCCTCATCCCCGGGATTAACCGAGTGAACCATTTTTGCACTGCCTCGAGAGCAAGGATGTCTTTCCTTAAGTAAGGACACCAAAACTGTATGCAGTATTCCAGGTGCGGTCTCACCAATACCTTGTACAACTGAAGCAATACCTCCCTATTTTTATATTCTATCCCCCTAGCAATGAAAGCCAACATTCCATTTGCCTTCTTAATCCTGCATACTAAAATTTTGAGTTTCGTGCACCAGGACCCCCAGATGCCTTTGCACTTCAGTACTCTCCAGTTTCTTGCCATTAAGATAATAAATTGCTCTAGGATTTTTCCTGCCAAAGTGCATCACCTCACACTTTCCAGTGTTGTATTCCATCTGCCAAATCTCTGCCCACTTACTTAGCCTGTCTATGTCCCCTTGCAGGTTTTTTATGTCCTCCTCACTCACTACTTTCCCTCCCATCTTTGTATCATCTGCAAATTTTGATATGTTACACTTGGTCCCTTCCTCCAAATCGTTAATATAGATTGTAAAGAGTTGGGGACCCAGCACTGACCCCTGTGGAACACCACTAGTTACTGATTGCCAGTCTGAGAATGAACCATTTATCCCAACTCTTTGCTTTCTGTTAGATAGCCAATCCTCTATCCATGCCAGAATATTACCCCCAATCCCGTGATTTTTTACCTTAAGCAATAATCTTTTGTGTGGCACCTTGTCAAATGCCTTTTGGAAGTCTAAATACACTACGTCCACTGGTTCCCCTTTATCCACTCTATATGTTACTTCCTCAAAGAACTCCAGCAAATTTGTCAAGCATGACTTCCCCTTCGTAAAACCATGCTGACTTTGTCCTATTAAATTATGATTATCCAAATGTCCTGTTACTGTTTCCTTAATAATGGACTCCAAAATTTTACCTACCACAGATGTTAGGCTAACCGGTCTATAGTTACCAGCCTTCTGTCTACTGCCCTTTTTAAATAAGGGTGTTACATTAGCAGTTTTCCAGTCTGCCGGGACCTTAGCGGAATCCAGGGAGTTTTGAAAAATTATTACCAATGCATCTACAATCCCTACCGCCACTTCCTTCAAGACTCTAGGATGTAAGCCATCAGGTCCAGGTGATTTATCCGCCTTGAGTCCCATTATTTTACCGAGTACCACTTCCTTAGTGATTTTGATCGTGTTTAGCTCCTCTCCCCCTATAGCCCCCTGTTTGTCCAGTGTTGGGATATTCTTAGTGTCCTCTACTGTAAAGACTGATACAAAATATTCATTCAGTGTTTTTGCCATCTCCATATTTCCCACCATTAATTTCCCGGTCTCATCCTCTAAGGGACCAACATTTACTTTAGCCACCCTTTTTCTTTTTATATAACTATAAAAACTCTTACAGTAAAAATAATGAGGAGGAGGAATTCCTTGAGTGTTTAAGGGATGGTTATCTGGATCAATATGTCGAGGAACCAACTCGGGAACAGGCTATATTGGACTGGGTACTGTGCAATGAGAAGGGACTAATTAGTAATCTTGTTGTACGGGGACCCTTGGGTCAGAGCGATCATAACATGATCGATTTCTCACTCGAAATGGAGAGCGAAGAAATTGACTCAGATACTAAGGTCCTGAATTTAAACAAGGGGAATTATGATGCCATTAGACGGGAACTGAGTAGGTCTGATTGGACAACGTTCCTGGGAGGACTGGAGGTAGATAAACAATGGCAAGCATTTAAAGGTAGAATGACAAAATTGCAAAAATTGTTTATACCAATCTGGCATAAAAGGAAATCTAAAAAGGTGACTCAACCGTGGATAACAGGGGAAATTAGAGACAGCATAAAATCCAAAGATAGGGCGTATAAATTAGCCAAAAAAAGCGCCAGAGCGGAAGATTGGGAACAGTCTAAGATAGAGCAAAGGAGGACAAAGGGCTTAATCAAGAGGGGCAAAATAGCTTACGAAAGCAAGCTGGCGGAAAATATAAAAACTAACTCCAAAAGCTTTTATAAGTATATCAAGAGGAAAAGACTGGTGAAAACCAAAGTTGGCCCATTGCAGTCAGATACGGGGGAATATATAACGGGAAATAAAGAAATGGCAGACCAACTAAATGCATACTTTGGGTCAGTCTTTACGAAGGAAGACACAAAAAACCTCCCTGGGATATCGGGAAAAATAGGGACATTTGCAAAGGAGGAACTGACGCAAGTCAATATCTCTAAGGATATGGTGTTAAGGAAGCTAAAGGGATTGAAGGCGGACAAATCCCCAGGGCCTGATAACATGCATCCTAGGGTGCTGAAGGAGGTGGCCCTAGAGATAGCGGATGCACTAAGTATGATTTTTCAGAATTCATTAGACTCGGGAACAGTGCCCATGGATTGGAGGGTAGCTAACGTTACCCCACTATTCAAAAAGGGGGGTAGGGAAAAAGCAGGTAATTACAGACCTGTAAGCCTTACATCAGTTGTGGGCAAAATGCTGGAGTCCATCATTAAGGATGAAATAGCGGAGCACTTAGCAAATGGGGACAGGATAGGACAGAGTCAACATGGATTTACAAAGGGTAAATCGTGCTTGACTAATCTATTGGAATTTTTTGAGGGAGTAACTAGTAAAATAGATGGGGGAGAGCCAGTAGATGTGGTGTACCTGGACTTCCAAAAGGCCTTCGATAAGGTCCCACATAAAAGATTAGCAGGGAAAATTGAAGCTCATGGGATAAAGGGGAAAGTATTGACGTGGATAGAGAACTGGCTGTCAGATAGAAAACAGAGAGTTGGAATAAACGGCTCATTTTCTGAATGGCTGGCAGTAACAAGTGGGGTACCACAGGGATCTGTCCTGGGTCCCCAGCTGTTCACAATTTACATTAATGACCTGGATCAGGGAGTCGGATGCAGCATTTCCAAATTTGCAGACGACACTAAACTAGGAGGAGGGGTGGGCTCAGAGGAGGAGACCAGGAAGCTCCAGAGCGATTTGGACAGACTGGGTGATTGGGCGGATAAATGGCAGATGCACTATAATGTGGACAAGTGCGAAGTTATCCACCTTGGGTGCAGGAACGGGAGGGCAAATTATTATTTAAATGGCAATAAATTGGGAGAGGGGGAAGTACAGAGAGACCTGGGTGTTCTTGTACACCAGTCACTGAAGGCGAGCATGCAGGTGCAACAGGCGATCAAGAAGGCAAACGGTATGCTGGCCTTCATAGCAAAAGGGTTGGAATACAGGAACAGGGATACCTTGCTGCAGCTGTACAGGGCACTGGTGAGACCACAGCTCGAGTACTGTGTACAGTTTTGGTCGCCTCATCTGAGGAAAGATGTTCTTGCCATGGAGGGGGTGCAGCGGCGATTCACCAGGCTGATACCAGGAATGGCGGGATTGACCTATGAGGAGAGACTATGTAGTTTAGGGATGTACACACTGGAGTTTAGAAGATTGAGAGGGGACCTCATAGAAGTGTATAAAATTCTGACAGGTCTAGACAGACTAGATGCAGAAGGAATGTTTCCCTTGGCGGGTGAGAACAGAACTAGAGGACATAATTTAAGGATAAGGGCTAAACCATTTAGGACAGAAATGAGGGGGAATTTCTTCACTCAGAGGGTGGTGAACCTGTGGAACTCATTGCCACAGAGGGCAGTGTACGCCAGCTCATTAAATATATTTAAGAGGGAATTAGATATATTTCTACAGGCAAAAGGGGTTAAGGGTTACGGAGAGAAGGCGGGGACGGGATACTGAATTGGAGGATCAGCCATGATCTCATTAAATGGCGGAGCAGGCTCGAAGGGCCGGATGGCCTACTCCTGCTCCTATCTTCTATGTATCTATGTATCTATGTATCTGTTTTTATATTTTTTGCTAATTTACTTTCATAATCTATCTTCCCTTTCTTAATCAATCTTTTTGTTATTTTTTGCTGCCTTTTAAAGTTTTCCCAATCCTCTGTCCTCCCACTAGATTTCGCTACCTTATATGCCCTTGTTTTTAGTCGAATACTATCCTTAATTTCTTTACTTAGCCACGGATGACTGTCCTTTCTTTTACACCCTTTTCTTTTCAGTGGAATATATTTTTTTTGGAAGTTGTAAAATAACTCCTTAAATGTACACCACTGATCATGTGTCGTCTTACCCTTTAATCTAATAGGATTAGAATAGACAGGGCTTGATGGCCGGCGTGGACACGATGGGCCGAAGGGCCTCTTTCTGTGCTGTATAACTCTATGGGGTAGAAATTAGGTCGCGCCCCATTTGGGGCGCAAATATCGTCCGGACGCAAATATTAGCGCCTGGCGCTAATTATCGGCACTGACAGGAAACTTCACTTTTACCGCCCCGGGAGGTGAGTGGAGCGCTAAAGCAGGCGCTGCACACCTCTCTTAAGGCGCAAAGGCCAAGGAGTGAGGCGCTAACTCAGCGCGCAAGCGCAGCGCAGCTGCTGCCAGTTAGCGAGGGAACACAGACACACTGGCGCCGGACACTTCTTAAAGCGGGGCGGGGCACTTGCTCCCCAGCCACACCCTGCTCATTGCAGCCTTGAATCTCAGCCTGGAGAGACCTGTAATCCATTTTGCTGCCAAGCATGGAGAGGGTGAGAGAAGGCGCTCATCGCTTCACCGAGCGGGCCTTGGATGCTCTGGTTGACGCAGTGGAGCGCAGACGATGTATGCTGTTCCCTGAGAGTGGCAGGAGGCCTTTGCCACGCGAGTTCAGAAGAGTGTGGAGGGAGGTGGCTCAGAGCGTCTCCTCCAGGAGCATGGTGCCCAGGACCCATACTCAATGCCGCAAAAAGTTCAACGACCTCACTCGGGTCGTCAGGGTGAGTGGCTTTTTCTCAATACCTCTCCATCCCTCCATCTCAACCTCACTCTATGGCCAGAGGGTCTTAAAACCCCAATGCACAACACTCATCCAACACCTATGGCCCTTTCATCAAACACACACACACATTCCACACTTTGCATACAGTAAGGGCTATTCACCTATGGGAGGCACATCAGGCAAGACCATTGCTGCATATTGTAAGGGCTATTCACCTATGGGAGGCACATCAGGCAAGACCATGGCTGTATATTGTAAGGGCTATTCACCTATGGGAGGCACATCAGGCAAGACCATGGCTGCATATTTACTCAGATGCTGTCCTTTTTCTTGCAGGCTAAGCTGGCTCATAATAGGAGACAGCAGCAACGGACAGGTGGAGGGCGGCTTCAGCTGCAACCTCTCAGCGATCTGTAGGAGCGCGTCCACAGGATTGTGGCAAGCCGGGTAATCGGTCCCGTCGCCACTGGAGACGCCGACCCCGTTCTGGACAGCAATGGTAAGGTCATCACCTTTTTGTCCTCTGTCCTTCCACTTGTCCCTCACAACACCAGCCTTTGACACTTTCAATTCAACTTGCTAACGCGCTGCACTTATTCCTCCCTTACTGCCACCCTGTCCTCACGCTAAAGCCACTCTTGTACCTCCCTGCTTTCAGATGGTGATTCACCAGCTGAGGAGACGGGCCCTGAAGCTGCCACTGGGAGTGATGCTGCAGCCGAGGAGGAAGAGTAAGCCAGAGCATCAGTGCCACCCTCTCCTGAGGAAGCCCATGCCCACACTGGGAACACGCCTTCCCCGGAGGGGAGCAGGGGGGAAGGGGCTGATGATGGTGAAGCTCCAGGACCCAGCGGGCTGCAGCAACGCCATGGGGGGGGGAGGGAAGAACGGGGGAGCAGGGGGGAAGGGGCTGATGATGGTGAAGTTCCAGGACCCAGCGGGCTGCAGCAACGCCATGGGGGGGGGAGGGAAGAACGGGGGCCTTCTCCCCAGAGGGAGAGTATGCCAGACACTCCTACTGCAATGGACGCAGAGGAGGAGCGGCTGATTGCAGAAATGAACACCCAGGCGGTGGGCATGCACACTGAGCTCATGGGTACAGTGGGAAGGGTGCCCGAATGCATTGAGCCACACTAAAGCTTAGTGCTGCAATTCAGTCACTGGCTGCCGTGATCCCACCTCTGACTGCTCTCATACAGACTCAGATGAAGGCCACGCGAGCACAGACTGCTGCCAACCTCGATGGTTCGTGCACATGTCCCCGGGGCTGTCACCGCGCCGCAGCAGGCCAGCAATCTGTTCTCCGGCAGATTGCTCCGGATGCTGAAGTGCTGCCCCGTGGGAGTGCCAGTGTGTCGGGCGAGCAGGGAGTTGCTGGCCTCTCTCACGATGACAGCATTCCTGCTGCCAACACTGTCACTTCTCCACTGCACTTGCCACCGCCTGTAGGACAGACTGCTGCCGCCCATGCAGAGTTGGTGCAGTCTGCAGCCGGGCCCTCCAGGCCCAGAAGTGGTCGAGGCCGTCCTTCAGGGGCATCTGCAGTGTCAGGGTCTGACAAGCAGCAGCCTTCCACCAGCCTTGCTGCAGCCACTGAGGTCCCATTACGGAGGAGCAGTAGGGTTAGAAGGGGGGAAGTGCGCAAGGGAAGGAGATCACCCTCGAAGGGCAAAAAGTAGGAGGTGTGACAAAATGCTGGTCATTTTTTTATTAAAGGCCGAGGTTCATGGTCCAACTTTTGTTTAGTGTTTTGGACATTATCTCCAGGTTGTGAGAACCAGTTATGTTATTGACTGTTTTTTTGTGTTTATTTCTATGAGTTTGTCATGAGGAATTGACACACACAGAGTTTGTAAAATAAATAAGTTTCTGTATTCAAAATATACATGGCTGGTGGTTGGAATTATTGGTGCCTTGGCCGGCTTAGGGGTTGCGTGCTGGGTTGATTAGTGTTTGTAGCAATGGCAGGGGCCCTAGAAGCGGCTTGCTATTAGTCGTTGACGGACGGCCCTTGCAGTTTGACCATTGTGGTGCTACTGATGATCATCGTCCTCGTCCTCTTCCTCCTCTTCCTCCTCCTCCTCTGGTGACATTGGCTGGGTCCTGAGGATTGCCATGTTGTGCAACATGCAGCACACGACTACGAAGTTCGAAACTTGCTCAGGCGAGTACTGCAGGGCTCCTCCGGAATGGTCCAGACAGCGGAACCGTTGTTTCAGCACGCCGATTGTGCACTCAATAATGTTCCTGGTTGCTTGATGGCTTTCATTGTACCGCAGCTCAGCAGGGGTGTTTGGCGTACGGAGCGGTGTCATCAGCCAGGTGCTCAATGCGTACCCCTGTCCCCCAGAAGCCAACCAACTGGCTGATGCGGTGCCTCGAAAACTTCTGCCACAGTAGTCTGGCGCAGGATGAAAGCATCGTGGCAGCTGCCCGGATAGTGGGCATTGACAGCGAGTATCACCTGTCTGTGGTCACAGACCAACTGCACATTCAAGGAATGGAACCCCTTTCTGTTCCTGAATTCCTCTGCATTCTCTCGCGGAGCACGCAAAGCCACATGCGTGCAGTCAATGGCGCCCTGCACCATGGGGAAGCCCGCTACCCTCGCAAAGCCCAGAGCACGGTCACGCTGCTTGTCTGGGGTCATAGGGAAAGAGATGAAGTCTCGTCTCCTTCTGAAGAGGGCATTGGTGACCTGCCGGATGCAGCGATGCACCGCAAACTGGGAGATATTGGCGAGGTCCCCAACAGCAGCTTGGAATGAGCCAGTGGCGTAGAAGTTCAAAGCCACTGTGACCTTCACTGCCACCGACAGAGACGTCCTGGACCTCAGCTGAGGCTGCAGATCTGGCTGCAGCAGGTGGCAGAGCTCAGTGACCACCTCCTTGCTGAATCGCAGCCTTCGCAAACACAGCTCCTCGGACATATGGATGTAGGAGAGCTGTTCACGATATACCCTGGGAGGGTAAGCTCTCCTGTATATGCGCCTGATGGCCCTCCTCCGTCTGGCCATCATTGCCACTCTCTGTCTGCGTCTCGGTATCCTCCGATTCAGCTGGAGCAGGACGACGCCCCCAATCATTGCAGCCCCCATATTCTCTTTGCCAGAAAAGTAATGAGGTACAGCAACTAAAGTAGCAACAAAGTTAGGATGAATAGGCAAAACTACCTCACAAAGCGTTGAGTCAATGTAGAAGTCTCTCTCTCTCTCTCTCCGAATCTCTCTCTCTCTCTCAGAACGAGTGGTGCATAAATGTCGACCACAGAAAAAGACAGGAAGAGGCCCCCTTTAAATAGCGCCCCCCCCAGCCCCACACCGATTGATAACGTTCCAGTCTTCCGGTCGTTGGAAGCGCCAGGCGGTAAGGCAGGGGGCGCCACTCAATTTCCGCTCCGGGGCGCCCCAAGGGCGTTGCACCATGGAATGACGTCACAATCTGCGCGCGCAGGTGGTCGCAGCGGTAAGTTTTAGCGCTGCCGCACAATCTCAAGTTAAGTTCTCGAGCGGCGCAAACATCACTGCGCCCGGGCGTTAGCGGCTTAACGCCCCATTAGCGCCCTCTTAAGGCGCTAACGGGAGGCGCAACCAAGTGAATTTTTACCCCTATGACTCCATGGGGTAAAAATTCAGTATCGCCCCGTTTGGGGCGCGATTATCGGCCCTGCGCAAAGTTTAGCGTCTGGCACTAATTATCGCTTCCGACTGCAAACTTGGCTTTTATCGCCTCTCTTAAGGCGCAAAGGCCGAGGAGCGAGGCACTAACTCAGAGCGCCGGTGCAGCGCAGGTGCTGTCAGTTAGCGATGGAACACAGACACACTGGCGCCGGACAGTTCTTGAAGGGGAGGGTTGATCTTGCTCTCCAGCCACACCCTGCTCATTGGAGCCTTGAATCTCAGCCTGGAGAGAACTGTGCAGCCAAGGACTATGGAGAGGGCCAGGGAGCGAGCACATTGCTTCAGTGAGCAGGCCTTGGCGGCTCTGGTTGGCGCGGTGGAGCGCAGAAGATCAATACTGTACCCAGAGAGTGGCAGGAGGCCTTTGCCACGCGAGTACAGAAGAGTGTGGAGGGAGGTGGCTCAGAGCGTCTCCTCCAGGAGCATGGTGCCCAGGACCCATATACAATGTAGAAAAAAGTTCAACGACCTCACTCGGGTCGTCAGGGTGAGTGGCTTTTTTTCAATACCTCTCCATCCCTCCATCTCAACCTCACTCTATGGCCAGAGGGTCTTAAAACCCCAATGCCCAACACTCATCCAACACCTATGGCCCTCTCATGAAACACACATGCACAGTCCACACTTTGCATACAGTAAGGGCTATTCATCTATGGGAGGCACATCAGGCAAGACCATGGCTGCATACAGTAAGGGCTATTCACCTATGGGAGGCACATCAGGCAAGACCATGGCTGTATATTTACTCAGATGCTGTCCTTTTTCTTACAGGCCAAGCTGGCTCATAATAGGAGACAGCAGCAACGGACAGGTGGAGGGCGGCCTCAGCTGCAACCCCTCAGCGATCTTGAGGCGCGCGTCCAGAGGATTGTGGCAAGCCGGGTGATCGGTCCCGTCGCCACTGGAGACGCCGACCCCGTTCTGGACAGCAATGGTAAGGTCATCACCTTTTTGTCCTCTCTCCTTCCACTTGTACCTCACAACACCAGCCTTTGACACTTTCAATCCAACTTACTAAATCGCTGCACTCATTCCTCCCTTACTGCCACCCTGTCCTCACGCTAAAGCCACTCTTGTACCTCCCTGCTTTCAGCCAGCTGAGGAGACGGGCCCTCAAGCTGCCAGTGGGAGTGAAGCTGCAGGCGAGGAGGAAGATGAAGGTGGAGCATCAGCGCCACCCTCTCCCGAGGAAGCCCATGCCCACACTGGGAACACGCCTTACCTGGAGGGGAGCAGGGGGGAAGGGTCTGATAAGGGTGAAGCTCCAGGACCCAGCGGGCTGCAGCAACGCCATGGGGGTAGGGAAGCTCAGGGGCCTTCTCCCCGGAGGGAGAGTATGCCAGCAAGTCCTACTGCACTGGACGCAGAGGAGGAGCGGCTGATCGCTGAAATGAACACCCAGGCGGTGGGCATGCACACTCAGCTCATGGGTGCAGTGGGAAGGGTGCCCGAATGCATTGAATCACTAGCAAGGAGTGTGGAGCACTACGCTGTAGCACAGGCGGATGCCACGCAAATGTTTAGTGCTGCAATTCAGTCGCTGGCTGCCGTGATCCAATCTCAGACTGGTCTCATGCAGACTCAGATTGAGGCCACGCGAGCACTGACTGCTGCCATTGTCGCTGGTTCACACACATTTCCCCGGGGCTCTCACCGCGCCGCAGCAGGCCAGCAATCTGTGCTCCAGCAGATTGCTCCGGATGCTGAAGTGCTGCCCCGTGGGAGTGCCAGTGTGTCGGTCGAGCAGGGAGTTGCTGTCCTCTCTCAAGATTGAGAAGTCGCACAACACCAGGTTACATTTGTCCAACACCACCAACACAACACCAGCAACATTTGTCCACCCCAGTCCAACACCGGCATCTCCGCATCATACTCTCTCAAGATGACAGCATTCCTGCTGCCACCACTGTCACTTCTCCACTGCACTTGCCACCGCCTGTAGGACAGACTGCTGCCGTCCATGCAGAGTTGGTGCAGTCTGCAGCCGGGCCCTCCAGGCCCAGAGCTGGTCGAGGCCATCCTTCAAGGGCATCTGTAGTCACAGGTTCTGACAGTCAGCAGCCTTCCAGCAGCCTTGCTGCAGCCACAGGGGTCCCATTACGGAGGAGCAGTAGGGTGGGAAGGGGGGGAAGTGCGCAAGGGAAGGAGATCACTCTCGAAGGGCAAAAAGTAGGAGGTGTGACAAAATGTTGGTCATTTTTTTAAATTAAAGGCCGAGGTTCGTGGTCAAACTTTTGTTTAGTGTTTTGGACATTATCTCCAGGTTGTGAGAACCAGTTAAGTTAATGACTGTTTCTTTGTGTTTCTTTCTATTAGTTTGTCATGAAGAAATGACACACAGAGTTTGTAAAATAAATAAGTTTTTGTATTCAAAATGTACATGTTTGGTCTTTGGAATCATTGCTGCCTTGGCCGGCTTAGGGGTTGCAGGTTGGTTTCATTCATGTTGTTCTCAATGGCAGAAGCCATTTCCTCAGCAGGGGCCTAGAAGCGGCTTGCTATCAGCCGTTGACGGACGGCCCTTCCAGTTTCTACATTGTGGGCCTCCCTCCCGCCTTGGTGCTGCTGATGATCATCCTCCTCCCCTTCCTCCTCCTCCTCTGGTGGTGCTCCAAGGCCTGGTGGCATTGGCTAGGTCCTGAGGATTGCCAGGTTATGCAGCATGCAGCACACAACAACAAAGAGGGAGACTCGCTCAGGCGAGTACTGCAGGGCTCCTCCAGAATGGTCCAGACAGCGGAACCGTTGCTTGAGCACGTCGATTGTGTGCTCAACGATGTTCCTGGTAGCTAGATGGCTCTCGTTGTACTGCAGCTCCGCAGGGGTGTTGGGCGTACGGAGCGGTGTCATCAGCCAGGTGCACAGTGGATATCCCTTGTCCCCGAGAAGCCAACCAACTGGGTGATGCGGTGCCTGGAAAAGTTCTGCCACAGTAGTCTGGCACAGGATGAATGCATCGTGGCACCTGCCAGGATAGCGGGCATTGACAGCGAGTATCAGCTGTCTGTGGTCACAGACCAACTGAACATTCAAGGAATGGAACCCCTTTCGGTTGCAGAAATCCTCTGCATTCTCATGCGGAGCACGCAAAGCCACATGCGTGCAGTCAATGGCGCCCTGCACCATGGGGAAGCCCGCTATCCTCGCAAAGCCCATAGCGCGTTCATGCTGCTTGGCCGGGGTCATGGGGAAAGAGATGTACTCTCGTCTCCTTTTAAAGAGGGCATTTGTGACCTGACGGATGCAGCAATGGACCGCGAACTGGGAGATATTGGCAATGTCCCCAGTAGCTGACTGAAATGAGCCGGTGGCATAAAAGTTCAGAGCCACTGTTATCTTCACTGCCACCGACAGAGACGTCCTGGACCTCAGTTGAGGCTGCAGATCTGGCTGCAGCAGGTGGCAGAGCTCAGTGACCACCTCCTTGCTGAAGCGCAGCCTTCGCAAACACTGCTCCTCAGACATATTAATGTTGGCGAAATACCCTGGGAGGGTAAGGTCTCCTGTACAGAGGCCTGTTGGCCCTCCTCCATCTGGCCATGATTGCCACTCTCTCTCTGCGTCTCTGTGTCCTCCGATTCTGCTGTCGCAGGACGACGCCCCCAATCATTGCAGCCCCCATAGTCTCTTGGCAATCAGAGTTATGAAGCTCAAAAACCAAAGTACCTGCAAATTTATGCTCAGTAGCCAAAACTACCTCACACAGCGTTGACTCAATGCAGAAGTCTCTTTTTCTCTCTCTCAAAATCTCTCTCTCTCTCTCAGAACGAGTTGTGCAAAAATGTCTACCACAGAGAAAGCCAGGAAGAGGCCCCCTTTAAATAGCGTCCCCCCAGCCCCACAGCGACTGGGAAGCGTTCCAGTCTACCTGTCGCTGGTTGTGCCAGGCGGAAAGGAGGGGGGCGCCACTCAATTTCCGTTCCGGGGCGCTCCAAGGGCGTTGCACGCTCGAATGACATCAAGATCTGCGTGCGCAGGAGATCGGGACGGTATTGTTTAGCGCCGCTGCAAAATCGCCGGTCAATTTCGCGAGAGGCACAGATATCGCCGCGCACGGGCGCTAGTTGCTTTGCGCCCCATTAGCGCCCTCTTAAGGCACTAACGGGAGGCGCAAACCAACTGAATTTTTCCCCCTATGACTCTAATCCCACTGCCCCACTCTCACCCCTTAGCCCTGTATCAATCCCAAACTAAATGCACTGCCACGCTCTCTCCCCATAGGCCTGTATCAATCCCAAACTAAATGCACTGCCCCACTCTCTCCCCATAGGCCTGTATCAAAATGCACTGCCCCACTCTCTCCCCAAAGCCCTGTATCAATCCCAAACTAAATGCACAGCCCCACTCTCTCCCCATAGCCCTGTATCAATCCCAAACTAATCCCACTGCCCCGCTCTCACCCCTTAGCCCTGTATCAATCCCAAACTAAATGCACAGCCCCACTCTCTCCCCATAGCCCTGTATCAATCCCAAACTAATCCCACTGCCCCGCTCTCTCCCCATAGCCCTGTATCAATCCCCAAACTAATCCCACTGCCCCGCTCTCTCCCCAAAGCCCTGTATCAATCCCCAAACTAATCCCACTGCCCCGATCTCTCCCCAAAGCCCTGTATCAATCCCAAACTAATCCCACAGCCCCGCTCTCTCCCCATAGGCCTGTATCAATCCCCAAACTAATCCCACTGCCCCGCTCTCTCCCCAAAGCCCTGTATCAATCCCCAAACTAATCCCACTGCCCCGCTCTCTCCCCAAAGCCCTGTATCAATCCCAAACTAATCCCGCTGCTCCACTCTCTCCCCATAGTCCTGTATCAATCCCAAACGAATACCATTGCCTCACTCTCAACCCATAGCCCTGTATGAACATGTCGTTTTGGATGGATTCCCTTCTTAAGGGCAACTAAGGATGGGTAAGAAATGTTGGCCTTGGCAGCAATGCCCACACCCCGAGAATAAATAAAATAAAGTGGTTTGTGCAGAGAGCTTGGGTCTGTGTAGTATACTCGGCTAGGCATATGATATGTGAGGTGGCAGAATGCGAAGGGCCGAGCTGGTGCCGAACCCAGGGGTGAGAGTTCCACAGGCTCTGCCACTCACCATGTCATAGATAGATGAGACAAAGTTGACCATGATGGCGAGAAGCATGAGGGAGGTTCTGACGCTGTACGTCTCTTGAATCCAGTTGCAGAGTTCATGCAGGGCCTTTGGGAGACAGTTGAAGCCCTCAGCCAAGGTGCAGAGCAGCAGCCAGCAGTAAATGAGCACGATGGAGACGAAATGGCCGATCCTCATTTCTTGCCTGTGGGCAGAAGACACGTGAGTGGTTTTGCGTGTAAGACATATTGCCAAACACTTCACATACAACAAAATCCAGTGACCGCTGTTATGTGGCTTAATCTGGCAGCCATATTGCACACAGCACGATCCCATAAGCAGCAGTGAGATGAATGACTGTTAATCTATTTCTGGTCTTGTTGGGAGGAATGCTGTCCAGAATACGAAGGGAAGCTGCTGCGTACCACCAACAGTTCAACACTACTGCACTGAGCTCTCAGTTTAGATCATATGCTGATGTCCTCCATTTAAAGGCTATGGGGTCAATTGGTACTCCCCAAAAGTTAAAATCGAACCCATGCCCTGGGGTTTGGGGGTGGAAGCGTGTGCATGAGCGGCCTTCAATTGGTGGCCCTCGCTGCAGCATGGTTCCAGGGAGTGTCAGTCTAGAGTATGTGTTCTCAACCTAGAATGGGGTTTCAACTTCTCCCTTGTGACTCAGGTACTGCCCATTGAGCCAAGCTGACAATCGAGGCCAATATTCCAAGGCCTCAGGCAATCACACTGCCCATATTAGTTGAAGCAGAGATTCTGGGATGTCTCTCAGGAGCCCAAGACTCTCCTCTGCACCCAGGGTCACTGACCCCACTGCGCAACCCCCTAACTGCAAAGGACCCTTTACCCTGGTCACCTCAACACCTGTTTGTTGTTCCTGGCTACCCCTTGGAGACACCATCCATGGAAATAGCATCAGCTTCAACACCCAGCTCCACCCACACCCCTCCCCCACACCCAGCTCCACCCCCACACCCACCCCCACACCCAGCTCCACCCCTCCCCCACACCCACCCCCTCCCCCACCCCCAGCTCCACCCCTCCCCCACCCCCACCCCTCCCCCACACCCACCCCCAACCCTCCCCCACCCCCAGCACCACCCCCACCCCTCCCCTAGCTCCCCCCCACCCCTCGCCCACACCCACCCCCACCCCTCCCCCCCAGCTCCACCCCCACCCCTCCCCCACACCCAGCTCCACCCCCGCCCCTCCCCCACACCCAGCTCCACCCCCGCCCCTCCCCTCCCCCACACCCAGCTCCACCCCCGCCCCTCCCCCACACCCAGCTCCACCCCCACCCCTCCCCCACCCCCACACCCAGCTCCACCTCCGCCCCTCCCCCACACCCTGCTCCACCCCCACCCCTCCCCCACACCCAGCTCCACCCCCACCCCTCCCCCACCCCCACCCCCGCCCCTCCCCCACACCCAGCTCCTCCCCTCCTCTCCCTTTGTGTTGTCAGACTGCTGACCTGACATCTAGTGCTGGATGAGCCACAACCTCCTTCAGTTAAAGGGAGTTAAGTGGAAGACCAAAGCCATTAATTTCAGTCCCTGCCACAAACTCCGTTCTCTAGCCACCAATTCCATTTCTCTCTCTGGCCACCGTCTGACCAGTCTGTTGGCAATTTCAGCTTCCTATCTGACCCCGAGCTGAGCTTCCAACCCCATATCCTCTCCATCACCAAGACTGCCTACTTCCACCTCCGTAACATTGGCCGACTCTGCTCCTCTCTCAGCCCATCCATGCTTTTGTCAACTCCAGACTCAACTATTCCAATGCTCTCCTCCACCCTCTCAACCTCCACCCTCCATAAGCTTCAGGTCATTCAAAACTCTGCTGCCCAGATCCTAACTGGCACCGAATCCCGTTCACCCATCACCCCTGTGCTCGCTGGCTTACACTGGCTCCGGTCCAGCAACACCTTGAATTTATAATTCTCATCCTTGTGTTTTAATCCCTCCATGGCCTCCCCCCACCTCGCTCTCCTCCTTGAAGTCCTTCCATTTCTTTGACCAAGCTTTTGGACACCCCTCCTAATATCTCCTAATTACCTCTCTTTGACGTTTTTTCTACCTTACAAATGCATGTTGCTGCTGTTGTTGTTGCCACGGTTACCTGCAGGAATAGTGCGCTGCACTGCTTTAGAATATCACTAGAAGGCGATGAATGCATATTGTGCTTCCAAATAGTACCTCCCACAGGCTGTGGCAGCTCCCAGCATAGCTTCGGGCCATGGTTGATGGGTATGTAAAATTGGAACACTACCATCACCTTCCTCCTGATACCAGCAAACTCATTGCTCATGTGGAGCCAGGATAGAGGAACTGGAAGGTGTCTTTGACTTGGCCAATGACCTGTCTCTATACAGCTCACATCTTTACCTTCACTGGAGTGTTGCCTTCTGTCCCAGTTACACCCGCCCTTCACTGGAGTGTTGCCTTTAGCCCCAGTTACACCCGCCCTTCACTGGAGTGTTGCCTTTAGCCCCAGTTACACCCGCCCTTCACTGGAGTGTTGCCTTCTGTCCCAGTTACACCCGCCCTTCACTGGAGTGTTGCCTTCTGCCCCAGTTACACTCGCCCTTCACTGGAGTGTTGCCTTCTGTCCCAGTTACAGCTGCCCTTCACTGGAGTGTTGCCTTCTGCCCCCCTTGCACCCGCCCTTCACTGGAGTGCTGCCTTCTGCCCCAGTTACACTCGCCCTTCACTGGAGTGTTGCCTTCTGCCCCCCTTGCACCCGCCCTTCACTGGAGTGCTGCCTTCTGCCCCAGTTACACTCGCCCTTCACTGGAGTGTTGCCTTCTGCCCCAGTTACACCCGCCCTTCACTGGAGTGTAGCCTTCTGCCCCAGTTACAGCCGCCCTTCACTGGAGTGCTGCCTTTCTGCCCCAGTTACACCCGCCCTTCACTGGAGTGCTGCCTTCTGCCCCAGTTACACTCGCCCTTCACTGGAGTGCTGCCTTCTGCCCCAGTTACAGCCGCCCTTGACTGGAGTGTTGCCTTTAGCCCCAGTTTCACCCGCCCTTCACTGGAGTGCTGCCTTCTGCCCCAGTTACACTCGCCCTTCACTGGAGTGCTGCCTTCTGCCCTAGTTACAGCCGCCCTTGACTGGAGTGTTGCCTTTAGCCCCAGTTACACCCGCCCTTCACTGGAGTGCTGCCTTCTGCCCCAGTTACACCCGCTCTTCACTGGAGTGTTGCCTTCTGCCCCAGTTACACCCGCCCTTCACTGGAGTGCTGCCTTCTGCCCCAGTTACACCCGCCCTTCACTGGAGTGCTGCCTTCTGCCCCAGTTACACCCGCCCTTCACTGGAGTGTTGCCTTCTGCCCCAGTTACACCCGCCCTTCACTGGAGTGTTGCCTTCTGCCCCAGTTACACCCGCCCTTCACTGGAGTGTTGCCTTCTGCCCCAGTTACACCCGCCCTTCACTGGAGTGTTGCCTTCTGCCCCAGTTACACCCGCCCTTGTTTGTTGCAGTACTGCTAACCTTTCAGTATCAAAGGGAGTTGTACAGCCCCAATGTCTCCGCTCCACCACCCTTAACAATCAGTCCATTGTTATGTCCCCATCATAACTTATCCTTTAATGGTTATGTGCAGCCCTTTACGAGCTGCTCGCCAGCCAGGTTATCTGCTCTCCGGCTGTGTGCTGAACGAGGGAATCCCGTTGGGAAATTGGGCACAACTTTCCCCGCAGGCACCAGCGCAAGCCTGTCTTTCTTCCAGCTGATGATTAGTGCAGATGTGCGACTATCCAGGAGAGTCGAGGAGACTTTCACCAATGACCGTGGGCTGATTTCAGCAGCAGCCCACAGAGGTTAAAGGAGGCGCTAACTAATGCTGCCACTGACTGCTGAGTACAAAACTGGATGGAGAGCAGGGAGCAAGGTCTGGGAGGAGAGATGATAAATCGGGCGGAACTCCATGGCAATAGGTTGGCTTCAGTAGCAATATTGTGAAGATCCCCCTTCCTCCCCATTAAATTTCCCCAGGACACGGGCACAGAATATATTTAGGGTTAGGGTTAGGGTTAAATTTCCCCATGACACGGGCACAGAATATATTTAGGGTTGGGGTTGGGGTTAGGGTTGGGGTTACATTTCCCCAGGGTTAGGGTTGGGGTCGGGGTGGGGGGGGGGGTGGGGGTGGGGGTGGGGGTGGGGGTCGGGGGTGGGGGTAGGGGTTGGGGTTGGGGTTGGGGTTGGCGTTAGGGTTAGGGTTAGGGTTGGGGTTGGGATCGGGGTCAGGGTCAGGGTCAGGGTTGGGGTCGGGGTCGGGGTTAGGGTTACATTTCCCCAGGACACGGGCACAGAATATATTTCCCCACAAAAAAGCCAAATAAGTACAGAACCCAAGTGTCGCCCGTGGAATTCTTTGTGTTCGAATATCACAGAGTGTGATTTCAAGCAATAAATACTTTCTTGATTATAGTCTGGCGGAGAAAAGCTACTCTGCAAATTCCAAATCGTCTGAAACTCTTCTCCCAGTATTCTGCAGCCTCTCAAAGAGCAGATGATATCGTAATGACATGGCAACACAGCAACAAGGGAACATAGTGACAGCAACAAGGGAACATAGTGACATAGCAACATGGGAACATAGTGACACAGCAACATGGGAACATAGTGACACAGCAACATGGGAACATAGTGACACAGCAACAAGGGAACATAGTGACACAGCAACATGGGAACATAGTGACACAGCAACAAGGGAACATAGTGACACAGCAACATGGGAACAGTGACACAGCAACATGGGAACATAGTGACACAGCAACATGGGAACATAGTGACAGCAACATGGGAACATAGTGACACAGCAACATGGGAACAGTGACACAGCAACATGGGAACATAGTGACACAGCAACAAGGGAACATAGTGACACAGCAACATGGGAACAGTGACACAGCAACATGGGAACATAGTGACACAGCAACATGGGAACATAGTGACACAGCAACAAGGGAACATAGTGACACAGCAACATGGGAACAGTGACACAGCAACATGGGAACATAGTGACACAGCAACATGGGAACATAGTGACACAGCAACAAGGGAACATAGTGACACAGCAACATGGGAACATAGTGACAGCAACATGGGAACATAGTGACACAGCAACATGGGATCATAGTGACACAACAACATGGGAACATAGTGACATAGCGACAAGGGAACATAGTGACACAGCAACATGGGAACATAGTGACAAAGCAACAAGGGAACATAGTGACAGCAACATGGGAACATAGTGACACAGCAACATGGGAACATAGTGACACGGCAACAAGGGAACATAGTGACACAGCAACAAGGGAACATAGCGACACAGCAACATGGGAACATAGTGACACAGCAACATGGGAACACAGTGACACAGCAACAAGGGAACATAGTGACACAGCAACATGGGAACATAGTGACACAGCAACAAGGGAACATAGTGACACAGCAACAAGGGAACATAGTGACACAGCAACATGGGAACACAGTGACACAGCAACAAGGGAACATTTGACACAGCAACAAGGGAACATAGTGACACAGCAACAAGGGAACATAGTGACACAGCAACAAGGGAACATAGTGACACAGCAACAAGGGAACATAGTGACACAGCAACAAGGGAACATAGTGACACAGCAACAAGGGAACATAGTGACACAGCAACAAGGGAACATAGTGACATAGCAACAAGGGAACATAGTGACACAGCAACATGGGAACAGTGACACAGCAACATGGGAACATAGTGACACAGCAACATGGGAACATAGTGACACAGCAACATGGGAACATAGTGACAGCAACAAGGGAACATAGTGACACAGCAACATGGGAACATAGTGACACAGCAACATGGGAAAATAGTGACACAGCAACATGGGAACATAGTGACACAGCAACATGGGAACATAGTGACACAGCAACAAGGGAACATAGTGACACAGCAACATGGGAACATAGTGACAGCAACAAGGGAACATAGTGACAGCAACATGGGAACATAGTGACACAGCAACATGGGAACATAGTGACACAGCAACATGGGAACATAGTGATACAGCAACAAGAGAACATAGTGACACAGCAACATGGGATCATAGTGACACAACAACATGGGAACATAGTGACATAGCGACAAGGGAACATAGTGACACAGCAACATGGGAACATAGTGACAAAGCAACAAGGGAACATAGTGACAGCAACATGGGAACATAGTGACACAGCAACATGGGAACATAGTGACACGGCAACAAGGGAACATAGTGACACAGCAACAAGGGAACATAGCGACACAGCAACATGGGAACATAGTGACACAGCAACATGGGAACACAGTGACACAGCAACAAGGGAACATAGTGACACAGCAACATGGGAACATAGTGACACAGCAACAAGGGAACATAGTGACACAGCAACAAGGGAACATAGTGACACAGCAACATGGGAACACAGTGACACAGCAACAAGGGAACATTTGACACAGCAACAAGGGAACATAGTGACACAGCAACAAGGGAACATAGTGACACAGCAACAAGGGAACATAGTGACACAGCAACAAGGGAACATAGTGACACAGCAACAAGGGAACATAGTGACACAGCAACAAGGGAACATAGTGACACAGCAACAAGGGAACATAGTGACAGCAACAAGGGAACTTAGTGACACAGCAACAAGGGAACATAGTGACATAGCAACAAGGGAATATAGTGACACAGCAACATGGGAACATAGTGACACAGCAACAAGGGAACATAGTGACATAGCAACAAGGTAACAGAGTGACAGTAACAAGGGAACATAGTGACACAGCAACATGGGAACATAGTGACACAGCAACAAGGGAACATAGTGACAGCAACATGGGAACATAGTGACAGCAACATGGGAACATAGTGACACAGCAACAAGGGAACATAGTGACATAGCAACAAGGTAACATAGTTACAGCAACAAGGGAACATAGTGACACAGCAACAAGGGAACATAGTGACATAGCAACAAGGGAACATAGTGACACAGCAACAAGGGAACATAGTGACACAGCAACAAGGGAACATAGTGACACAGCAACAAGGGAACAGAGTGAGAGCAACATGGGAGCATAGTGACACAGCAACATGGGAACATAGTGACACAGCAACAAGGGAACATAGTGACACAGCAACAAGGGAACATAGTGACATAGCAACAAGGGAACATAGTGACACAGCAACAAGGTAACAGAGTGACACAGCAACAAGGGAACATAGTGACACAGCAACAAGGGAACATAGTGACATAGCAACAAGGGAACATAGTGACACAGCAACATGGGAACATAGTGACACAGCAACATGGGAACATAGTGACACAGCAACATGGGAACATAGTGACACAGCAACATGGGAACATAGTGACAGCAACAAGGGAACATAGTGACACAGCAACATGGGAACATAGTGACACAGCAACAAGGGAACATAGTGACAGCAACATGGGAACATAGTGACACAGCAACAAGGGAACATAGTGACAGCAACATGGGAACATAGTGACAGCAACATGGGAACATAGTGACAGCAACAAGGGAACATAGTGACAGCAACATGGGAACATAGTGACACAGCAACATGGGAACATAGTGACACAGCAACAAGGGAACATAGTGACACAGCAACAAGAGAACATAGTGACACAGCAACATGGGATCATAGTGACACAGCAACAAGGGAACATAGTGACACAGCAACAAGGGAACAGAGTGACACAGCAACATGGGAACATAGTGACATAGCGACAAGGGAACATAGTGACACAGCAACATGGGAACATAGTGACACAGCAACAAGGGAACATAGTGACACAGCAACAAGGGAACATAGTGACACAGCAACAAGGGAACATAGTGACACAGCAACATGGGAACATAGTGACACAGCAACATGGGAACATAGTGACACAGCAACATGGGAACATAGTGACACAGCAACAAGGGAACATAGTGACACAGCAACATGGGAACATAGTGACAGCAACAAGGGAACATAGTGACAGCAACATGGGAACATAGTGACACAGCAACATGGGAACATAGTGACACAGCAACATGGGAACATAGTGACACAGCAACAAGAGAACATAGTGACACAGCAACATGGGAACATAGTGACACACAACATGGGAACATAGTGACATAGCGACAAGGGAACATAGTGACACAGCAACATGGGAACATAGTGACAAGCAACAAGGGAACATAGTGACAGCAACATGGGAACATAGTGACACAGCAACATGGGAACATAGTGACACGGCAACAAGGGAACATAGTGACACAGCAACAAGGGAACATAGTGACACAGCAACATGGGAACATAGTGACACAGCAACATGGGAACACAGTGACACAGCAACAAGGGAACATAGTGACACAGCAACATGGGAACATAGTGACACAGCAACAAGGGAACATAGTGACACAGCAACAAGGGAACATAGTGACACAGCAACATGGGAACACAGTGACACAGCAACAAGGGAACATTTGACACAGCAACAAGGGAACATAGTGACACAGCAACAAGGGAACATAGTGACACAGCAACAAGGGAACATAGTGACACAGCAACAAGGGAACATAGTGACACAGCAACAAGGGAACATAGTGACACAGCAACAAGGGAACATAGTGACACAGCAACAAGGGAACATAGTGACAGCAACAAGGGAACTTAGTGACACAGCAACAAGGGAACATAGTGACATAGCAACAAGGGAATATAGTGACACAGCAACATGGGAACATAGTGACACAGCAACAAGGGAACATAGTGACATAGCAACAAGGTAACAGAGTGACAGTAACAAGGGAACATAGTGACACAGCAACATGGGAACATAGTGACACAGCAACAAGGGAACATAGTGACAGCAACATGGGAACATAGTGACAGCAACATGGGAACATAGTGACACAGCAACAAGGGAACATAGTGACATAGCAACAAGGTAACATAGTTACAGCAACAAGGGAACATAGTGACACAGCAACAAGGGAACATAGTGACATAGCAACAAGGGAACATAGTGACACAGCAACAAGGGAACATAGTGACACAGCAACAAGGGAACATAGTGACACAGCAACAAGGGAACAGAGTGAGAGCAACATGGGAGCATAGTGACACAGCAACATGGGAACATAGTGACACAGCAACAAGGGAACATAGTGACACAGCAACAAGGGAACATAGTGACATAGCAACAAGGGAACATAGTGACACAGCAACAAGGTAACAGAGTGACACAGCAACAAGGGAACATAGTGACACAGCAACAAGGGAACATAGTGACATAGCAACAAGGGAACATAGTGACACAGCAACATGGGAACATAGTGACACAGCAACATGGGAACATAGTGACACAGCAACATGGGAACATAGTGACACAGCAACATGGGAACATAGTGACAGCAACAAGGGAACATAGTGACACAGCAACATGGGAACATAGTGACACAGCAACAAGGGAACATAGTGACAGCAACATGGGAACATAGTGACACAGCAACAAGGGAACATAGTGACAGCAACATGGGAACATAGTGACAGCAACATGGGAACATAGTGACAGCAACAAGGGAACATAGTGACAGCAACATGGGAACATAGTGACACAGCAACATGGGAACATAGTGACACAGCAACAAGGGAACATAGTGACACAGCAACAAGAGAACATAGTGACACAGCAACATGGGATCATAGTGACACTGCAACAAGGGAACATAGTGACACAGCAACAAGGGAACAGAGTGACACAGCAACATGGGAACATAGTGACATAGCGACAAGGGAACATAGTGACACAGCAACATGGGAACATAGTGACAAAGCAACAAGGGAACATAGTGACACAGCAACATGGGAACATGGTGACAAAGCAACAAGGGAACATAGTGACACAGCAACATGGGAACATAGTGACACAGCAACAAGGGAACATAGTGACACAGCAACAAGGGAACATAGTGACAGCAACAAGGGAACATAGTGACACAGCAACAAGGGAACATAGTGACAGCAACAAGGGAACATAGTGACAGCAACAAGGGAACATAGTGACACAGCAACAAGGGAACATAGTGACACAGCAACAAGGGAACATAGTGACAGCAACAAGGGAACATAGTGACACAGCAACAAGGGAACATAGTGACAGCAACAAGGGAACATAGTGACACAGCAACAAGGGAACATAGTGACAGCAACAAGGGAACATAGTGACAGCAACAAGGGAACATAGTGACACAGCAACATGGGAACATAGTGACAGCAACAAGGGAACATAGTGACACAGCAACAAGGGAACATAGTGACAGCAACATGGGAACATAGTGACACAGCAACATGGGAACATAGTGACAGCAACAAGGGAACATAGTGACACAGCAACAAGGGAACATAGTGACAGCAACAAGGGAACATAGTGACAGCAACAAGGGAACATAGTGACAGCAACAAGGGAACATAGTGACACAGCAACAAGGGAACATATTGACAGCAACATGGGAACATAGTGACACATCAACAAGGGAACATAGTGACATAGCAACAAGGGAACATAGTGACACTGCAACAAGGGAACATAGTGACACAGCAACAAGGGAACATAGCGACATAGCAACAAGGGAACATAGTGACACAGCAACAAGGGAACATAGTGACAGCAACAAGGGAACATAGTGACAGCAACAAGGGAACATAGTGACACAGCAACAAGGGAACATAGTGACAGCAACAAGGGAACATAGTGACAGCAACATGGGAACATAGTGACACAGCAAAATGGGAACATAGTGACACAGCAACATGGGAACATAGTGACACAGCAACATGGGAACATAGTGACAGCAACAAGGGAACATAGTGACAGCAACAAGGGAACATAGTGACACAGCAACAAGGGAACATAGTGACAGAAACAAGGGAATATAGTGACAGCAACATGGGAACATAGTGACAGCAACAAGGGAACACAGTGACAGCAACAAGGGAACATAGTGACAGCAACAAGGGAACATAGCGACACAGCAACAAGGGAACATAGTGACACAGCAACAAGGGAACATAGTGACACAGCAACAAGGGAACATAGTGACACAGCAACAAGGGAACATAGTGACACAGCAACAAGGGAACATAGTGACACAGCAACAAGGGAACATAGTGACTGCAACAAGGGAACATAGTGACAGCAACAAGGGAACATAGTGACAGCAACATGGGAACATAGTGACAGCAACAAGGGAACATAGTGACACAGCAACAAGGAAACATAGTGACAGCAACAAGGGAACATAGTGACAGCAACATGGGAACATAGTGTCACAGCAACATGGGAACATAGTGACACAGCAACAAGGGAACATAGTGAAAGCAACATGGGAACATAGTGACAGCAACAAGGGAACATTGTGACAGCAACAAGGGAACATAGTGACACAGCAACATGGGAACATAGTGACACAGCAACATGGGTACATAGTGTCACAGCAACATGGGAACATAGTGACAGTAACATGGGAACATAGAGACACAGCAACATGGGAACAGTGACACAGCAACATGGGAACATAGTGACAGTAACATGGGAACATAGAGACACAGCAACATGGGAACATAGTGACGCAGCAACATGGGAACATAGTGACACAGCAACATGGGAACATAGTGACACAGCAAAATGGGAACATAGTGACCCAGCAACAAGGGAACATAGTGACATAGCAACAAGGGAACATAGTGACACAGCAACATGGGAACATAGTCACAGCAACAAGGGAACATAGTGACAGCATCATGGGAACATAGTGACAGCAACAAGGGAACATTGTGACAGCAACAAGGGAACATAGTGACACAGCAACATGGGAACATAGTGACACAGCAACATGGGTACATAGTGTCACAGCAACATGGGAACATAGTGACACAGCAACAAGGGAACATAGTGACACAGCAAAAAGGGAACATAGTGACACAGCAACAAGGGAACATAGTGACACAGCAACAAGGGAACATAGTGACACAGCAACAAGGGAACATAGTGACACAGCAACATGGGAACATAGTGACAGCAACAAGGGAACATTGTGACAGCAACAAGGGAACATAGTGACACAGCAACAAGGGAACATAGTGACACAGCAACATGGGAACATAGTGACACAGCAACATGGGAACATAGTGACAGCAACAAGGGAACATAGTGACACAGCAACAAGGGAACATAGTGACAGCAACAAGGGAATATAGTGACAGCAACAAGGGAACATAGTGACACAGCAACAAGGGAACACAGTGACAGCAACATGGGAACATAGTGACACAGCAACAAGGGAACATAGTGACATAGCAACAAGGGAACATAGTGACACAGCAACAAGGGAACATAGTGACACAGCAACAAGGGAACATAGTGACATAGCAACAAGGGAACATAGTGACAGCAACAAGGGAACATAGTGACAGCAACAAGGGAACATAGTGACACAGCAACAAGGGAACATAGTGACAGCAACAAGGGAACATAGTGACAGCAACATGGGAACATAGTGACACAGCAACAAGGGAACATAGTGACACAGCAACAAGGGAACATAGTGACACAGCAACAAGGGAACATAGTGACACAGCAACAAGGGAACATAGTGACACAGCAACAAGGGAACATAGTGACACAGCAACAAGGGAACATAGTGACACAGCAACAAGGGAACATAGTGACAGCAACATGGGAACATAGTGACACAGCAACAAGGGAACATAGTGACATAGCAACAAGGGAACATAGTGACACAGCAACAAGGGAACATAGTGACACAGCAACAAGGGAACATAGTGACACAGCAACAAGGGAACATAGTGACAGCAACAAGGGAACATAGTGACAGCAACAAGGGAACATAGTGACACAGCAACAAGGGAACATAGTGACAGCAACAAGGGAACATAGTGACAGCAACATGGGAACATAGTGACACAGCAAAATGGGAACATAGTGACACAGCAACAAGGGAACATAGTGACACAGCAACATGGGAAAATAGTGACACAGCAACATGGGAACATAGTGACAGCAACAAGGGAACATAGTGACAGCAACAAGGGAAAATAGTGACACAGCAACAAGGGAACATATGACAGCAAAAAGGGAACATAGTGACAGCAACATGGGAACATAGTGACAGCAACAAGGGAACACAGTGACAGCAACAAGGGAACATAGTGACAGCAACAAGGGAACATAGCGACACAGCAACAAGGGAACATAGTGACACAGCAACAAGGGAACATAGTGACACAGCAACAAGGGAACATAGTGACACAGCAACAAGGGAACAGAGTGACACAGCAACAAGGGAACATAGTGACACAGCAACAAGGGAACATAGTGACAGCAACAAGGGAACATAGTGACAGCAACAAGGGAACATTGTGACAGCAACAAGGGAACATAGTGACACAGCAACAAGGGAACATAGTGACAGCAACATGGGAACATAGTGACAGCAACAAGGGAACATAGTGACACAGCAACAAGGGAACATAGTGACAGCAACAAGGGAACATAGTGACAGCAACATGGGAACATAGTGACAGAGCAAAATGGGAACATAGTGACACAGCAACAAGGGAACATAGTGACAGCAACAAGGGAACATAGTGACACGCAACAAGGGAACATAGTGACAGCAACAATGGAACATAGTGACAGCAACATGGGAACATAGTGACACAGCAACAAGGGAACATAGTGACAGCAACATGGGAACATAGTGACACAGCAACATGGGAACATAGTGTCACAGCAACATGGGAACATAGTCACAGCAACAAGGGAACATAGTGACAGCAACATGGGAACATAGTGACAGCAACAAGGGAACATTGTGACAGCAACAAGGGAACATAGAGACACAGCAACATGGGAACAGTGACACAGCAACATGGGAACATAGTGACAGTAACATGGGAACATAGAGACACAGCAACATGGGAACATAGTGACGCAGCAACATGGGAACATAGTGATACAGCACCATGGGAACATAGTGACACAGCAAAATGGGAACATAGTGACCCAGCAACAAGGGAACATAGTGACATAGCAACAAGGGAACGTAGTGACACAGCAACATGGGAAAATAGTGACACAGCAACATGGGAACATAGTGACACAGCAACATGGGAACGTAGTGACACAGCAACATGGGAACACAGTGACACAGCAACATAGGAACATAGTGACACAGCAACAAGGGAACATAGTGACACAGCAACAAGGGAACATAGTGACACAGCAACATGGGAACATAGTGACACAGCAAGATGGGAACATAGTGACACGGCAACATGGGAACATAGTGACACAGCAACATGGGAACATAGTGACACTGCAACAAGGGAACAGAGTGACAGCAACATGGGAACATAGTGACACAGCAACATGGGAACATAGTGACACAGCAACAAGGGAACATAGTGACAGCAACATGGGAACATAGTGACACAGCAACATGGGAACATAGTGACACAGTAACAAGGGAACATAATGACAGCAACATGGGAACAGAGTGACAGCAACATGGGAGCATAGTGACACAGCAACATGGGAACACACAGACACAGCAACAAGGGAACATAGTGACAGCAACAAGGGAACAGAGTGACAGCAACATGGGAACATAGTGACAGCAACAAGGGAACATAGTGACACAGCAACATGGGAACATAGTGACAGCAACAAGGGAACATAGTGACACAGCAACAAGGTAACATAGTGACACAGCAACAAGGGAACATAGTGACATAGCAACAAGGGAATATAGTGACACAGCAACAAGGGAACAGAGTGAGAGCAACATGGGAACATAGTGACACAGCAACAAGGGAACATAGTGACACTGCAACAAGGGAACAGAGTGACACAGCAACAAGGGAACATAGTGACACAGCAACATGGGAACATAGTGACACAGCAACAAGGGAACATAGTGACAGCAACAAGGGAACATAGTGACACAGCAACAAGGGAACATAGTGACACAGCAACATGGGAACGTAGTGACACAGCAACAAGGGAACAGAGTGAGAGCAACATGGGAGCATAGTGACACAGCAACATGGGAACATAGTGACACAGCAACAAGGGAACATAGTGACACAGCAACAAGGGAACATAGTGACATAGCAACAAGGGAACATAGTGACACAGCAACAAGGTAACAGAGTGACACAGCAACAAGGGAACATAGTGACACAGCAACAAGGGAACATAGTGACATAGCAACAAGGGAACATAGTGACACAGCAACATGGGAACATAGTGACACAGCAACATGGGAACATAGTGACACAGCAACATGGGAACATAGTGACAGCAACAAGGGAACATAGTGACACAGCAACATGGGAACATAGTGACACAGCAACAAGGGAACATAGTGACAGCAACATGGGAACATAGTGACACAGCAACAAGGGAACATAGTGACAGCAACATGGGAACATAGTGACAGCAACATGGGAACATAGTGACAGCAACAAGGGAACATAGTGACAGCAACATGGGAACATAGTGACACAGCAACATGGGAACATAGTGACACAGCAACAAGGGAACATAGTGACACAGCAACAAGAGAACATAGTGACACAGCAACATGGGATCATAGTGACACAGCAACAAGGGAACATAGTGACACAGCAACAAGGGAACAGAGTGACACAGCAACATGGGAACATAGTGACATAGCGACAAGGGAACATAGTGACACAGCAACATGGGAACATAGTGACAAAGCAACAAGGGAACATAGTGACACAGCAACATGGGAACATGGTGACAAAGCAACAAGGGAACATAGTGACACAGCAACATGGGAACATAGTGACACAGCAACAAGGGAACATAGTGACACAGCAACAAGGGAACATAGTGACAGCAACAAGGGAACATAGTGACACAGCAACAAGGGAACATAGTGACAGCAACAAGGCAACATAGTGACAGCAACAAGGGAACATAGTGACACAGCAACAAGGGAACATAGTGACACAGCAACAAGGGAACATAGTGACAGCAACAAGGGAACATAGTGACACAGCAACAAGGGAACATAGTGACAGCAACAAGGGAACATAGTGACACAGCAACAAGGGAACATAGTGACAGCAACAAGGGAACATAGTGACAGCAACAAGGGAACATAGTGACACAGCAACATGGGAACATAGTGACAGCAACAAGGGAACATAGTGACACAGCAACAAGGGAACATAGTGACAGCAACATGGGAACATAGTGACACAGCAACATGGGAACATAGTGACAGCAACAAGGGAACATAGTGACACAGCAACAAGGGAACATAGTGACAGCAACAAGGGAACACAGTGACAGCAACAAGGGAACATAGTGACACAGCAACAAGGGAACATAGTGACAGCAACATGGGAACATAGTGACACATCAACAAGGGAACATAGTGACATAGCAACAAGGGAACATAGTGACACAGCAACAAGGGAACATAGTGACACAGCAACAAGGGAACATAGCGACATAGCAACAAGGGAACATAGTGACACAGCAACAAGGGAACATAGTGACAGCAACAAGGGAACATAGTGACAGCAACAAGGGAACATAGTGACACAGCAACAAGGGAACATAGTGACAGCAACAAGGGAACATAGTGACAGCAACATGGGAACATAGTGACACAGCAAAATGGGAACATAGTGACACAGCAACATGGGAACATAGTGACACAGCAACATGGAAACATAGTGACAGCAACAAGGGAACATAGTGACAGCAACAAGGGAACATAGTGACACAGCAACAAGGGAACATAGTGACAGAAACAAGGGAATATAGTGACAGCAACATGGGAACATAGTGACAGCAACAAGGGAACACAGTGACAGCAACAAGGGAACATAGTGACAGCAACAAGGGAACATAGCGACACAGCAACAAGGGAACATAGTGACACAGCAACAAGGGAACATAGTGACAAAGCAACAAGGGAACATAGTGACACAGCAACATGGGAACATGGTGACAAAGCAACAAGGGAACATAGTGACACAGCAACATGGGAACATAGTGACACAGCAACAAGGGAACATAGTGACACAGCAACAAGGGAACATAGTGACAGCAACAAGGGAACATAGTGACACAGCAACAAGGGAACATAGTGACAGCAACAAGGCAACATAGTGACAGCAACAAGGGAACATAGTGACACAGCAACAAGGGAACATAGTGACACAGCAACAAGGGAACATAGTGACAGCAACAAGGGAACATAGTGACACAGCAACAAGGGAACATAGTGACAGCAACAAGGGAACATAGTGACACAGCAACAAGGGAACATAGTGACAGCAACAAGGGAACATAGTGACAGCAACAAGGGAACATAGTGACACAGCAACATGGGAACATAGTGACAGCAACAAGGGAACATAGTGACACAGCAACAAGGGAACATAGTGACAGCAACATGGGAACATAGTGACACAGCAACATGGGAACATAGTGACAGCAACAAGGGAACATAGTGACACAGCAACAAGGGAACATAGTGACAGCAACAAGGGAACACAGTGACAGCAACAAGGGAACATAGTGACACAGCAACAAGGGAACATAGTGACAGCAACATGGGAACATAGTGACACATCAACAAGGGAACATAGTGACATAGCAACAAGGGAACATAGTGACACAGCAACAAGGGAACATAGTGACACAGCAACAAGGGAACATAGCGACATAGCAACAAGGGAACATAGTGACACAGCAACAAGGGAACATAGTGACAGCAACAAGGGAACATAGTGACAGCAACAAGGGAACATAGTGACACAGCAACAAGGGAACATAGTGACAGCAACAAGGGAACATAGTGACAGCAACATGGGAACATAGTGACACAGCAAAATGGGAACATAGTGACACAGCAACATGGGAACATAGTGACACAGCAACATGGAAACATAGTGACAGCAACAAGGGAACATAGTGACAGCAACAAGGGAACATAGTGACACAGCAACAAGGGAACATAGTGACAGAAACAAGGGAATATAGTGACAGCAACATGGGAACATAGTGACAGCAACAAGGGAACACAGTGACAGCAACAAGGGAACATAGTGACAGCAACAAGGGAACATAGCGACACAGCAACAAGGGAACATAGTGACACAGCAACAAGGGAACATAGTGACACAGCAACAAGGGAACATAGTGACACAGCAACAAGGGAACATAGTGACACAGCAACAAGGGAACATAGTGACACAGCAACAAGGGAACATAGTGACTGCAACAAGGGAACATAGTGACAGCAACAAGGGAACATAGTGACAGCAACATGGGAACATAGTGACAGCAACAAGGGAACATAGTGACACAGCAACAAGGGAACATAGTGACAGCAACAAGGGAACATAGTGACAGCAACATGGGAACATAGTGTCACAGCAACATGGGAACATAGTCACAGCAACAAGGGAACATAGTGAAAGCAACATGGGAACATAGTGACAGCAACAAGGGAACATTGTGACAGCAACAAGGGAACATAGTGACACAGCAACATGGGAACATAGTGACACAGCAACATGGGTACATAGTGTCACAGCAACATGGGAACATAGTGACAGTAACATGGGAACATAGAGACACAGCAACATGGGAACAGTGACACAGCAACATGGGAACATAGTGACAGTAACATGGGAACATAGAGACACAGCAACATGGGAACATAGTGACGCAGCAACATGGGAACATAGTGATACAGCAACATGGGAACATAGTGACACAGCAAAATGGGAACATAGTGACCCAGCAACAAGGGAACATAGTGACATAGCAACAAGGGAACATAGTGACACAGCAACATGGGAACATAGTCACAGCAACAAGGGAACATAGTGACAGCATCATGGGAACATAGTGACAGCAACAAGGGAACAGTGTGACAGCAACAAGGGAACATAGTGACACAGCAACATGGGAACATAGTGACACAGCAACATGGGTACATAGTGTCACAGCAACATGGGAACATAGTGACACAGCAACAAGGGAACATAGTGACACAGCAAAAAGGGAACATAGTGACACAGCAACAAGGGAACATAGTGACACAGCAACAAGGGAACATAGTGACACAGCAACAAGGGAACATAGTGACACAGCAACATGGGAACATAGTGACAGCAACAAGGGAACATTGTGACAGCAACAAGGGAACATAGTGACACAGCAACAAGGGAACATAGTGACACAGCAACATGGGAACATAGTGACACAGCAACATGGGAACATAGTGACAGCAACAAGGGAACATAGTGACACAGCAACAAGGGAACATAGTGACAGCAACAAGGGAATATAGTGACAGCAACAAGGGAACATAGTGACACAGCAACAAGGGAACATAGTGACAGCAACATGGGAACATAGTGACACAGCAACAAGGGAACATAGTGACATAGCAACAAGGGAACATAGTGACACAGCAACAAGGGAACATAGTGACACAGCAACAAGGGAACATAGTGACATAGCAACAAGGGAACATAGTGACACAGCAACAAGGGAACATAGTGACAGCAACAAGGGAACATAGTGACAGCAACAAGGGAACATAGTGACACAGCAACAAGGGAACATAGTGACAGCAACAAGGGAACATAGTGACAGCAACATGGGAACATAGTGACACAGCAAAATGGGAACATAGTGACACAGCAACAAGGGAACATAGTGACACAGCAACATGGGAAAATAGTGACACAGCAACATGGGAACATATTGACAGCAACAAGGGAACATAGTGACAGCAACAAGGGAAAATAGTGACACAGCAACAAGGGAACATATGACAGCAAAAAGGGAACATAGTGACAGCAACATGGGAACATAGTGACAGCAACAAGGGAACACAGTGACAGCAACAAGGGAACATAGTGACAGCAACAAGGGAACATAGCGACACAGCAACAAGGGAACATAGTGACACAGCAACAAGGGAACATAGTGACACAGCAACAAGGGAACATAGTGACACAGCAACAAGGGAACAGAGTGACACAGCAACAAGGGAACATAGTGACACAGCCACAAGGGAACATAGTGACAGCAACAAGGGAACATAGTGACAGCAACAAGGGAACATAGTGACAGCAACAAGGGAACATTGTGACAGCAACAAGGGAACATAGTGACACAGCAACAAGGGAACATAGTGACAGCAACATGGGAACATAGTGACAGCAACAAGGGAACATAGTGACACAGCAACAAGGGAACATAGTGACAGCAACAAGGGAACATAGTGACAGCAGCATGGGAACATAGTGACAGAGCAAAATGGGAACATAGTGACACAGCAACAAGGGAACATAGTGACAGCAACAAGGGAACATAGTGACACGCAACAAGGGAACATAGTGACAGCAACAATGGAACATAGTGACAGCAACATGGGAACATAGTGACACAGCAACAAGGGAACATAGTGACAGCAACATGGGAACATAGTGACACAGCAACATGGGAACATAGTGTCACAGCAACATGGGAACATAGTCACAGCAACAAGGGAACATAGTGACAGCAACATGGGAACATAGTGACAGCAACAAGGGAACATTGTGACAGCAACAAGGGAACATAGAGACACAGCAACATGGGAACAGTGACACAGCAACATGGGAACATAGTGACAGTAACATGGGAACATAGAGACACAGCAACATGGGAACATAGTGACGCAGCAACATGGGAACATAGTGATACAGCAACATGGGAACATAGTGACACAGCAAAATGGGAACATAGTGACCCAGCAACAAGGGAACATAGTGACATAGCAACAAGGGAACGTAGTGACACAGCAACATGGGAAAATAGTGACACAGCAACATGGGAACATAGTGACACAGCAACATGGGAACGTAGTGACACAGCAACATGGGAACACAGTGACACAGCAACATAGGAACATAGTGACACAGCAACAAGGGAACATAGTGACACAGCAACAAGGGAACATAGTGACACAGCAACATGGGAACATAGTGACACAGCAAGATGGGAACATAGTGACACGGCAACATGGGAACATAGTGACACAGCAACATGGGAACATAGTGACACTGCAACAAGGGAACATAGTGACAGCAACATGGGAACATAGTGACACAGCAACATGGGAACATAGTGACACAGCAACAAGGGAACATAGTGACAGCAACATGGGAACATAGTGACACAGCAACATGGGAACATAGTGACACAGTAACAAGGGAACATAATGACAGCAACATGGGAACAGAGTGACAGCAACATGGGAGCATAGTGACACAGCAACATGGGAACACACAGACACAGCAACAAGGGAACATAGTGACAGCAACAAGGGAACAGAGTGACAGCAACATGGGAACATAGTGACAGCAACAAGGGAACATAGTGACACAGCAACATGGGAACATAGTGACAGCAACAAGGGAACATAGTGACACAGCAACAAGGTAACATAGTGACACAGCAACAAGGGAACATAGTGACATAGCAACAAGGGAATATAGTGACACAGCAACAAGGGAACAGAGTGACACAGCAACAAGGGAACATAGTGACACAGCAACAAGGGAACATAGTGACACTGCAACAAGGGAACATAGTGACACAGCAACAAGGGAACATAGTGACACAGCAACATGGGAACATAGTGACACAGCAACAAGGGAACATAGTGACAGCAACAAGGGAACATAGTGACACAGCAACAAGGGAACATAGTGACACAGCAACAAGGGAACATAGTGACACAGCAACAAGGGAACATAGTGACAGCAACAAGGGAACATAGTGACACAGCAACAAGGGAACATAGTGACACAGCAACATGGGAACATAGTGACACAGCAACAAGGGAACATAGTGACACAGCAACAAGGGAACATAGTGACAGCAACAAGGGAACATAGTGACAGCAACATGGGAACATAGTGACACAGCAAAATGGGAACATAGTGACACAGCAACAAGGGAACATAGTGACACAGCAACATGGGAACATAGTGACACAGCAACATGGGAACATAGTGACAGCAACAAGGGAACATAGTGACAGCAACAAGGGAACATAGTGACACAGCAACAAGGGAACATATGACAGCAACAAGGGAACATAGTGACAGCAACATGGGAACATAGTGACAGCAACAAGGGAACACAGTGACAGCAACAAGGGAACATAGTGACAGCAACAAGGGAACATAGCGACACAGCAACAAGGGAACATAGTGACACAGCAACAAGGAACATAGTGACACAGCAACAAGGGAACATAGTGACACAGCAACAAGGGAACATAGTGACACAGCAACAAGGGAACATAGTGACACAGCAACAAGGGAACATAGTGACAGCAACAAGAGAACATAGTGACAGCAACAAGGGAACATAGTGACAGCAACAAGGGAACATAGTGACAGCAACAAGGGAACATAGTGACACAGCAACAAGGGAACATATGGACAGCAACAAGGGAACATAGTGACAGCAACATGGGAACATAGTGACAGAGCAAAATGGGAACATAGTGACAGCAACAAGGGAACATAGTGACACAGCAACAAGGGAACATATGGACAGCAACAAGGGAACATAGTGACAGCAACATGGGAACATAGTGACAGAGCAAAATGGGAACATAGTGACACAGCAACAAGGGAACATAGTGACAGCAACAAGGGAACATAGTGACACGCAACAAGGGAACATAGTGACCGCAACAATGGAACATAGTGACAGCAACATGGGAACATAGTGACACAGCAACAAGGGAACATAGTGACAGCAACATGGGAACATAGTGACACAGCAACATGGGAACATAGTGTCACAGCAACATGGGAACATAGTCACAGCAACAAGGGAACATAGTGACAGCAACATGGGAACATAGTGACAGCAACAAGGGAACATTGTGACAGCAACAAGGGAACATAGTGACACAGCAACATGGGAACATAGTGACACAGCAACATGGGTACATAGTGTCACAGCAACATGGGAACATAGTGACAGTAACATGGGAACATAGAGACACAGCAACATGGGAACAGTGACACAGCAACATGGGAACATAGTGACAGTAACATGGGAACATAGAGACACAGCAACATGGGAACATAGTGACGCAGCAACATGGGAACATAGTGATACAGCAACATGGGAACATAGTGACACAGCAAAATGGGAACATAGTGACCCAGCAACAAGGGAACATAGTGACATAGCAACAAGGGAACGTAGTGACACAGAAACATGGGAAAATAGTGACACAGCAACATGGGAACATAGTGACACAGCAACATGGGAACATAGTGACACAGCAACATGGGAACACAGTGACACAGCAACATAGGAACATAGTGACACAGCAACATGGGAACATAGTGACACAGCAACAAGGGAACATAGTGACACAGCAACATGGGAACATAGTGACACAGCAACATGGGAACATAGTGACACGGCAACATGAGAACATAGTGACACAGCAACATGGGAACATAGTGACACAGCAACAAGGGAACATAGTGACAGCAACATGGGAACATAGTGACACAGCAACATGGGAACATAGTGACACAGCAACAAGGGAACATAGTGACAGCAACATGGGAACATAGTGACACAGCAACATGGGAACATAGTGACACAGTAACAAGGGAACATAATGACAGCAACATGGGAACAGAGTGACAGCAACATGGGAGCATAGTGACACAGCAACATGGGAACACAGAGACACAGCAACAAGGGAACATAGTGACAGCAACATGGGAACATAGTGACACAGCAACATGGGAACATAGTGACACAGCAACATGGGAACATAGTGACAGCAACATGGAAACATAGTGACAGCAACATGGGAACATAGTGACAGCAACAAGGGAACATAGTGACACAGCAACAAGGGAACATAGAGACACAGCAACAAGGGAACATAGTGACACAGCAACATGGGAACATATTGACACAGCAACATGGGAATATAGTGACACAGCAACATGGGAACATAGTGACACAGCAACATGGGAACATAGCGACACAGCAACATGGGAACATAGTGACACAGCAACATGGGAACATAGCGACACAGCAACATGGGAACATAGTGACACAGCAACATGGGAACATAGAGACACAGCAACAAGGGAACATAGTGACACAGCAACATGGGAACATAGTGACACAGCAACATGGGAACATAGTGACACAGCAACATGGGAACATAGAGACACAGCAACAACGGGAAATAGTGACACAGCAACAAGGAAACATAGTGACACAGCAACAAGGGAACATAGTGACACGGCAACATGGGAACATAGTGACACAGCAACATGGGAACAGTGACACAGCAACATGGGAACATAGCGACACAGCAACATGGGAACATAGTGACACAGCAACATGGGAACATAGTGACACAGCAACATGGGAACATAGTGACACAGCAACATGGGAACATAGTGACAGCAACAATGGAACATAGTGACAGCAACATGGGAACATAGTGACAGCAACAAGGGAACATTGTGACAGCAACAAGGGAACATAGTGACACAGCAACATGGGAACATAGTGACACAGCAACATGGGTACATAGTGTCACAGCAACATGGGAACATAGTGACAGTAACATGGGAACATAGAGACACAGCAACATGGGAACAGTGACACAGCAACATGGGAACATAGTGACAGTAACATGGGAACATAGAGACACAGCAACATGGGAACATAGTGACGCAGCAACATGGGAACATAGTGATACAGCAACATGGGAACATAGTGACACAGCAAAATGGGAACATAGTGACCCAGCAACAAGGGAACATAGTGACATAGCAACAAGGGAACGTAGTGACACAGAAACATGGGAAAATAGTGACACAGCAACATGGGAACATAGTGACACAGCAACATGGGAACATAGTGACACAGCAACATGGGAACATAGTGATACAGCAACATGGGAACATAGTGACACAGCAAAATGGGAACATAGTGACCCAGCAACAAGGGAACATAGTGACATAGCAACAAGGGAACGTAGTGACACAGAAACATGGGAAAATAGTGACACAGCAACATGGGAACATAGTGACACAGCAACATGGGAACATAGTGACACAGCAACAAGGGAACATAGTGACACAGCAACATGGGAACATAGTGACACAGCAACATGGGAACATAGTGACACGGCAACATGAGAACATAGTGACACAGCAACATGGGAACATAGTGACACAGCAACAAGGGAACATAGTGACAGCAACATGGGAACATAGTGACACACCAACATGGGAACATAGTGACACAGCAACAAGGGAACATAGTGACAGCAACATGGGAACATAGTGACACAGCAACATGGGAACATAGTGACACAGTAACAAGGGAACATAATGACAGCAACATGGGAACAGAGTGACAGCAACATGGGAGCATAGTGACACAGCAACATGGGAACACAGAGACACAGCAACAAGGGAACATAGTGACAGCAACATGGGAACATAGTGACACAGCAACATGGGAACATAGTGACACAGCAACATGGGAACATAGTGACAGCAACATGGGAACATAGTGACAGCAACATGGGAACATAGTGACAGCAACAAGGGAACATAGTGACACAGCAACAAGGGAACATAGAGACACAGCAACAAGGGAACATAGTGACACAGCAACATGGGAACATATTGACACAGCAACATGGGAACATAGTGACACAGCAACATGGGAACATAGTGACACAGCAACATGGGAACATAGCGACACAGCAACATGGGAACATAGTGACACAGCAACATGGGAACATAGCGACACAGCAACATGGGAACATAGTGACACAGCAACAAGGGAACATAGTGACAGCAACAAGGGAACATAGTGACACGCAACAAGGGAACATAGTGACAGCAACAATGGAACATAGTGACAGCAACATGGGAACATAGTGACACAGCAACAAGGGAACATAGTGACAGCAACATGGGAACATAGTGACAGAGCAAAATGGGAACATAGTGACACAGCAACAAGGGAACATAGTGACAGCAACAAGGGAACATAGTGACACGCAACAAGGGAACATAGTGACCGCAACAATGGAACATAGTGACAGCAACATGGGAACATAGTGACACAGCAACAAGGGAACATAGTGACAGCAACATGGGAACATAGTGACACAGCAACATGGGAACATAGTGTCACAGCAACATGGGAACATAGTCACAGCAACAAGGGAACATAGTGACAGCAACATGGGAACATAGTGACAGCAACAAGGGAACATTGTGACAGCAACAAGGGAACATAGTGACACAGCAACATGGGAACATAGTGACACAGCAACATGGGTACATAGTGTCACAGCAACATGGGAACATAGTGACAGTAACATGGGAACATAGAGACACAGCAACATGGGAACAGTGACACAGCAACATGGGAACATAGTGACAGTAACATGGGAACATAGAGACACAGCAACATGGGAACATAGTGACGCAGCAACATGGGAACATAGTGATACAGCAACATGGGAACATAGTGACACAGCAAAATGGGAACATAGTGACCCAGCAACAAGGGAACATAGTGACATAGCAACAAGGGAACGTAGTGACACAGAAACATGGGAAAATAGTGACACAGCAACATGGGAACATAGTGACACAGCAACATGGGAACATAGTGACACAGCAACATGGGAACACAGTGACACAGCAACATAGGAACATAGTGACACAGCAACATGGGAACATAGTGACACAGCAACAAGGGAACATAGTGACACAGCAACATGGGAACATAGTGACACAGCAACATGGGAACATAGTGACACGGCAACATGAGAACATAGTGACACAGCAACATGGGAACATAGTGACACAGCAACAAGGGAACATAGTGACAGCAACATGGGAACATAGTGACACAGCAACATGGGAACATAGTGACACAGCAACAAGGGAACATAGTGACAGCAACATGGGAACATAGTGACACAGCAACATGGGAACATAGTGACACAGTAACAAGGGAACATAATGACAGCAACATGGGAACAGAGTGACAGCAACATGGGAGCATAGTGACACAGCAACATGGGAACACAGAGACACAGCAACAAGGGAACATAGTGACAGCAACATGGGAACATAGTGACACAGCAACATGGGAACATAGTGACACAGCAACATGGGAACATAGTGACAGCAACATGGAAACATAGTGACAGCAACATGGGAACATAGTGACAGCAACAAGGGAACATAGTGACACAGCAACAAGGGAACATAGAGACACAGCAACAAGGGAACATAGTGACACAGCAACATGGGAACATATTGACACAGCAACATGGGAATATAGTGACACAGCAACATGGGAACATAGTGACACAGCAACATGGGAACATAGCGACACAGCAACATGGGAACATAGTGACACAGCAACATGGGAACATAGCGACACAGCAACATGGGAACATAGTGACACAGCAACATGGGAACATAGAGACACAGCAACAAGGGAACATAGTGACACAGCAACATGGGAACATAGTGACACAGCAACATGGGAACATAGTGACACAGCAACATGGGAACATAGAGACACAGCAACAACGGGAAATAGTGACACAGCAACAAGGAAACATAGTGACACAGCAACAAGGGAACATAGTGACACGGCAACATGGGAACATAGTGACACAGCAACATGGGAACAGTGACACAGCAACATGGGAACATAGCGACACAGCAACATGGGAACATAGTGACACAGCAACATGGGAACATAGTGACACAGCAACATGGGAACATAGTGACACAGCAACATGGGAACATAGTGACAGCAACAATGGAACATAGTGACAGCAACATGGGAACATAGTGACAGCAACAAGGGAACATTGTGACAGCAACAAGGGAACATAGTGACACAGCAACATGGGAACATAGTGACACAGCAACATGGGTACATAGTGTCACAGCAACATGGGAACATAGTGACAGTAACATGGGAACATAGAGACACAGCAACATGGGAACAGTGACACAGCAACATGGGAACATAGTGACAGTAACATGGGAACATAGAGACACAGCAACATGGGAACATAGTGACGCAGCAACATGGGAACATAGTGATACAGCAACATGGGAACATAGTGACACAGCAAAATGGGAACATAGTGACCCAGCAACAAGGGAACATAGTGACATAGCAACAAGGGAACGTAGTGACACAGAAACATGGGAAAATAGTGACACAGCAACATGGGAACATAGTGACACAGCAACATGGGAACATAGTGACACAGCAACATGGGAACACAGTGACACAGCAACATAGGAACATAGTGACACAGCAACATGGGAACATAGTGACACAGCAACAAGGGAACATAGTGACACAGCAACATGGGAACATAGTGACACAGCAACATGGGAACATAGTGACACGGCAACATGAGAACATAGTGACACAGCAACATGGGAACATAGTGACACAGCAACAAGGGAACATAGTGACAGCAACATGGGAACATAGTGACACACCAACATGGGAACATAGTGACACAGCAACAAGGGAACATAGTGACAGCAACATGGGAACATAGTGACACAGCAACATGGGAACATAGTGACACAGTAACAAGGGAACATAATGACAGCAACATGGGAACAGAGTGACAGCAACATGGGAGCATAGTGACACAGCAACATGGGAACACAGAGACACAGCAACAAGGGAACATAGTGACAGCAACATGGGAACATAGTGACACAGCAACATGGGAACATAGTGACACAGCAACATGGGAACATAGTGACAGCAACATGGGAACATAGTGACAGCAACATGGGAACATAGTGACAGCAACAAGGGAACATAGTGACACAGCAACAAGGGAACATAGAGACACAGCAACAAGGGAACATAGTGACACAGCAACATGGGAACATATTGACACAGCAACATGGGAACATAGTGACACAGCAACATGGGAACATAGTGACACAGCAACATGGGAACATAGCGACACAGCAACATGGGAACATAGTGACACAGCAACATGGGAACATAGCGACACAGCAACATGGGAACATAGTGACACAGCAACAAGGGAACATAGTGACAGCAACAAGGGAACATAGTGACACGCAACAAGGGAACATAGTGACAGCAACAATGGAACATAGTGACAGCAACATGGGAACATAGTGACACAGCAACAAGGGAACATAGTGACAGCAACATGGGAACATAGTGACACAGCAACATGGGAACATAGTGTCACAGCAACATGGGAACATAGTCACAGCAACAAGGGAACATAGTGACAGCAACATGGGAACATAGTGACAGCAACAAGGGAACATTGTGACAGCAACAAGGGAACATAGAGACACAGCAACATGGGAACAGTGACACAGCAACATGGGAACATAGTGACAGTAACATGGGAACATAGAGACACAGCAACATGGGAACATAGTGACGCAGCAACATGGGAACATAGTGATACAGCAACATGGGAACATAGTGACACAGCAAAATGGGAACATAGTGACCCAGCAACAAGGGAACATAGTGACATAGCAACAAGGGAACGTAGTGACACAGCAACATGGGAAAATAGTGACACAGCAACATGGGAACATAGTGACACAGCAACATGGGAACGTAGTGACACAGCAACATGGGAACACAGTGACACAGCAACAAGGGAACATAGTGACACAGCAACAAGGGAACATAGTGACACAGCAACAAGGGAACATAGTGACACAGCAACATGGGAACATAGTGACACAGCAAGATGGGAACATAGTGACACGGCAACATGGGAACATAGTGACACAGCAACATGGGAACATAGTGACACTGCAACAAGGGAACATAGTGACAGCAACATGGGAACATAGTGACACAGCAACATGGGAACATAGTGACACAGCAACAAGGGAACATAGTGACAGCAACATGGGAACATAGTGACACAGCAACATGGGAACATAGTGACACAGTAACAAGGGAACATAATGACAGCAACTTGGGAACAGAGTGACAGCAACATGGGAGCATAGTGACACAGCAACATGGGAACACAGAGACACAGCAACAAGGGAATATAGTGACAGCAACAAGGGAACAGAGTGACAGCAACATGGGAACATAGTGACAGCAACAAGGGAACATAGTGACACAGCAACATGGGAACATAGTGACAGCAACAAGGGAACATAGTGACACAGCAACAAGGTAACATAGTGACACAGCAACAAGGGAACATAGTGACATAGCAACAAGGGAACATAGTGACACAGCAACAAGGGAACAGAGTGAGAGCAACATGGGAACATAGTGACACAGCAACAAGGGAACATAGTGACACTGCAACAAGGGAACATAGTGACACAGCAACAAGGGAACATAGTGACACAGCAACATGGGAACATAGTGACACAGCAACAAGGGAACATAGTGACAGCAACAAGGGAACATAGTGACACAGCAACAAGGGAACATAGTGACACAGCAACAAGGGAACATAGTGACACAGCAACAAGGGAACATAGTGACAGCAACATGGGAACATAGTGACACAGCAACAAGGGAACATAGTGACACAGCAACATGGGAACATAGTGACACAGCAACAAGGGAACATAGTGACACAGCAACAAGGGAACATAGTGACAGCAACAAGGGAACATAGTGACAGCAACATGGGAACATAGTGACACAGCAAAATGGGAACATAGTGTCACAGCAACATGGGAACATAGTCACAGCAACAAGGGAACATAGTGACAGCAACATGGGAACATAGTGACAGCAACAAGGGAACATAGTGACACAGCAACATGGGAACATAGTGACACAGCAACATGGGTACATAGTGTCACAGCAACATGGGAACATAGTGACAGTAACATGGGAACATAGAGACACAGCAACATGGGAACAGTGACACAGCAACATGGGAACATAGTGACAGTAACATGGGAACATAGAGACACAGCAACATGGGAACATAGTGACGCAGCAACATGGGAACATAGTGATACAGCAACATGGGAACATAGTGACACAGCAAAATGGGAACATAGTGACCCAGCAACAAGGGAACATAGTGACATAGCAACAAGGGAACGTAGTGACACAGAAACATGGGAAAATAGTGACACAGCAACAAGGGAACATAGTGACACCGCAACATGGGAACATAGTGACACAGCAACATGGGAACATAGTGACACGGCAACATGAGAACATAGTGACACAGCAACATGGGAACATAGTGACACATCAACAAGGGAACATAGTGACAGCAACATGGGAACATAGTGACACAGCAACATGGGAACATAGTGACACAGCAACAAGGGAACATAGTGACAGCAACATGGGAACATAGTGACACAGCAACATGGGAACATAGTGACACAGTAACAAGGGAACATAATGACAGCAACATGGGAACAGAGTGACAGCAACATGGGAGCATAGTGACACAGCAACATGGGAACACAGAGACACAGCAACAAGGGAACATAGTGACAGCAACATGGGAACATAGTGACACAGCAACATGGGAACATAGTGACACAGCAACATGGGAACATAGTGACAGCAACATGGAAACATAGTGACAGCAACATGGGAACAGTGACACAGCAACATGGGAACATAGTGACAGCAACAAGGGAACATAGTGACACAGCAACAAGGGAACATAGAGACACAGCAACAAGGGAACATAGTGACACAGCAACATGGGAACATATTGACACAGCAACATGGGAACATAGTGACACAGCAACAAGGGAACATAGTGACACAGCAACATGGGAACATAGTGACACAGCAACATGGGAACATAGTGACACAGCAACATGGGAACATAGAGACACAGCAACAAGGGAAAATAGTGACACAGCAACAAGGGAACATAGTGACACAGCAACAAGGGAACATAGTGACACGGCAACATGGGAACATAGTGACACAGCAACATGGGAACAGTGACACAGCAACATGGGAACATAGCGACACAGCAACATGGGAACATAGTGACACAGCAACATGGGAACATAGTGACACAGCAACATGGGAACATAGTAACACAGCAACAAGGGAACATAGTGACAGCAACAAGGGAACATAGTGACACAGCAACATGGGAACATAGTGACAGCAACAATGGAACATAGTGACAGCAACATGGGAACATAGTGACAGCAACAAGGGAACATTGTGACAGCAACAAGGGAACATAGTGACACAGCAACGTGGGAACATAGTGACACAGCAACATGGGTACATAGTGTCACAGCAACATGGGAACATAGTGACAGTAACATGGGAACATAGAGACACAGCAACATGGGAACAGTGACACAGCAACATGGGAACATAGTGACAGTAACATGGGAACATAGAGACACAGCAACATGGGAACATAGTGACGCAGCAACATGGGAACATAGTGAGACAGCAACATGGGAACATAGTGACACAGCAAAATGGGAACATAGTGACCCAGCAACAAGGGAACATAGTGACACAGCAACAAGGGAACGTAGTGACACAGCAACATGGGAAAATAGTGACACAGCAACATGGGAACATAGTGACACAGCAACATGGGAACATAGTGACACAGCAACATGGGAACACAGTGACACAGCAACATAGGAACATAGTGACACAGCAACATGGGAACATAGTGACACAGCAACAAGGGAACATAGTGACACAGCAACATGGGAACATAGTGACACAGCAACATGGGAACATAGTGACACGGCAACATGAGAACATAGTGACACAGCAACATGGGAACATAGTGACACAGCAACAAGGGAACATAGTGACAGCAACATGGGAACATAGTGACACAGCAACATGGGAACATAGTGACACAGCAACAAGGGAACATAGTGACACAGCAACATGGGAACATAGTGACACAGCAACATGGGAACATAGCGACACAGCAACATGGGAACATAGAGACACAGCAACAAGGGAAAATAGTGACACAGCAACAAGGGAACATAGTGACACAGCAACAAGGGAACACAGTGACACGGCAACATGGGAACATAGTGACACAGCAACATGGGAACAGTGACACAGCAACATGGGAACATAGCGACACAGCAACATGGGAACATAGTGACACAGCAACATGGGAACATAGTGACACAGCAACATGGGAACATAGTGACACAGCAACAAGGGAACATAGTGACAGCAACAAGGGAACATAGTGACACAGCAACATGGGAACATAGTGAAAGCAACAATGGAACATAGTGACAGCAACAATGGAACATAGTGACACAGCAACATGGGAACATAGTGACAGCAACAATGGAACATAGTGACAGCAACAATGGAACATAGTGACACAGCAACATGGGAACATAGTGACACAGCAACATGGGAACATAGTGACAGCAACAAGGGAACATAGTGACAGCAACATGGGAACATAGTGTCACAGCAACATGGGAACATAGTGACAGTAACATGGGAACATAGAGACACAGCAACATGGGAACAGTGACACAGCAACATGGGAACATAGTGACAGTAACATGGGAACATAGAGAAACAGCAACATGGGAACATAGTGACGCAGCAACATGGGAACATAGTGATACAGCAACATGGGAACATAGTGACACAGCAACATGGGAACATAGTCACACAGCAACATGGGAACATAATGACAGCAACATGGGAACATAGTGACCCAGCAACAAGGGAACATAGTGACATAGCAACCTGGGAACATAGTGACACAGCAACATGGGAACATAATGACAGCAACAATGGAACATAGTGACACAGCAACATGGGAACATAGTGACACAGCAACATGGGAACATAGTGACACAGCAACATAGGAATATAGTGACACAGCAACATGGGAACATAGTGACACAGCAACAAGGGAACATAGTGACACAGCAACATAGGAACATAGTGACACAGCAACATGGGAACATAGTGACACAGCAACATGGGAACATAGTGACACAGCAACAAGGGAACATAGTGACACAGCAACATGGGAACATAGTGACACAGCAACATGGGAACATAGTGACACAGCAACATAGGAACATAGTGACACAGCAACATGGGAACATAGTGACACAGCAACAAGGGAACATAGTGACACAGCAACATGGGAACATAGTGACACAGCAACATGGGAACATAGTGACAGCAACAAGGGAACATAGTGACAGCAACATGGGAACATAGTGACACGGCAACATGGGAACATAGTGACACAGCAACATGGGAACATAGTGACACAGCAACAAGGGAACATAGTGACAGCAACATGGGAACATAGTGACACAGCAACATGGGAACATAGTGACACAGCAACAAGGGAACATAGTGACAGCAACATGGGAACATAGTGACACAGCAACATGGGAACATAGTGACATAGTAACAAGGGAACATAATGACAGCAACATGGGAACAGAGTGACAGCAACATGGGAGCATAGTGAAACAGCAACATGGGAACACAGAGACACAGCAACAAGGGAACATAGTGACAGCAACATGGGAACATAGTGACACAGCAACATGGGAACATAGTGACACAGCAACAAGGGAACATAGTGACAGCAACATGGGAACATAGTGACAGCAACAAGGGAACATAGTGACACAGCAACAAGGGAACATAGCGACACAGCAACATGGGAACATAGAGACACAGCAACAAGGGAACATAGTGACACAGCAACATGGGAACATAGTGACACAGCAACATGGGAACATAGTGACAGCAACATGGGAACATAGTGACAGCAACATGGGAACATAGCGACACAGCAACATGGGAACATAGTGACACAGCAACATGAGAACATAGCGACACAGCAACATGGGAACATAGTGACACAGCAACATGGGAACATAGAGACACAGCAACAAGGGAACATAGTGACACAGCAACATGGGAACATAGTGACACAGCAACATGGGAACATAGCGACACAGCAACATGGGAACATAGAGACACAGCAACAAGGGAAAATAGTGACACAGCAACAAGGGAACATAGTGACACAGCAACAAGGGAACATAGTGACAGCAACATGGGAACATAGTGACACAGCAACATGGGAACATAGTGTCACAGCAACATGGGAACATAGTCACAGCAACAAGGGAACATAGTGACAGCAACATGGGAACATAGTGTCAGCAACAAGGGAACATTGTGACAGCAACAAGGGAACATAGTGACACAGCAACATGGGAACATAGTGACACAGCAACATGGGTACATAGTGTCACAGCAACATGGGAACATAGTGACACAGCAACATGGGAACATAGTGACCCAGCAACAAGGGAACATAGTGACATAGCAACAAGGGAACGTAGTGACACAGCAACATGGGAACATAGTGATACAGCAACATGGGAACACAGTGACACAGCAAAATGGGAACATAGAGACCCAGCAACAAGGGAACATAGTGACATAGCAACAAGGGAACGTAGTGACACAGCAACATGGGAAAATAGTGACACAGCAACATGGGAACATAGTGACACAGCAACATGGGAACATAGTGACACAGCAACATGGGAACACAGTGACACAGCAACATAGGAACATAGTGACACAGCAACATGGGAACATAGTGACACAGCAACAAGGGAACATAGTGACACAGCAACATGGGAACATAGTGACACAGCAACATGGGAACATAGTGACACAGCAACATGGGAACATAGTGACACAGCAACATGGGAACATAGTGACACAGCAACAAGGAACAGAGTGACAGCAACATGGGAACATAGTGACACAGCAACATGGGAACATAGTGACACAGCAACAAGGGAACATAGTGACAGCAACATGGGAACATAGTGACACAGCAACATGGGAACATAGTGACACAGTAACAAGGGAACATAATGACAGCAACATGGGAACATAGTGACACAGCAACATGGGAACATAGTGACAGCAACATGGGAACATAGTGACAGCAACATGGGAACATAGTGACAGCAACAAGGGAACATAGTGACACAGCAACAAGGGAACATAGTGACACAGCAACAAGGGAACATAGTGACACAGCAACATGGGAACATATTGACACAGCAACATGGGAACATAGTGACACAGCAACATGGGAACATAGTGACACAGCAACATGGGAACATAGCGACACAGCAACATGGGAACATAGTGACACAGCAACATGGGAACATAGTGACACAGCAACAAGGGAACATAGTGACAGCAACAAGGGAACATAGTGACACAGCAACATGGGAACATAGTGACACAGCAACAAGGGAACATAGTGACAGCAACAAGGGAACATAGTGACACAGCAACAAGGGAACATAGTGACAGCAACAAGGGAACATAGTGACAGCAACAAGGGAACATAGTGACACAGCAACAAGGGAACATAGTGACAGCAACATGGGAACATAGTGACAGCAACAAGGGAACATAGTGACACAGCAACAAGGGAACATAGTGACAGCAACAAGGGAACATAGTGACAGCAACATGGGAACATAGTGACAGAGCAAAATGGGAACATAGTGACACAGCAACAAGGGAACATAGTGACAGCAACAAGGGAACATAGTGACACGCAACAAGGGAACATAGTGACAGCAACAATGGAACATAGTGACAGCAACATGGGAACATAGTGACACAGCAACAAGGGAACATAGTGACAGCAACATGGGAACATAGTGACACAGCAACATGGGAACATAGTGTCACAGCAACATGGGAACATAGTCACAGCAACAAGGGAACATAGTGACAGCAACATGGGAACATAGTGACAGCAACAAGGGAACATTGTGACAGCAACAAGGGAACATAGTGACACAGCAACATGGGAACATAGTGACACAGCAACATGGGTACATAGTGTCACAGCAACATGGGAACATAGTGACAGTAACATGGGAACATAGAGACACAGCAACATGGGAACAGTGACACAGCAACATGGGAACATAGTGACAGTAACATGGGAACATAGAGACACAGCAACATGGGAACATAGTGACGCAGCAACATGGGAACATAGTGATACAGCAACATGGGAACATAGTGACCCAGCAACATAGGAACATAGTGACACAGCAACATGGGAACATAGTGACACAGCAAAATGGGAACATAGTGACCCAGCAACAAGGGAACATAGTGACATAGCAACAAGGGAACGTAGTGACACAGCAACATGGGAAAATAGTGACACAGCAACATGGGAACATAGTGACACAGCAACATGGGAACATGGTGACACAGCAACATGGGAACACAGTGACACAGCAACATAGGAACATAGTGACACAGCAACATGGGAACATAGTGACACAGCAACAAGGGAACATAGTGACACAGCAACATGGGAACAGTGACACAGCAACATGGGAACATAGCGACACAGCAACATGGGAACATAGTGACACACCAACATGGGAACATAGTGACACAGCAACAAGGGAACATAGTGACAGCAACAAGGGAACATAGTGACACAGCAACATGGGAACATAGTGACACAGCAACATGGGAACATAGTGACAGCAACAATGGAACATAGTGACAGTAACAATGGAACATAGTGACACAGCAACATGGGAACATAGTGACAGCAACAATGGAACATAGTGACAGCAACAATGGAACATAGTGACACAGCAACATGGGAACATAGTGTCACAGCAACATGGGAACATAGTGACAGTAACATGGGAACATAGAGACACAGCAACATGGGAACAGTGACACAGCAACATGGGAACATAGTGACAGTAACATGGGAACATAGAGAAACAGCAACATGGGAACATAGTGACGCAGCAACATGGGAACATAGTGACCCAGCAACAAGGGAACATAGTGACATAGCAACCTGGGAACATAGTGACACAGCAACATGGGAACATAGTGACACAGCAACATGGGAACATAGTGACACAGCAACATGGGAACATAGTGACACAGCAACATAGGAACATAGTGACACAGCAACATGGGAACATAGTGACACAGCAACAAGGGAACATAGTGACACAGCAACATGGGAACATAGTGACACAGCAACATGGGAACATAGTGACACGGCAACATGGGAACATAGTGACACAGCAACATGGGAACATAGTGACAGCAACATGGGAACATAGTGACACAGCAACATGGGAACATAGTGACACAGCAACAAGGGAACATAGTGACAGCAACATGGGAACATAGTGACACAGCAACATGGGAACATAGTGACACAGTAACAAGGGAACATAATGACAGCAACATGGGAACAGAGTAACAGCAACATGGGAGCATAGTGACACAGCAACATGGGAACACAGAGACACAGCAACAAGGGAACATAGTGACAGCAACATGGGAACATAGTGACACAGCAACATGGGAACATAGTGAGACAGCAACAAGGGAACATATTGACAACAACATGGGAACATAGTGACAGCAACATGGGAACATAGTGACAGCAACAAGGGAACATAGCGACACAGCAACAAGGGAACATAGCGACACAGCAACATGGGAACATAGAGACACAGCAACAAGGGAACATAGTGACACAGCAACATGGGAACATAGTGACACAGCAACATGGGAACATAGTGACAGCAACATGGGAACATAGTGACAGCAACATGGGAACATAGTGACAGCAACATGGGAACATAGTGACAGCAACAAGGGAACATAGTGACACAGCAACAAGGGAACATAGCGACACAGCAACATGGGAACATCGTGACACAGCAACATGGGAACATAGTGACACAGCAACATGGGAACATAGTGACACAGCAACATGGGAACATAGCGACACAGCAACATGGGAACATAGTGACAGTAACATGGGAACATAGAGACACAGCAACATGGGAACAGTGACACAGCAACATGGGAACATAGTGACAGTAACATGGGAACATAGAGAAACAGCAACATGGGAACAGTGACACAGCAACATGGGAACATAGTGAGAGTAACATGGGAACACAGAGAAACAGCAACATGGGAACATAGTGACGCAGCAATATGGGAACATAGTGACCCAGCAACAAGGGAACATAGTGACATAGCAACCTGGGAACATAGTGACACAGCAACATGGGAAAATAGTGACACAGCAACATGGGAACATAGTGACACAGCAACATGGGAACATAGTGACACAGCAACATAGGAACATAGTGACACAGCAACATGGGAACATAGTGACACAGCAACAAGGGAACATAGTGACACAGCAACATGGGAACATAGTGACACAGCAACATGGGAACATAGTGACACGGCAACATGGGAACATAGTGACACAGCAACATGGGAACATAGTGACACAGCAACAAGGGAACATAGTGACAGCAACATGGGAACATAGTGACACAGCAACATGGGAACATAGTGACACAGCAACAAGGGAACATAGTGACAGCAACATGGGAACATAGTGACACAGCAACATGGGAACATAGTGACACAGTAACAAGGGAACATAATGACAGCAACATGGGAACAGAGTGACAGCAACATGGGAGCATAGTGACACAGCAACATGGGAACACAGAGACACAGCAACAAGGGAACATAGTGACAGCAACATGGGAACATAGTGACACAGCAACATGGGAACATAGTGACACAGCAACAAGGGAACATATTGACAACAACATGGGAACATAGTGACAGCAACATGGGAACATAGTGACAGCAACAAGGGAACATAGCGACACAGCAACAAGGGAACATAGCGACACAGCAACATGGGAACATAGAGACACAGCAACAAGGGAACATAGTGACACAGCAACATGGGAACATAGTGACACAGCAACATGGGAACATAGTGACAGCAACATGGGAACATAGTGACACAGCAACATGGGAACATAGTGACACAGCAACATGGGAACATAGTGACAGCAACAAGGGAACATAGTGACACAGCAACAAGGGAACATAGCGACACAGCAACATGGGAACATCGTGACACAGCAACATGGGAACATAGTGACACAGCAACATGGGAACATAGTGACACAGCAACATGGGAACATAGCGACACAGCAACATGGGAACATAGTGACACAGCAACATGGGAACATAGCGACACAGCAACATGGGAACATAGTGACACAGCAACATGGGAACATAGAGACACAGCAACATGGGAACATAGAGACACAGCAACATGGGAACATAGCGACACAGCAACATGGGAACATAGAGACACAGCAACAAGGGAAAATAGTGACACAGCAACAAGGGAACATAGTGACACAGCAACAAGGGAACATAGTGACAGCAACATGGGAACATAGTGACACAGCAACATGGGAACATAGTGTCACAGCAACATGGGAACATAGTCACAGCAACAAGGGAACATTGTGACCGCAACATGGGAACATAGTGACAGCAACAAGGGAACATTGTGACAGCAACAAGGGAACATAGTGACACAGCAACATGGGAACATAGTGACACAGCAACATGGGTACATAGTGTCACAGCAACATGGGAACATAGTGACAGCAACATGGGAAAATAGTGACACAGCAACATGGGAACATAGTGACACAGCAACATGGGAACATAGTGACACAGCAACATGGGAACACAGTGACACAGCAACATAGGAACATAGTGACACAGCAACATGGGAACATAGTGACACAGCAACAAGGGAACATAGTGACAGCAACATGGGAACATAGTGACACAGCAACATGGGAACATAGTGACACAGTAACAAGGGAACATAATGACAGCAACATGGGAACAGAGTGACAGCAACATGGGAGCATAGTGACACAGCAACATGGGAACACAGAGACACAGCAACAAGGGAACATAGTGACAGCAACATGGGAACATAGTGACACAGCAACATGGGAACATAGTGACACAGCAACATGGGAACAGAGTGACAGCAACATGGGAACATAGTGACAGCAACATGGGAACATAGTGACAGCAACAAGGGAACATAGTGACACAGCAACAAGGGAACATAGTGACACAGCAACATGGGAACATATTGACACAGCAACATGGGAACATAGTGACACAGCAACATGGGAACATAGTGACACAGCAACATGGGAACATAGCGACACAGCAACATGGGAACATAGTGACACAGCAACATGGGAACATAGTGACACAGCAACAAGGGAACATAGTGACAGCAACAAGGGAACATAGTGACACAGCAACATGGGAACATAGTGACACAGCAACAAGGGAACATAGTGACAGCAACAAGGGAACATAGTGACACAGCAACATGGGAACATAGTGACAGCAACAATGGAACATAGTGACAGCAACAATGGAACATAGTGACACAGCAACATGGGAACATAGTGACAGCAACAATGGAACATAGTGACAGCAACAATGGAACATAGTGACACAGCAACATGGGAACATAGTGACACAGCAACATGGGAACATAGTGACAGCAACAAGGGAACATAGTGACAGCAACATGGGAACATAGTGTCACAGCAACATGTGAACATAGTGACAGTAACATGGGAACATAGAGACACAGCAACATGGGAACAGTGACACAGCAACATGGGAACATCGTGACAGTAACATGGGAACATAGAGAAACAGCAACATGGGAACATAGTGACGCAGCAACATGGGAACATAGTGATACAGCAACATGGGAACATAGTGACACAGCAACATGGGAACATAGTGACCCAGCAACAAGGGAACATAGTGACATCGCAACCTGGGAACATAGTGACACAGCAACATGGGAACATAGTGACACAGCAACATGGGAACATAGTGACACAGCAACATGGGAACATAGTGACACAGCAACATAGGAACATAGTGACACAGCAACATGGGAACATAGTGACACAGCAACAAGGGAACATAGTGACACAGCAACATGGGAACATAGTGACACAGCAACATGGGAACATAGTGACACGGCAACATGGGAACATAGTGACACAGCAACATGGGAACATAGTGACACAACAACAAGGGAACATAGTGACAGCAACATGGGAACATAGTGACACAGCAACATGGGAACAGAATGACAGCAACATGGGAACAGAGTGACAGCAACATGGGAGCATAGTGACACAGCAACATGGGAACACAGAGACACAGCAACAAGGGAACATAGTGACAGCAACATGGGAACATAGTGACACAGCAACATGGGAACATAGTGACACAGCAACAAGGGAACATAATGACAGCAACATGGGAACATAGTGACACAACAACATGGGAACATAGTGACAGCAACATGGGAACATAGTGACAGCAACAAGGGAACATAGTGACATAGCAACAAGGGAACATAGCGACACAGCAACATGGGAACATAGTGACACAGCAACATGGGAACATAGTGACACAGCAACATGGGAACATAGTGACACAGCAACATGGGAACATAGCGACACAGCAACATGGGAACATAGTGACACAGCAACATGGGAACATAGTGACACAGCAACATGGGAACATAGTGACACAGCAACATGGGAACATAGAGACACAGCAACAAGGGAACATAGTGACACAGCAACATGGGAACATAGTGACACAGCAACATGGGAACATAGCGACACAGCAACATGGGAACATAGAGACACAGCAACAAGGGAAAATAGTGACACAGCAACAAGGGAACATAGTGACACAGCAACAAGGGAACATAGTGACAGCAACATGGGAACATAGTGACACAGCAACATGGGAACATAGTGTCACAGCAACATGGGAACATAGTCACAGCAACAAGGGAACATAGTGACAGCAACATGGGAACATAGTGACAGCAACAAGGGAACATTGTGACAGCAACAAGGGAACATAGTGACACAGCAACATGGGAACATAGTGACACAGCAACATGGGAACATAGTGACACAGCAACAAGGGAACATAGTGACAGCAACATGGGAACATAGTGACACAGCAACATGGGAACATAGTGACACAGTAACAAGGGAACATAATGACAGCAACATGGGAACAGAGTGACGGCAACATGGGAGCATAGTGACACAGCAACATGGGAACACAGAGACACAGCAACAAGGGAACATAGTGACAGAAACATGGGAACATAGTGACACAGCAACATGGGAACATAGTGACACAGCAACATGGGAACATAGTGACAGCAACATGGGAACATAGTGACAGCAACATGGGAACATAGTGACAGCAACAAGGGAACATAGTGACACAGCAACAAGGGAACATAGCGACACAGCAACATGGGAACATAGAGACACAGCAACAAGGGAAAATAGTGACACAGCAACAAGGGAACATAGTGACACAGCAACAAGGGAACATAGTGACAGCAACATGGGAACATAGTGACACAGCAACATGGGAACATAGTGTCACAGCAACATGGGAACATAGTCACAGCAACAAGGGAACATAGTGACAGCAACATGGGAACATAGTGACAGCAACAAGGGAACATTGTGACAGCAACAAGGGAACATAGTGACACAGCAACATGGGAACATAGTGACACAGCAACATGGGAACATAGAGACACAGCAACATGGGAACAGTGACACAGCAACATGGGAACATAGTGACAGTAACATGGGAACATAGAGACACAGCAACATGGGAACATAGTGACGCAGCAACATGGGAACATAGTGATACAGCAACATGGGAACATAGTGACACAGCAAAATGGGAACATAGTGACCCAGCAACAAGGGAACATAGTGACATAGCAACAAGGGAACGTAGTGACACAGCAACATGGGAAAATAGTGACACAGCAACATGGGAACATAGTGACACAGCAACATGGGAACATAGTGACACAGCAACATGGGAACATAGTGACACGGCAACAAGGGAACATAGTGACACAGCAACATGGGAACATAGTGACACAGCAACATGGGAACATAGTGACCCAGCAACAAGGGAACATAGTGACATAGCAACAAGGGAACGTAGTGACACAGCAACATGGGAAAATAGTGACACAGCAACATGGGAACATAGTGACACAGCAACATGGGAACATAGTGACACAGCAACATGGGAACATAGTGACACGGCAACAAGGGAACATAGTGACACAGCAACATGGGAACATAGTGACACAGCAACATGGGAACATAGTGACACGGCAACATGGGAACATAGTGACACAGCAACATGGGAACATAGTGACACAGCAACAAGGGAACATAGTGACAGCAACATGGGAACATAGTGACACAGCAACATGGGAACATAGTGACACAGCAACAAGGGAACATAGTGACAGCAACATGGGAACATAGTGACACAGCAACATGGGAACATAGTGACACAGTAACAAGGGAACATAATGACAGCAACATGGGAACAGAGTGACGGCAACATGGGAGCATAGTGACACAGCAACATGGGAACACAGAGACACAGCAACAAGGGAACATAGTGACAGAAACATGGGAACATAGTGACACAGCAACATGGGAACATAGTGACACAGCAACATGGGAACATAGTGACAGCAACATGGGAACATAGTGACAGCAACATGGGAACATAGTGACAGCAACAAGGGAACATAGTGACACAGCAACAAGGGAACATAGAGACACAGCAACAAGGGAACATAGTGACACAGCAACATGGGAACATATTGACACAGCAACATGGGAACATAGTGACACAGCAACATGGGAACATAGTGACACAGCAACATGGGAACACAGTGACACAGCAACATAGGAACATAGTGACACAGCAACAGGGGAACATCGTGACACAGCAACAAGGGAACATAGTGACACAGCAACATGGGAACATAGTGACACAGCAACATGGGAACATAGCGACACGGCAACATGGGAACATAGTGACACAGCAACATGGGAACATAGTGACACAGCAACAAGGGAACATAGTGACAGCAACATGGGAACATAGCGACACAGCAACATGGGAACATAGTGACACAGCAACATGGGAACATAGAGACACAGCAACAAGGGAACATAGTGACACAGCAACATGGGAACATAGTGACACAGCAACATGGGAACATAGCGACACAGCAACATGGGAACATAGAGACACAGCAACAAGGGAAGATAGTGACACAGCAACAAGGGAACATAGTGACACAGCAACAAGGGAACATAGTGACACGGCAACATGGGAACATAGTGACACAGCAACATGGGAACAGTGACACAGCAACATGGGAAATAACGACTCAGCAACATGGGAACATAGTGACACAGCAACATGGGAACATAGTGACACAGCAACAAGGGAACATAGTGACAGCAACAAGGGAACATAGTGACACAGCAACATGGGAACATAGTGACAGCAACAATGGAACATAGTGACAGCAACAATGGAACATAGTGACACAGCAACATGGGAACATAGTGACAGCAACAATGGAACATAGTGACAGCAACAATGGAACATAGTGACACAGCAACATGGGAAAATAGTGACACAGCAACATGGGAACATAGTGACAGCAACAAGGGAACATAGTGACAGCAACATGGGAACATAGTGGCACAGCAACATGGGAACACAGAGACACAGTAACATGGGAACATAGAGACACAGCAACATGGGAGCATAGTGACACAGCAACATGGGAACATAGTGACACAGCAACAAGGGAACATAGTGACAGCAACATGGGAACATAGTGACAGCAACATGGGAACATAGTGACAGCAACAAGGGAACATAGTGACACAGCAACAAGGGAACATAGCGACACAGCAACATGGGAACATAGAGACACAGCAACAAGGGAACATAGTGACACAGCAACATGGGAACATAGTGACACAGCAACATGGGAACATAGTGACAGCAACATGGGAACATAGTGACAGCAACATGGGAACATAGTGACAGCAACAAGGGAACATAGTGACACAGCAACAAGGGAACATAGCGACACAGCAACATGGGAACATAGTGACACAGCAACATGGGAACATAGTGACACAGCAACATGGGAACATAGCGACACAGCAACATGGGAACATAGTGACACAGCAACATGGGAACATAGCGACACAGCAACATGGGAACATAGTGACACAGCAACATGGGAACATAGAGACACAGCAACAAGGGAACATAGTGACACAGCAACATGGGAACATAGTGACACAGCAACATGGGAACATAGCGACACAGCAACATGGGAACATAGAGACACAGCAACAAGGGAAAATAGTGACACAGCAACAAGGGAACATAGTGACACAGCAACAAGGGAACATAGTGACATGGCAACATGGGAACATAGTGACACAGCAACATGGGAACAGTGACACAGCAACATGGGAACATAGCGACACAGCAACATGGGAACAGAGTGACACAGCAACATGGGAACATAGTGACACAGCAACAAGGGAACATAGTGACAGCAACAAGGGAACATAGTGACACAGCAACATGGGAACATAGTGACACAGCAACAAGGGAACATAGTGACAGCAACAAGGGAACATAGTGACACAGCAACATGGGAACATAGTGACAGCAACAATGGAACATAGTGACAGCAACAATGGAACATAGTGACACAGCAACATGGGCACATAGTGACAGCAACAATGGAACATAGTGACAGCAATAATGGAACATAGTGACACAGCAACATGGGAACATAGTGACACAGCAACATGGGAACACAGTGACAGCAACAAGGGAACATAGTGACAGCAACAAGGGAACATAGTGACACAGCAACATGGGAACATAGTGACACAGCAACAAGGGAACATAGTGACAGCAACAAGGGAACATAGTGACACAGCAACATGGGAACATAGTGACAGCAACAATGGAACATAGTGACAGCAACAATGGTACATAGTGACACAGCAACATGGGAACATAGTGACAGCAACAATGGAACATAGTGACAGCAACAATGGAACATAGTGACACAGCAACATGGGAACATAGTGACACAGCAACATGGGAACATAGTGACAGCAACAAGGGAACATAGTGACAGCAACATGGGAACATCGTGTCACAACAACATGGGAACATAGTGACAGTAACATGGGAGCATAGTGACACAGCAACATGGGAACATAGTGACACAGCAACAAGGGAACATAGTGACAGCAACATGGGAACATAGTGACAGCAACATGGGAACATAGTGACAGCAACAACGGAACATAGTGACACAGCAACAAGGGAACATAGAGACACAGCAACAAGGGAACATAGTGACACAGCAACATGGGAACATAGTGACACAGCAACATGGGAACATAGTGACAGCAACATGGGAACATAGTGACAGCAACATGGGAACATAGTGACAGCAACATGGGAACATAGTGACAGCAACAAGGGAACATAGTGACACAGCAACATGGGAACAGTGACACAGCAACATGGGAACATAGCAACACAGCAACATGGGAACATAGTGACAGCAACAAGGGAACATAGTGACACAGCAACATGGGAACATAGTGACAGCAACAATGGAACATAGTGACAGCAACAATGGAACATAGTGACACAGCAACATGGGAACATAGTGACAGCAACAATGGAACATAGTGACAGCAACAATGGAACATAGTGACACAGCAACATGGGAACATAGTGACACAGCAACATGGGAACATAGTGACAGCAACAAGGGAACATAGTGACACAGCAACATGGGAACATAGTGACACAGCAACAAGGGAACATAGTGACAGCAACAAGGGAACATAGTGACACAGCAACATGGGAACATAGTGACAGCAACAATGGAACATAGTGACAGCAACAATGGAACATAGTGACACAGCAACATGGGAACATAGTGACAGCAACAATGGAACATAGTGACAGCAACAATGGAACATAGTGACACAGCAACATGGGAACATAGTGACACAGCAACATGGGAACATAGTGACAGCAACAAGGGAACATAGTGACAGCAACATGGGAACATAGTGTCACAGCAACATGGGAACATAGTGACAGTAACATGGGAACATAGAGACACAGCAACATGGGAACAGTGACACAGCAACATGGGAACATAGTGACAGTAACATGGGAACATAGAGACACAGCAACATGGGAACATAGTGATGCAGCAACATGGGAACATAGTGACGCAGCAACATGGGAACATAGTGACACAGCAACATGGGAAAATAGTGACCCAGCAACAAGGGAACATAGTGACATAGCAACATGGGAACATAGTGACACAGCAACATGGGAACATAGTGACACAGCAACATGGGAACATAGTGACACAGCAACATGGGAACATAGTGACACAGCAACATGGGAACACAGTGACACAGCAACATAGGAACATAGTGACACAGCAACATGGGTACATAGTGACACAGCAACAAGGGAACATAGTGACACAGCAACATGGGAACATAGTGACACAGCAACATGGGAACATAGTGACACGGCAACATGGGAACATAGTGACACAGCAACATGGGAACATAGTGACACAGCAACAAGGGAACATAGTGACAGCAACATGGGAACATAGCGACACAGCAACATGGGAACATAGTGACACAGCAACAAGGGAACATAGTGACAGCAACATGGGAACATAGTGACACAGCAACAAGGGAACATAGTGACAGCAACATGGGAACATAGTGACACAGCAACATGGGAACATAGTGACACAGTAACAAGGGAACATAATGACAGCAACATGGGAACAGAGTGACAGCAACAATGGAACATAGTGACAGCAACAATGGAACATAGTGACACAGCAACATGGGAACATAGTGACAGCAACAATGGAACATAGTGACAGCAACAATGGAACATAGTGACACAGCAACATGGGATCATAGTGACACAGCAACATGGGAACATAGTGACAGCAACAAGGGAACATAGTGACAGCAATATGGGAACATAGTGTCACAGCAACATGGGAACATAGTGACAGCAACATGGGAACATAGTGACACAGCAACATGGGAACATAGAGACACAGCAACATGGGAACAGTGACACAGCAACATGGGAACATAGTGACAGTAACATGGGAACATAGAGACACAGCAACATGGGAACATAGTGATGCAGCAACATGGGAACATAGTGACGCAGCAACATGGGAACATAGTGACCAAGCAACCAGGGAACATAGTGACATAGCAACATGGGAACATAGTGACACAGCAACATGGGAACATAGTGACACAGCAACATGGGAACATAGTGACACAGCAACATGGGAACATAGTGACACAGCAACATGGGAACACAGTGACACAGCAACATAGGAACATAGTGACACAGCAACATGGGTAAATAGTGACACAGCAACAAGGGAACATAGTGACACAGCAACATGGGAACATAGTGACACAGCAACATGGGAACATAGTGACACGGCAACATGGGAACAAAGTGACACAGCAACATGGGAACATAGTGACACAGCAACAAGGGAACATAGTGACAGCAACATGGGAACATAGTGACACAGCAACATGGGAACATAGTGACACAGCAACAAGGGAACATAGTGACAGCAACATGGGAACATAGTGACACAGCAACATGGGAACATAGTGACACAGTAACAAGGGAACATAATGACAGCAACATGGGGACAGAGTGACAGCAACATGGGAGCATAGTGACACAGCAACATGAGAACACAGAGACACAGCAACAAGGGAACATAGTGACAGCAACATGGGAACATAGTGAGACAGCAACATGGGAACATAGTGACAGCAACATGGGAACATAGTGACACAGCAACATGGGAACATAGTGACACAGCAACAAGGGAACATAGTGACAGCAACATGGGAACATAGTGACAGCAACATGGGAACATAGTGACAGCAACAAGGGAACATAGTGACACAGCAACAAGGGAACATAGCGACACAGCAACATGGGAACATAGAGACACAGCAACAAGGGAACATAGTGACACAGCAACATGGGAACATAGTGACACAGCAACATGGGAACATAGTGACAGCAACATGGGAACATAGTAACAGCAAAATGGGAACATAGTGACAGCAACATGGGAACATAGTGACAGCAACAAGGGAACATAGTGACACAGCAACAAGGGAACATAGCGACACAGCAACATGGGAACATAGTGACACAGCAACATGGGAACATAGTGACACAGCAACATGGGAACATAGTGACATAGCAACATGGGAACATAGCGACACAGCAACATGGGAACATAGTGACACAGCAACATGGGAACATAGCGACACAGCAACATGGGAACATAGTGACACAGCAACAGGGGAACATAGAGACACAGCAACAAGGGAACATAGTGACACAGCAACATGGGAACATAGTGACACAGCAACATGGGAACATAGCGACACAGCAACATGGGAACATAGAGACACAGCAACAAGGGAAAATACTGACACAGCAACAATGGAACATAGTGACACAGCAACAAGGGAACATAGTGACACGGCAACATGGGAACATAGTGACACAGCAACATGGGAACAGTGACACAGCAACATGGGAACATAGCGACACAGCAACATGGGAACATAGTGACACAGCAACATGGGAACATAGTGACACAGCAACAAGGGAACATAGTGACAGCAACAAGGGAACATAGTGACACAGCAACATGGGAACATAGTGACACAGCAACAAGGGAACATAGTGACAGCAACAAGGGAACATATTGACACAGCAACATGGGAACATAGTGACAGCAACAATGGAACATAGTGACAGGAACAATGGAACATAGTGACAGCAACAATGGAACATAGTGACACAGCAACATGGGAACATAGTGACAGCAACAATGGAACATAGTGACAGCAACAATGGAACATAGTGACACAGCAACATGGGAACATAGTGACAGCAACAAGGGAACATAGTGACAGCAACATGGGAACATAGTGACACAGCAACATGGGAACAGAGTGACACAGCAACATGGGAACATAGTGACAGCAACAAGGGAACATAGTGACAGCAACATGGGAACATAGTGACACAGCAACATGGGAACATAGTGACAGCAACAAGTGAACAAAATGACAGCAACATGGGAACAGAGTGACACAGCAACATGGGAACAGAGTGACACAGCAACATGGGAACATAGTGACCCAGCAACATGGGAACATAGTGACAGCAACAATGGAACATAGTGACACAGCAACAAGGGAACATAGTGACAGCAACATGGGAACATAGTGACACAGCAACATGGGAACAGAGTGACACAGCAACATGGGAACATAGTGACCCAGCAACATGGGAACATAGTGACAGCAACAATGGAACATAGTGACACAGCAACATGGGAACATAGTGACACAGCAACATGGGAACATAGTGACAGCAACAAGGGAACATAGTGACAGCAACATGGGAACATAGTGACACAGCAACATGGGAACATAGTGACAGCAACAAGTGAACATAGTGACAGCAACATGGGAACAGAGTGACACAGCAACATGGGAACAGAGTGACACAGCAACATGGGAACATAGTGACCCAGCAACAAGGGAACATAGTGACATAGCAACATGGGAACATAGTGACACAGCAACATGGGAACATAGTGACACAGCAACATGGGAACATAGTGACACAGCAACATGGGAACACAGTGACACAGCAACATGGGAACATAGTGACACAGCAACATGGGAACATAGTGACACAGCAACATGGGAACATAGTGACACAGCAACATGGGAACATAGTGACACAGCAACAAGGGAACATAGTGACACAGCAACATGGGAACATAGTGACACAGCAACAAGGGAACATAGTGACACAGTAACAAGGGAACATAGTGACATGGCAACATGGGAACATAGTGACACAGTAACAAGGGAACATAGTGACACGGCAACATGGGAACATAGTGACACAGCAACATGGGAACATAGCGACACAGCAACATGGGAACATAGTGGCACAGCAACATGGGAACATAGTGACACAGCAACATGGGAACATAGCGACACAGCAACATGGGAACATAGTGACAGCAACAATGGAACATAGTGACAGCAACAATGGAACATAGTGACGCAGCAACATGGGAACATAGTGACAGCAACAATGGAACATAGTGACAGCAACAATGGAACATAGTGACACAGCAACATGGGAACATAGCGACACAGCAACAAGGGAACATAGTGACACAGCAACATGGGAACATAGTGACACAGCAACATGCGAACATAGCGACACAGCAACATGGGAACATAGTGACAGCAACAAGGGAACATAGTGACAGCAACAATGGAACATAGTGACACAGCAACATGGGAACATAGTGACAGCAACAATGGAACATAGTGACAGCAACAATGGAACATAGTGACACAGCAACATGGGAACATAGTGACACAGCAACATGGGAACATAGTGACAGCAACAAGGGAACATAGTGACAGCAACATGGGAACATAGTGTCACAGCAACATCGGAACATAGTGACAGTAACATGGGAACATAGTGACACAGCAACATGGGAACATAGTGACACAGCAACATGGGAACACAGTGACACAGCAACATAGGAACATAGTGACACAGCAACATGGGAACATAGTGACACAGCAACAAGGGAACATAGTGACACAGCAACATGGGAACATAGTGACACAGCAACATGGGAACATAGTGACACAGCAACAAGGGAACATAGTGAGAGCAACATGGGAACAGTGACACAGCAACATGGGAACATAGTGACACAGCAACAAGGGAACATAGTGGCAGCAACATGGGAACATAGTGACACAGCAACATGGGAACATAGTGACACAGTAACAAGGGAACATAATGACAGCAACATGGGAACAGAGTGACAGCAACATGGGAGCATAGTGACACAGCAACATGGGAACACAGAGACACAGCAACAAGGGAACATAGTGACAGCAACCTGGGAACATAGTGACACAGCAACATGGGAACATAGTGACACAGCAACAAGGGAACATAGTGACAGCAACATGGGAACATAGTGACAGCAACATGGGAACATAGTGACAGCAACAAGGGAACATAGTGACACAGCAACAAGGGAACATAGAGACACAGCAACAAGGGAACATAGTGACACAGCAACATGGGAACATAGTGACACAGCAACATGGGAACATAGTGACAGCAACATGGGAACATAGTGACAGCAACATGGGAACATAGTGACAGCAACATGGGAACATAGTGACAGCAACAAGGGAAAATAGTGACACAGCAACAAGGGAACATAGTGACACAGCAACATGGGAACATAGTGACACAGCAACATGGGAACATAGTGACACAGCAACATGGGAACATAGTGACACAGCAACATGGGAACATAGCGACACAGCAACATGGGAACATAGCGACACAGCAACTTGGGAACATAGAGACACAGCAACAAGGGAAAATAGTGACACAGCAACAAGGGAATATAGTGACACAGCAACAAGGGAACATAGTGACACGGCAACATGGGAACATAGTGACACAGCAACATGGGAACAGTGACACAGCAACATGGGAACATAGCGACACAGCAACATGGGAACATAGTGACACAGCAACATGGGAACATAGTGACACAGCAACAAGGGAACATAGTGACAGCAACAAGGGAACATAGTGACACAGCAACATGGGAACATAGTGACACAGCAACAAGGGAACATAGTGACAGCAACAAGGGAACATAGTGACACAGCAACATGGGAACATAGTGACAGCAACAATGGAACATAGTGACAGCAACAATGGAACATAGTGACACAGCAACATGGGAACATAGTGACAGCAACAATGGAACATAGTGACAGCAACAATGGAACATAGTGACACAGCAACATGGGAACATAGTGACACAGCAACATGGGAACATAGTGACAGCAACAAGGGAACATAGTGACAGCAACATGGGAACATAGTGTCACAGCAACATGGGAACATAGTGACAGTAACATGGGAACATAGAGACACAGCAACATGGCAACAGTGACACAGCAACATGGGAACATAGTGACAGTAACATGGGAACATAGAGACACAGCAACATGGGAACATAGTGACACAGCAACATGGGAACATAGTGATACAGCAACATGGGAACATAGTGACACAGCAACATGGGAACATAGTGACAGCAACCTGGGAACATAGTGACACAGCAACATGGGAACATAGTGACACAGCAACAAGGGAACATAGTGACAGCAACATGGGAACATAGTGACAGCAACATGGGAACATAGTGACAGCAACAAGGGAACATAGTGACACAGCAACAAGGGAACATAGAGACACAGCAACAAGGGAACATAGTGACACAGCAACATGGGAACATAGTGACACAGCAACATGGGAACATAGTGACAGCAACATGGGAACATAGTGACAGCAACATGGGAACATAGTGACAGCAACATGGGAACATAGTGACAGCAACGAGGGAAAATAGTGACACAGCAACAAGGGAACATAGTGACACAGCAACATGGGAACATAGTGACACAGCAACATGGGAACATAGTGACACAGCAACATGGGAACATAGTGACACAGCAACATGGGAACATAGCGACACAGCAACATGGGAACATAGCGACACAGCAACTTGGGAACATAGAGACACAGCAACAAGGGAAAATAGTGACACAGCAACAAGGGAATATAGTGACACAGCAACAAGGGAACAGTGACACAGCAACATGGGAACATAGCGACACAGCAACATGGGAACATAGTGACACAGCAACATGGGAACATAGTGACACAGCAACAAGGGAACATAGTGACAGCAACAAGGGAACATAGTGACACAGCAACATGGGAACATAGTGACACAGCAACAAGGGAACATAGTGACAGCAACAAGGGAACATAGTGACACAGCAACATGGGAACATAGTGACAGCAACAATGGAACATAGTGACAGCAACATGGGAACATAGTGACACAGCAACATGGGAACATAGTGACAGCAACAAGGGAACATAGTGACAGCAACATGGGAACATAGTGTCACAGCAACATGGGAACATAGTGACAGTAACATGGGAACATAGAGACACAGCAACATGGGAACAGTGACACAGCAACATGGGAACATAGTGACAGTAACATGGGAAAATAGAGACACAGCAACATGGGAACATAGTGACACAGCAACATGGGAACATAGTGATACAGCAACATGGGAACATAGTGACACAGCAACATGGGAACATAGTGATACAGCAACATGGGAACATAGTGACCCAGCAACAAGGGAACATAGTGACATAGCAACATGGGAACATAGTGACACAGCAACATGGGAACATAGTGACACAGCAACATGGGAACATAGTGACACAGCAACATGGGAACATAGTGACACTGCAACATGGGAACACAGTCACACAGCAACATAGGAACATAGTGACACAGCAACATGGGTACATAGTGACACAGCAACATGGGAACAGAGTGACACAGCAACATGGGAACATAGTGACACAGCAACATGGGAACATAGCGACACAGCAACATGGGAATATAGTGACAGCAACAATGGAACATAGTGACAGCAACAATGGAACATAGTGACACAGCAACATGGGAACATAGTGACAGCAACAATGGAACATAGTGACAGCAACAATGGAACATAGTGACACAGCAACATGGGAACATAGTGACACAGCAACATGGGAACATAGTGACAGCAACAAGGGAACATAGTGACAGCAACATGGGAACATAGTGTCACAGCAACTTCGGAACATAGTGACAGTAACATGGGAACATAGTGACACAGCAACATGGGAACACAGTGACACAGCAACATGGGAACACAGTGACACAGCAACAAGGGAACATAGTGACACAGCAACATGGGAACATAGTGACACAGCAACAAGGGAACATAGTGACAGCAACATGGGAACATAGTGACACAGCAACATGGGAACATAGTGACACAGCAACAAGGGAACATAGTGACAGCAAGATGGGAACATAGTGACACAGCAACATGGGAACATAGTGACACAGTAACAAGGGAACATAATGACAGCAACATGGGAACAGAGTGACAGCAACATGGGAGCATAGTGACACAGCAACATGGGAACAGAGACACAGCAACAAGGGAACATAGTGACAGCAACATGGGAACATAGTGACACAGCAACATGGGAACATAGTGACACAGCAACAAGGGAACATAGTGACACAGCAACATGGGAACATAGTGACTGCAGCAACATGGGAACATAGTGATACAGCAACATGGGAACATAGTGACACAGCAACATGGGAACATAGCGACACAGCAACATGGGAACATAGTGACACAGCAACATGGGAACATAGTGACACAGCAACATGGGAACATAGTGACACAGCAACATGGGAACATAGTGACACAGCAACATGGGAACATAGTGACACAGCAACATGGGAACACAGTGACACAGCAACATAGGAACATAGTGACACAGCAACATGGGAACATAGTGACACAGCAACAAGGGAACATAGTGACACAGCAACATGGGAACATAGTGACACAGCAACATGGGAACATAGTGACACAGCAACAAGGGAACATAGTGACAGCAACATGGGAACATAGTGACACAGCAACATGGGAACATAGTGACACAGCAACAAGGGAACATAGTGACAGCAACATGGGAACATAGTGACACAGCAACATGGGAACATAGTGACAGAGTAACAAGGGAACATAATGACAGCAACATGGGAACAGAGTGACAGCAACATGGGAGCATAGTGACACAGCAACATGGGAACACAGAGACACAGCAACAAGGGAACATAGTGACAGCAACATGGGAACATAGTGACACAGCAACATGGGAACATAGTGACACAGCAACAAGGGAACATAGTGACAGTAACATGGGAACATACTGACAGCAACATGGGAACATAGTGACACAGCAACAAGGGAACATAGAGACACAGCAACAAGGGAACATAGTGACACAGCAACATGGGAACATAGTGACACAGCAACATGGGAACATAGTGACACAGCAACATGGGAACATAGAGACACAGCAACAAGGGAAAATAGTGACACAGCAACAAGGGAACATAGTGACACAGCAACAAGGGAACATAGTGACACGGCAACATGGGAACATAGTGACACAGCAACATGGGAACAGTGACACAGCAACATGGGAACATAGCGACACAGCAACATGGGAACATAGTGACACAGCAACATGGGAACATAGTGACACAGCAACATGGGAACATAGTAACACAGCAACAAGGGAACATAGTGACAGCAACAAGGGAACATAGTGACACAGCAACATGGGAACATAGTGACAGCAACAATGGAACATAGTGACAGCAACATGGGAACATAGTGACAGCAACAAGGGAACATTGTGACAGCAACAAGGGAACATAGTGACACAGCAACATGGGAACATAGTGACACAGCAACATGGGTACATAGTGTCACAGCAACATGGGAACATAGTGACAGTAACATGGGAACATAGAGACACAGCAACATGGGAACAGTGACACAGCAACATGGGAACATAGTGACAGTAACATGGGAACATAGAGACACAGCAACATGGGAACATAGTGACGCAGCAACATGGGAACATAGTGATACAGCAACATGGGAACATAGTGACACAGCAAAATGGGAACATAGTGACCCAGCAACAAGGGAACATAGTGACATAGCAACAAGGGAACGTAGTGACACAGAAACATGGGAAAATAGTGACACAGCAACATGGGAACATAGTGACACAGCAACATGGGAACATAGTGACACAGCAACATGGGAACACAGTGACACAGCAACATAGGAACATAGTGACACAGCAACATGGGAACATAGTGACACAGCAACAAGGGAACATAGTGACACAGCAACATGGGAACATAGTGACACAGCAACATGGGAACATAGTGACACGGCAACATGAGAACATAGTGACACAGCAACATGGGAACATAGTGACACAGCAACAAGGGAACATAGTGACAGCAACATGGGAACATAGTGACACAGCAACATGGGAACATAGTGACACAGCAACAAGGGAACATAGTGACAGCAACATGGGAACATAGTGACACAGCAACATGGGAACATAGTGACACAGTAACAAGGGAACATAATGACAGCAACATGGGAACAGAGTGACAGCAACATGGGAGCATAGTGACACAGCAACATGGGAACACAGAGACACAGCAACAAGGGAACATAGTGACAGCAACATGGGAACATAGTGACACAGCAACATGGGAACATAGTGACACAGCAACATGGGAACATAGTGACAGCAACATGGGAACATAGTGACAGCAACATGGGAACATAGTGACAGCAACAAGGGAACATAGTGACACAGCAAAAAGGGAACATAGAGACACAGCAACAATGGAACATAGTGACACAGCAACATGGGAACATATTGACACAGCAACATGGGAACACAGAGACACAGCAACAAGGGAACATAGTGACAGCAACATGGGAACATAGTGACACAGCAACATGGGAACATAGTGACACAGCAACATGGGAACATAGTGACAGCAACATGGGAACATAGTGACAGCAACATGGGAACATAGTGACAGCAACATGGGAACATAGTGACAGCAACAAGGGAACATAGTGACACAGCAAAAAGGGAACATAGAGACACAGCAACAATGGAACATAGTGACACAGCAACAAGGGAACATAGTGACACAGCAACATAGGAACATAGTGACACAGCAACATGGGAACATAGTGACACAGCAACATGGGAACATAGTGACACAGCAACAAGGGAACATAGTGACACAGCAACATGGGAACATAGTGACACAGCAACATGGGAACATAGTGACACAGCAACATAGGAACATAGTGACACAGCAACATGGGAACATAGTGACACAGCAACAAGGGAACATAGTGACACAGCAACATGGGAACATAGTGACACAGCAACATGGGAACATAGTGACAGCAACAAGGGAACATAGTGACAGCAACATGGGAACATAGTGACACGGCAACATGGGAACATAGTGACACAGCAACATGGGAACATAGTGACACAGCAACAAGGGAACATAGTGACAGCAACATGGGAACATAGTGACACAGCAACATGGGAACATAGTGACACAGCAACAAGGGAACATAGTGACAGCAACATGGGAACATAGTGACACAGCAACATGGGAACATAGTGACATAGTAACAAGGGAACATAATGACAGCAACATGGGAACAGAGTGACAGCAACATGGGAGCATAGTGAAACAGCAACAAGGGAACACAGAGACACAGCAACAAGGGAACATAGTGACAGCAACATGGGAACATAGTGACACAGCAACATGGGAACATAGTGACACAGCAACAAGGGAACATAGTGACAGCAACATGGGAACATAGTGACAGCAACAAGGGAACATAGTGACACAGCAACAAGGGAACATAGCGACACAGCAACATGGGAACATAGAGACACAGCAACAAGGGAACATAGTGACACAGCAACATGGGAACATAGTGACACAGCAACATGGGAACATAGTGACAGCAACATGGGAACATAGTGACAGCAACATGGGAACATAGCGACACAGCAACATGGGAACATAGTGACACAGCAACATGAGAACATAGCGACACAGCAACATGGGAACATAGTGACACAGCAACATGGGAACATAGAGACACAGCAACAAGGGAACATAGTGACACAGCAACATGGGAACATAGTGACACAGCAACATGGGAACATAGCGACACAGCAACATGGGAACATAGAGACACAGCAACAAGGGAAAATAGTGACACAGCAACAAGGGAACATAGTGACACAGCAACAAGGGAACATAGTGACAGCAACATGGGAACATAGTGACACAGCAACATGGGAACATAGTGTCACAGCAACATGGGAACATAGTCACAGCAACAAGGGAACATAGTGACAGCAACATGGGAACATAGTGTCAGCAACAAGGGAACATTGTGACAGCAACAAGGGAACATAGTGACACAGCAACATGGGAACATAGTGACACAGCAACATGGGTACATAGTGTCACAGCAACATGGGAACATAGTGACACAGCAACATGGGAACATAGTGACCCAGCAACAAGGGAACATAGTGACACAGCAACAAGGGAACATAGTGACACAGCAACATGGGAACATAGTGACACAGCAACATGGGAACATAGTGACACAGCAAAATGGGAACATAGAGACCCAGCAACAAGGGAACATAGTGACATAGCAACAAGGGAACGTAGTGACACAGCAACATGGGAAAATAGTGACACAGCAACATGGGAACATAGTGACACAGCAACATGGGAACATAGTGACACAGCAACATGGGAACACAGTGACACAGCAACATAGGAACATAGTGACACAGCAACATGGGAACATAGTGACACAGCAACAAGGGAACATAGTGACACAGCAACATGGGAACATAGTGACACAGCAACATGGGAACATAGTGACACGGCAACATGGGAACATAGTGACACAGCAACATGGGAACATAGTGACACAGCAACAAAGGAACAGAGTGACAGCAACATGGGAACATAGTGACACAGCAACATGGGAACATAGTGACACAGCAACAAGGGAACATAGTGACAGCAACATGGGAACATAGTGACACAGCAACATGGGAACATAGTGACACAGTAACAAGGGAACATAATGACAGCAACATGGGAACATAGTGACACAGCAACATGGGAACATAGTGACAGCAACATGGGAACATAGTGACAGCAACATGGGAACATAGTGACAGCAACAAGGGAACATAGTGACACAGCAACAAGGGAACATAGAGACACAGCAACAAGGGAACATAGTGACACAGCAACATGGGAACATATTGACACAGCAACATGGGAACATAGTGACACAGCAACATGGGAACATAGTGACACAGCAACATGGGAACATAGCGACACAGCAACATGGGAACATAGTGACACAGCAACATGGGAACATAGTGACACAGCAACAAGGGAACATAGTGACAGCAACAAGGGAACATAGTGACACAGCAACATGGGAACATAGTGACACAGCAACAAGGGAACATAGTGACAGCAACAAGGGAACATAGTGACACAGCAACAAGGGAACATAGTGACAGCAACAAGGGAACATAGTGACAGCAACAAGGGAACATAGTGACACAGCAACAAGGGAACATAGTGACAGCAACATGGGAACATAGTGACAGCAACAAGGGAACATAGTGACACAGCAACAAGGGAACATAGTGACAGCAACAAGGGAACATAGTGACAGCAACATGGGAACATAGTGACAGAGCAAAATGGGAACATAGTGACACAGCAACAAGGGAACATAGTGACAGCAACAAGGGAACATAGTGACACGCAACAAGGGAACATAGTGACAGCAACAATGGAACATAGTGACAGCAACATGGGAACATAGTGACACAGCAACAAGGGAACATAGTGACAGCAACATGGGAACATAGTGACACAGCAACATGGGAACATAGTGTCACAGCAACATGGGAACATAGTCACAGCAACAAGGGAACATAGTGACAGCAACATGGGAACATAGTGACAGCAACAAGGGAACATTGTGACAGCAACAAGGGAACATAGTGACACAGCAACATGGGAACATAGTGACACAGCAACATGGGTACATAGTGTCACAGCAACATGGGAACATAGTGACAGTAACATGGGAACATAGAGACACAGCAACATGGGAACAGTGACACAGCAACATGGGAACATAGTGACAGTAACATGGGAACATAGAGACACAGCAACATGGGAACATAGTGACGCAGCAACATGGGAACATAGTGATACAGCAACATGGGAACATAGTGACCCAGCAACATAGGAACATAGTGACACAGCAACATGGGAACATAGTGACACAGCAAAATGGGAACATAGTGACCCAGCAACAAGGGAACATAGTGACATAGCAACAAGGGAACGTAGTGACACAGCAACATGGGAAAATAGTGGCACAGCAACATGGGAACATAGTGACACAGCAACATGGGAACATGGTGACACAGCAACATGGGAACACAGTGACACAGCAACATAGGAACATAGTGACACAGCAACATGGGAACATAGTGACACAGCAACAAGGGAACATAGTGACACAGCAACATGGGAACAGTGACACAGCAACATGGGAACATAGCGACACAGCAACATGGGAACATAGTGACACACCAACATGGGAACATAGTGACACAGCAACAAGGGAACATAGTGACAGCAACAAGGGAACATAGTGACACAGCAACATGGGAACATAGTGACACAGCAACAAGGGAACATAGTGACAGCAACAAGGGAACATAGTGACACAGCAACATGGGAACATAGTGACAGCAACAATGGAACATAGTGACAGTAACAATGGAACATAGTGACACAGCAACATGGGAACATAGTGACAGCAACAATGGAACATAGTGACAGCAACAATGGAACATAGTGACACAGCAACATGGGAACATAGTGACACAGCAACATGGGAACATAGTGACAGCAACAAGGGAACATAGTGACAGCAACATGGGAACATAGTGTCACAGCAACATGGGAACATAGTGACAGTAACATGGGAACATAGAGACACAGCAACATGGGAACAGTGACACAGCAACATGGGAACATAGTGACAGTAACATGGGAACATAGAGAAACAGCAACATGGGAACATAGTGACGCAGCAACATGGGAACATAGTGACCCAGCAACAAGGGAACATAGTGACATAGCAACCTGGGAACATAGTGACACAGCAACATGGGAACATAGTGACACAGCAACATGGGAACATAGTGACACAGCAACATGGGAACATAGTGACACAGCAACATAGGAACATAGTGACACAGCAACATGGGAACATAGTGACACAGCAACAAGGGAACATAGTGACACAGCAACATGGGAACATAGTGACACAGCAACATGGGAACATAGTGACACGGCAACATGGGAACATAGTGACACAGCAACATGGGAACATAGTGACACAGCAACAAGGGAACATAGTGACAGCAACATGGGAACATAGTGACACAGCAACATGGGAACATAGTGACACAGCAACAAGGGAACATAGTGACAGCAACATGGGAACATAGTGACACAGCAACATGGGAACATAGTGACACAGTAACAAGGGAACATAATGACAGCAACATGGGAACAGAGTAACAGCAACATGGGAGCATAGTGACACAGCAACATGGGAACACAGAGACACAGCAACAAGGGAACATAGTGACAGCAACATGGGAACATAGTGACACAGCAACATGGGAACATAGTGAGACAGCAACAAGGGAACATATTGACAACAACTTGGGAACATAGTGACAGCAACATGGGAACATAGTGACAGCAACAAGGGAACATAGCGACACAGCAACAAGGGAACATAGCGACACAGCAACATGGGAACATAGAGACACAGCAACAAGGGAACATAGTGACACAGCAACATGGGAACATAGTGACACAGCAACATGGGAACATAGTGACAGCAACATGGGAACATAGTGACAGCAACATGGGAACATAGTGACAGCAACATGGGAACATAGTGACAGCAACAAGGGAACATAGTGACACAGCAACAAGGGAACATAGCGACACAGCAACATGGGAACATCGTGACACAGCAACATGGGAACATAGTGACACAGCAACATGGGAACATAGTGACACAGCAACATGGGAACATAGCGACACAGCAACATGGGAACATAGTGACAGCAACATGGGAACATAGTGACACAGCAACATGGGAACAGTGACACAGCAACATGGGAACATAGTGACAGTAACATGGGAACATAGAGAAACAGCAACATGGGAACAGTGACACAGCAACATGGGAACATAGTGAGAGTAACATGGGAACATAGAGACACAGCAACATGGGAACATAGTGACGCAGCAATATGGGAACATAGTGACACAGCAACAAGGGAACATAGTGACATAGCAACATGGGAACATAGTGACACAGCAACATGGGAACATAGTGACACAGCAACATGGGAACATAGTGACACAGCAACATGGGAACATAGTGACACAGCAACATAGGGAACATAGTGACACAGCAACATGGGAACATAGTGACACAGCAACAAGGGAACATAGTGACACAGCAACATGGGAACATAGTGACACAGCAACATGGGAACATAGTGACACGGCAACATGGGAACATAGTGACACAGCAACATGGGAACATAGTGACACAGCAACAAGGGAACATAGTGACAGCAACATGGGAACATAGTGACACAGCAACAAGGGAACATAGTGACAGCAACATGGGAACATAGTGACACAGCAACATGGGAACATAGTGACACAGTAACAAGGGAACATAATGACAGCAACATGGGAACAGAGTGACAGCAACATGGGAGCATAGTGACACAGCAACATGGGAACACAGAGACACAGCAACAAGGGAACATAGTGACAGCAACATGGGAACATAGTGACACAGCAACATGGGAACATAGTGACACAGCAACAAGGGAACATATTGACAACAACATGGGAACATAGTGACAGCAACATGGGAACATAGTGACAGCAACAAGGGAACATAGCGACACAGCAACAAGGGAACATAGCGACACAGCAACATGGGAACATAGAGACACAGCAACAAGGGAACATAGTGACACAGCAACATGGGAACATAGTGACACAGCAACATGGGAACATAGTGACAGCAACATGGGAACATAGTGACACAGCAACATGGGAACATAGTGACACAGCAACATGGGAACATAGTGACAGCAACAAGGGAACATAGTGACACAGCAACAAGGGAACATAGCGACACAGCAACATGGGAACATCGTGACACAGCAACATGGGAACATAGTGACACAGCAACATGGGAACATAGTGACACAGCAACATGGGAACATAGCGACACAGCAACATGGGAACATAGTGACACAGCAACAAGGGAACATAGTGACAGCAACAAGGAAACATAGTGACACAGCAACATGGGAACATAGTGACAGCAACAATGGAACATAGTGACAGCAACAATGGAACATAGTGATACAGCAACATGGGAACATAGTGACAGCAACAATGGAACATAGTGACAGCAACAATGGAACATAGTGACACAGCAACATGGGAACATAGTGACACAGCAACATGGGAACATAGTGACAGCAACAAGGGAACATAGTGACAGCAACATGGGAACATAGTGTCACAGCAACATGTGAACATAGTGACAGTAACATGGGAACATAGAGACACAGCAACATGGGAACAGTGACACAGCAACATGGGAACATCGTGACAGTAACATGGGAACATAGAGAAACAGCAACATGGGAACATAGTGACGCAGCAACATGGGAACATAGTGATACAGCAACATGGGAACATAGTGACACAGCAACATGGGAACATAGTGACCCAGCAACAAGGGAACATAGTGACATCGCAACCTGGGAACATAGTGACACAGCAACATGGGAACATAGTGACACAGCAACATGGGAACATAGTGACACAGCAACATGGGAACATAGTGACACAGCAACATAGGAACATAGTGACACAGCAACATGGGAACATAGTGACACAGCAACAAGGGAACATAGTGACACAGCAACATGGGAACATAGTGACACAGCAACATGGGAACATAGTGACACGGCAACATGGGAACATAGTGACACAGCAACATGGGAACATAGTGACACAGCAACAAGGGAACATAGTGACAGCAACATGGGAACATAGTGACACAGCAACATGGGAACATAATGACAGCAACATGGGAACAGAGTGACAGCAACATGGGAGCATAGTGACACAGCAACATGGGAACACAGAGACACAGCAACAAGGGAACATAGTGACAGCAACATGGGAACATAGTGACACAGCAACATGGGAACATAGTGACACAGCAACAAGGGAACATAATGACAGCAACATGGGAACATAGTGACACAACAACATGGGAACATAGTGACAGCAACATGGGAACATAGTGACAGCAACAAGGGAACATAGTGACATAGCAACAAGGGAACATAGCGACACAGCAACATGGGAACATAGTGACACAGCAACATGGGAACATAGTGACACAGCAACATGGGAACATAGTGACACAGCAAAAAGGGAACATAGCGACACAGCAACATGGGAACATAGTGACACAGCAACATGGGAACATAGTGACACAGCAACATGGGAACATAGTGACACAGCAACATGGGAACAGAGACACAGCAACAAGGGAACATAGTGACACAGCAACATGGGAACATAGTGACACAGCAACATGGGAACATAGCGACACAGCAACATGGGAACATAGAGACACAGCAACAAGGGAAAATAGTGACACAGCAACAAGGGAACATAGTGACACAGCAACAAGGGAACATAGTGACAGCAACATGGGAACATAGTGACACAGCAACATGGGAACATAGTGTCACAGCAACATGGGAACATAGTCACAGCAACAAGGGAACATAGTGACAGCAACATGGGAACATAGTGACAGCAACAAGGGAACATTGTGACAGCAACAAGGGAACATAGTGACACAGCAACATGGGAACATAGTGACACAGCAACATGGGAACATAGTGACACAGCAACAAGGGAACATAGTGACAGCAACATGGGAACATAGTGACACAGCAACATGGGAACATAGTGACACAGTAACAAGGGAACATAATGACAGCAACATGGGAACAGAGTGACGGCAACATGGGAGCATAGTGACACAGCAACATGGGAACACAGAGACACAGCAACAAGGGAACATAGTGACAGAAACATGGGAACATAGTGACACAGCAACATGGGAACATAGTGACACAGCAACATGGGAACATAGTGACAGCAACATGGGAACATAGTGACAGCAACATGGGAACATAGTGACAGCAACAAGGGAACATAGTGACACAGCAACAAGGGAACATAGCGACACAGCAACATGGGAACATAGAGACACAGCAACAAGGGAAAATAGTGACACAGCAACAAGGGAACATAGTGACACAGCAACAAGGGAACATAGTGACAGCAACATGGGAACATAGTGACACAGCAACATGGGAACATAGTGTCACAGCAACATGGGAACATAGTCACAGCAACAAGGGAACATAGTGACAGCAACATGGGAACATAGTGACAGCAACAAGGGAACATTGTGACAGCAACAAGGGAACATAGTGACACAGCAACATGGGAACATAGTGACACAGCAACATGGGAACATAGTGACACAGCAACAAGGGAACATAGTGACACAGCAACATGGGAACAGTGACACAGCAACATGGGAACATAGCGACACAGCAACATGGGAACATAGTGACACACCAACATGGGAACATAGTGACACAGCAACAAGGGAACATAGTGACAGCAACAAGGGAACATAGTGACACAGCAACATGGGAACATAGTGACACAGCAACAAGGGAACATAGTGACAGCAACAAGGGAACATAGTGACACAGCAACATGGGAACATAGTGACAGCAACAATGGAACATAGTGACAGTAACAATGGAACATAGTGACACAGCAACATGGGAACATAGTGACAGCAACAATGGAACATAGTGACAGCAACAATGGAACATAGTGACACAGCAACATGGGAACATAGTGACACAGCAACATGGGAACATAGTGACAGCAACAAGGGAACATAGTGACAGCAACATGGGAACATAGTGTCACAGCAACATGGGAACATAGTGACAGTAACATGGGAACATAGAGACACAGCAACATGGGAACAGTGACACAGCAACATGGGAACATAGTGACAGTAACATGGGAACATAGAGAAACAGCAACATGGGAACATAGTGACGCAGCAACATGGGAACATAGTGACCCAGCAACAAGGGAACATAGTGACATAGCAACCTGGGAACATAGTGACACAGCAACATGGGAACATAGTGACACAGCAACATGGGAACATAGTGACACAGCAACATGGGAACATAGTGACACAGCAACATAGGAACATAGTGACACAGCAACATGGGAACATAGTGACACAGCAACAAGGGAACATAGTGACACAGCAACATGGGAACATAGTGACACAGCAACATGGGAACATAGTGACACGGCAACATGGGAACATAGTGACACAGCAACATGGGAACATAGTGACACAGCAACAAGGGAACATAGTGACAGCAACATGGGAACATAGTGACACAGCAACATGGGAACATAGTGACACAGCAACAAGGGAACATAGTGACAGCAACATGGGAACATAGTGACACAGCAACATGGGAACATAGTGACACAGTAACAAGGGAACATAATGACAGCAACATGGGAACAGAGTAACAGCAACATGGGAGCATAGTGACACAGCAACATGGGAACACAGAGACACAGCAACAAGGGAACATAGTGACAGCAACATGGGAACATAGTGACACAGCAACATGGGAACATAGTGAGACAGCAACAAGGGAACATATTGACAACAACATGGGAACATAGTGACAGCAACATGGGAACATAGTGACAGCAACAAGGGAACATAGCGACACAGCAACAAGGGAACATAGCGACACAGCAACATGGGAACATAGAGACACAGCAACAAGGGAACATAGTGACACAGCAACATGGGAACATAGTGACACAGCAACATGGGAACATAGTGACAGCAACATGGGAACATAGTGACAGCAACATGGGAACATAGTGACAGCAACATGGGAACATAGTGACAGCAACAAGGGAACATAGTGACACAGCAACAAGGGAACATAGCGACACAGCAACATGGGAACATCGTGACACAGCAACATGGGAACATAGTGACACAGCAACATGGGAACATAGTGACACAGCAACATGGGAACATAGCGACACAGCAACATGGGAACATAGTGACAGTAACATGGGAACATAGAGACACAGCAACATGGGAACAGTGACACAGCAACATGGGAACATAGTGACAGTAACATGGGAACATAGAGAAACAGCAACATGGGAACAGTGACACAGCAACATGGGAACATAGTGAGAGTAACATGGGAACATAGAGAAACAGCAACATGGGAACATAGTGACGCAGCAATATGGGAACATAGTGACCCAGCAACAAGGGAACATAGTGACATAGCAACCTGGGAACATAGTGACACAGCAACATGGGAAAATAGTGACACAGCAACATGGGAACATAGTGACACAGCAACATGGGAACATAGTGACACAGCAACATAGGAACATAGTGACACAGCAACATGGGAACATAGTGACACAGCAACAAGGGAACATAGTGACACAGCAACATGGGAACATAGTGACACAGCAACATGGGAACATAGTGACACGGCAACATGGGAACATAGTGACACAGCAACATGGGAACATAGTGACACAGCAACAAGGGAACATAGTGACAGCAACATGGGAACATAGTGACACAGCAACATGGGAACATAGTGACACAGCAACAAGGGAACATAGTGACAGCAACATGGGAACATAGTGACACAGCAACATGGGAACATAGTGACACAGTAACAAGGGAACATAATGACAGCAACATGGGAACAGAGTGACAGCAACATGGGAGCATAGTGACACAGCAACATGGGAACACAGAGACACAGCAACAAGGGAACATAGTGACAGCAACATGGGAACATAGTGACACAGCAACATGGGAACATAGTGACACAGCAACAAGGGAACATATTGACAACAACATGGGAACATAGTGACAGCAACATGGGAACATAGTGACAGCAACAAGGGAACATAGCGACACAGCAACAAGGGAACATAGCGACACAGCAACATGGGAACATAGAGACACAGCAACAAGGGAACATAGTGACACAGCAACATGGGTACATAGTGTCACAGCAACATGGGAACATAGTGACAGCAACATGGGAAAATAGTGACACAGCAACATGGGAACATAGTGACACAGCAACATGGGAACATAGTGACACAGCAACATGGGAACACAGTGACACAGCAACATAGGAACATAGTGACACAGCAACATGGGAACATAGTGACACAGCAACAAGGGAACATAGTGACAGCAACATGGGAACATAGTGACACAGCAACATGGGAACATAGTGACACAGTAACAAGGGAACATAATGACAGCAACATGGGAACAGAGTGACAGCAACATGGGAGCATAGTGACACAGCAACATGGGAACACAGAGACACAGCAACAAGGGAACATAGTGACAGCAACATGGGAACATAGTGACACAGCAACATGGGAACATAGTGACACAGCAACATGGGAACAGAGTGACAGCAACATGGGAACATAGTGACAGCAACATGGGAACATAGTGACAGCAACAAGGGAACATAGTGACACAGCAACAAGGGAACATAGTGACACAGCAACATGGGAACATATTGACACAGCAACATGGGAACATAGTGACACAGCAACATGGGAACATAGTGACACAGCAACATGGGAACATAGCGACACAGCAACATGGGAACATAGTGACACAGCAACATGGGAACATAGTGACACAGCAACAAGGGAACATAGTGACAGCAACAAGGGAACATAGTGACACAGCAACATGGGAACATAGTGACACAGCAACAAGGGAACATAGTGACAGCAACAAGGGAACATAGTGACACAGCAACATGGGAACATAGTGACAGCAACAATGGAACATAGTGACAGCAACAATGGAACATAGTGACACAGCAACATGGGAACATAGTGACAGCAACAATGGAACATAGTGACAGCAACAATGGAACATAGTGACACAGCAACATGGGAACATAGTGACACAGCAACATGGGAACATAGTGACAGCAACAAGGGAACATAGTGACAGCAACATGGGAACATAGTGTCACAGCAACATGTGAACATAGTGACAGTAACATGGGAACATAGAGACACAGCAACATGGGAACAGTGACACAGCAACATGGGAACATCGTGACAGTAACATGGGAACATAGAGAAACAGCAACATGGGAACATAGTGACGCAGCAACATGGGAACATAGTGATACAGCAACATGGGAACATAGTGACACAGCAACATGGGAACATAGTGACCAGCAACAAGGGAACATAGTGACATCGCAACCTGGGAACATAGTGACACAGCAACATGGGAACATAGTGACACAGCAACATGGGAACATAGTGACACAGCAACATGGGAACATAGTGACACAGCAACATAGGAACATAGTGACACAGCAACATGGGAACATAGTGACACAGCAACAAGGGAACATAGTGACACAGCAACATGGGAACATAGTGACACAGCAACATGGGAACATAGTGACACGGCAACATGGGAACATAGTGACACAGCAACATGGGAACATAGTGACACAGCAACAAGGGAACATAGTGACAGCAACATGGGAACATAGTGACACAGCAACATGGGAACATAGTGACAGCAACATGGGAACAGAGTGACAGCAACATGGGAGCATAGTGACACAGCAACATGGGAACACAGAGACACAGCAACAAGGGAACATAGTGACAGCAACATGGGAACATAGTGACACAGCAACATGGGAACATAGTGACACAGCAACAAGGGAACATAGTGACAGCAACATGGGAACATAGTGACACAGCAACATGGGAACATAGTGACAGCAACATGGGAACATAGTGACAGCAACAAGGGAACATAGTGACACAGCAACAAGGGAACATAGTGACACAGCAACATGGGAACATAGTGACACAGCAACATGGGAACATAGTGACACAGCAACATGGGAACATAGTGACACAGCAACATGGGAACATAGCGACACAGCAACATGGGAACATAGTGACACAGCAACATGGGAACATAGTGACACAGCAACATGGGAACATAGTGACACAGCAACATGGGAACATAGAGACACAGCAACAAGGGAACATAGTGACACAGCAACATGGGAACATAGTGACACAGCAACATGGGAACATAGTGACACAGCAACATGGGAACATAGAGACACAGCAACAAGGGAAAATAGTGACACAGCAACAAGGGAACATAGTGACACAGCAACAAGGGAACATAGTGACAGCAACATGGGAACATAGTGACACAGCAACATGGGAACATAGTGTCACAGCAACATGGGAACATAGTCACAGCAACAAGGGAACATAGTGACAGCAACATGGGAACATAGTGACAGCAACAAGGGAACATTGTGACAGCAACAAGGGAACATAGTGACACAGCAACATGGGAACATAGTGACACAGCAACATGGGAACATAGTGACACAGCAACAAGGGAACATAGTGACAGCAACATGGGAACATAGTGACACAGCAACATGGGAACATAGTGACACAGTAACAAGGGAACATAATGACAGCAACATGGGAACAGAGTGACGGCAACATGGGAGCATAGTGACACAGCAACATGGGAACACAGAGACACAGCAACAAGGGAACATAGTGACAGAAACATGGGAACATAGTGACACAGCAACATGGGAACATAGTGACACAGCAACATGGGAACATAGTGACAGCAACATGGGAACATAGTGACAGCAACATGGGAACATAGTGACAGCAACAAGGGAACATAGTGACACAGCAACAAGGGAACATAGCGACACAGCAACATGGGAACATAGAGACACAGCAACAAGGGAAAATAGTGACACAGCAACAAGGGAACATAGTGACACAGCAACAAGGGAACATAGTGACAGCAACATGGGAACATAGTGACACAGCAACATGGGAACATAGTGTCACAGCAACATGGGAACATAGTCACAGCAACAAGGGAACATAGTGACAGCAACATGGGAACATAGTGACAGCAACAAGGGAACATTGTGACAGCAACAAGGGAACATAGTGACACAGCAACATGGGAACATAGTGACACAGCAACATGGGAACATAGAGACACAGCAACATGGGAACAGTGACACAGCAACATGGGAACATAGTGACAGTAACATGGGAACATAGAGACACAGCAACATGGGAACATAGTGACGCAGCAACATGGGAACATAGTGATACAGCAACATGGGAACATAGTGACACAGCAACATGGGAACATAGTGACCCAGCAACAAGGGAACATAGTGACATAGCAACAAGGGAACATAGTGACACAGCAACATGGGAACATAGTGACACAGCAACATGGGAACATAGTGACACAGCAACATGGGAACATAGTGACACAGCAACATGGGAACACAGTGACACAGCAACATAGGAACATAGTGACACAGCAACATGGGAACATAGTGACACAGCAACAAGGGAACATAGTGACACAGCAACATGGGAACATAGTGACACAGCAACATGGGAACATAGTGACACGGCAACATGGGAACATAGTGACACAGCAACATGGGAACATAGTGACACAGCAACAAGGGAACATAGTGACAGCAACATGGGAACATAGTGACACAGCAACATGGGAACATAGTGACACAGCAACAAGGGAACATAGTGACAGCAACATGGGAACATAGTGACACAGCAACATGGGAACATAGTGACACAGTAACAAGGGAACATAGTGACAGCAACATGGGAACAGAGTGACAGGCAACATGGGAGCATAGTGACACAGCAACATGGGAACACAGAGACACAGCAACAAGGGAACATAGTGACAGCAACATGGGAACATAGTGACACAGCAACATGGGAACATAGTGACACAGCAACATGGGAACATAGTGACAGCAACATGGGAACATAGTGACAGCAACATGGGAACATAGTGACAGCAACAAGGGAACATAGTGACACAGCAACAAGGGAACATAGAGACACAGCAACAAGGGAACATAGTGACACAGCAACATGGGAACATATTGACACAGCAACATGGGAACATAGTGACACAGCAACATGGGAACATAGTGACACAGCAACATGGGAACACAGTGACACAGCAACATAGGAACATAGTGACACAGCAACAGGGGAACATCGTGACACAGCAACAAGGGAACATAGTGACACAGCAACATGGGAACATAGTGACACAGCAACATGGGAACATAGCGACACAGGCAACATGGGAACATAGTGACACAGCAACATGGGAACATAGTGACACAGCAACAAGGGAACATAGTGACAGCAACATGGGAACATAGCGACACAGCAACATGGGAACATAGTGACACAGCAACATGGGAACATAGAGACACAGCAACAAGGGAACATAGTGACACAGCAACATGGGAACATAGTGACACAGCAACATGGGAACATAGCGACACAGCAACATGGGAACATAGAGACACAGCAACAAGGGAAGATATTGACACAGCAACAAGGGAACATAGTGACACAGCAACAAGGGAACATAGTGACACGGCAACATGGGAACATAGTGACACAGCAACATGGGAACAGTGACATAGCAACATGGGAACATAGCGACTCAGCAACATGGGAACATAGTGACACAGCAACATGGGAACATAGTGACACAGCAACAAGGGAACATAGTGACAGCAACAAGGGAACATAGTGACACAGCAACATGGGAACATAGTGACAGCAACAATGGAACATAGTGACAGCAACAATGGAACATAGTGACACAGCAACATGGGAACATAGTGACAGCAACAATGGAACATAGTGACAGCAACAATGGAACATAGTGACACAGCAACATGGGAAAATAGTGACACAGCAACATGGGAACATAGTGACAGCAACAAGGGAACATAGTGACAGCAACATGGGAACATAGTGGCACAGCAACATGGGAACACAGAGACACAGTAACATGGGAACATAGAGACACAGCAACATGGGAACAGTGACACAGCAACATGGGAACATAGCGACACAGCAACATGGGAACATAGAGACACAGCAACAAGGGAAAATAGTGACACAGCAACAAGGGAACATAGTGACAGCAACATGGGAACATAGTGACAGCAACATGGGAACATAGTGACAGCAACAAGGGAACATAGTGACACAGCAACAAGGGAACATAGCGACACAGCAACATGGGAACATAGAGACACAGCAACAAGGGAACATAGTGACACAGCAACATGGGAACATAGTGACACAGCAACATGGGAACATAGTGACAGCAACATGGGAACATAGTGACAGCAACATGGGAACATAGTGACAGCAACAAGGGAACATAGTGACACAGCAACAAGGGAACATAGCGACACAGCAACATGGGAACATAGTGACACAGCAACATGGGAACATAGTGACACAGCAACATGGGAACATAGCGACACAGCAACATGGGAACATAGTGACACAGCAACATGGGAACATAGCGACACAGCAACATGGGAACATAGTGACACAGCAACATGGGAACATAGAGACACAGCAACAAGGGAACATAGTGACACAGCAACATGGGAACATAGTGACACAGCAACATGGGAACATAGCGACACAGCAACATGGGAACATAGAGACACAGCAACAAGGGAAAATAGTGACACAGCAACAAGGGAACATAGTGACACAGCAACAAGGGAACATAGTGACATGGCAACATGGGAACATAGTGACACAGCAACATGGGAACAGTGACACAGCAACATGGGAACATAGCGACACAGCAACATGGGAACAGAGTGACACAGCAACATGGGAACATAGTGACACAGCAACAAGGGAACATAGTGACAGCAACAAGGGAACATAGTGACACAGCAACATGGGAACATAGTGACACAGCAACAAGGGAACATAGTGACAGCAACAAGGGAACATAGTGACACAGCAACATGGGAACATAGTGACAGCAACAATGGAACATAGTGACAGCAACAATGGAACATAGTGACACAGCAACATGGGCACATAGTGACAGCAACAATGGAACATAGTGACAGCAATAATGGAACATAGTGACACAGCAACATGGGAACATAGTGACACAGCAACATGGGAACACAGTGACAGCAACAAGGGAACATAGTGACCAGCAACAAGGGAACATAGTGACACAGCAACATGGGAACATAGTGACACAGCAACAAGGGAACATAGTGACAGCAACAAGGGAACATAGTGACACAGCAACATGGGAACATAGTGACAGCAACAATGGAACATAGTGACAGCAACATGGGAACATAGTGACACAGCAACATGGGAACATAGTGACCAGCAACAATGGAACATAGTGACAGCAACAATGGAACATAGTGACACAGCAACATGGGAACATAGTGACACAGCAACATGGGAACATAGTGACAGCAACAAGGGAACATAGTGACAGCAACATGGGAACATAGTGTCACAGCAACATGGGAACATAGTGACAGCAACATGGGAACATAGTGACACAGCAACATGGGAACATAGTGACACAGCAACAAGGGAACATAGTGACAGCAACATGGGAACATAGTGACAGCAACATGGGAACATAGTGACAGCAACAACGGAACATAGTGACACAGCAACAAGGGAACATAGAGACACAGCAACAAGGGAACATAGTGACACAGCAACATGGGAACATAGTGACACAGCAACATGGGAACATAGTGACACAGCAACATGGGAACATAGTGACAGCAACATGGGAACATAGTGACAGCAACATGGGAACATAGTGACAGCAACAAGGGAACATAGTGACACAGCAACATGGGAACAGTGACACAGCAACATGGGAACATAGCAACACAGCAACATGGGAACATAGTGACACAGCAACATGGGAACATAGTGACAGCAACAAGGGAACATAGTGACACAGCAACATGGGAACATAGTGACACAGCAACAAGGGAACATAGTGACAGCAACAAGGGAACATAGTGACACAGCAACATGGGAACATAGTGACAGCAACAATGGAACATAGTGACAGCAACAATGGAACATAGTGACACAGCAACATGGGAACATAGTGACAGCAACAATGGAACATAGTGACAGCAACAATGGAACATAGTGACACAGCAACATGGGAACATAGTGACACAGCAACATGGGAACATAGTGACAGCAACAAGGGAACATAGTGACAGCAACATGGGAACATAGTGTCACAGCAACATGGGAACATAGTGACAGTAACATGGGAACATAGAGACACAGCAACATGGGAACAGTGACACAGCAACATGGGAACATAGTGACAGTAACATGGGAACATAGAGACACAGCAACATGGGAACATAGTGATGCAGCAACATGGGAACATAGTGACGCAGCAACATGGGAACATAGTGACACAGCAACATGGGAAAATAGTGACCCAGCAACAAGGGAACATAGTGACATAGCAACATGGGAACATAGTGACACAGCAACATGGGAACATAGTGACACAGCAACATGGGAACATAGTGACACAGCAACATGGGAACATAGTGACACAGCAACATGGGAACACAGTGACACAGCAACATAGGAACATAGTGACACAGCAACATGGGTACATAGTGACACAGCAACAAGGGAACATAGTGACACAGCAACATGGGAACATAGTGACACAGCAACATGGGAACATAGTGACACGGCAACATGGGAACATAGTGACACAGCAACATGGGAACATAGTGACACAGCAACAAGGGAACATAGTGACAGCAACATGGGAACATAGCGACACAGCAACATGGGAACATAGTGACACAGCAACAAGGGAACATAGTGACAGCAACATGGGAACATAGTGACACAGCAACAAGGGAACATAGTGACAGCAACATGGGAACATAGTGACACAGCAACATGGGAACATAGTGACACAGTAACAAGGGAACATAATGACAGCAACATGGGAACAGAGTGACAGCAACAATGGAACATAGTGACAGCAACAATGGAACATAGTGACACAGCAACATGGGAACATAGTGACAGCAACAATGGAACATAGTGACAGCAACAATGGAACATAGTGACACAGCAACATGGGATCATAGTGACACAGCAACATGGGAACATAGTGACAGCAACAAGGGAACATAGTGACAGCAACATGGGAACATAGTGTCACAGCAACATGGGAACATAGTGACAGCAACATGGGAACATAGTGACACAGCAACATGGGAACATAGAGACACAGCAACATGGGAACAGTGACACAGCAACATGGGAACATAGTGACAGAAACATGGGAACATAGAGACACAGCAACATGGGAACACAGTGACACAGCAACATGGGAACATAGTGACACAGCAACATGGGAACATAGTGACACAGCAACATGGGAACACAGTGACACAGCAACATAGGAACATAGTGACACAGCAACATGGGTAAATAGTGACACAGCAACAAGGGAACATAGTGACACAGCAACATGGGAACATAGTGACACAGCAACATGGGAACATAGTGACACGGCAACATGGGAACAAAGTGACACAGCAACATGGGAACATAGTGACACAGCAACAAGGGAACATAGTGACAGCAACATGGGAACATAGTGACACAGCAACATGGGAACATAGTGACACAGCAACAAGGGAACATAGTGACAGCAACATGGGAACATAGTGACACAGCAACATGGGAACATAGTGACACAGTAACAAGGGAACATAATGACAGCAACATGGGGACAGAGTGACAGCAACATGGGAGCATAGTGACACAGCAACATGAGAACACAGAGACACAGCAACAAGGGAACATAGTGACAGCAACATGGGAACATAGTGACACAGCAACATGGGAACATAGTGACAGCAACATGGGAACATAGTGACACAGCAACATGGGAACATAGTGACACAGCAACAAGGGAACATAGTGACAGCAACATGGGAACATAGTGACAGCAACATGGGAACATAGTGACAGCAACAAGGGAACATAGTGACACAGCAACAAGGGAACATAGCGACACAGCAACATAGGAACATAGAGACACAGCAACAAGGGAACATAGTGACACAGCAACATGGGAACATAGTGACACAGCAACATGGGAACATAGTGACAGCAATATGGGAACATAGTAACAGCAAAATGGGAACATAGTGACAGCAACATGGGAACATAGTGACAGCAACAAGGGAACATAGTGACACAGCAACAAGGGAACATAGCGACACAGCAACATGGGAACATAGTGACACAGCAACATGGGAACATAGTGACACAGCAACATGGGAACATAGTGACACAGCAACATGGGAACATAGCGACACAGCAACATGGGAACATAGTGACACAGCAACATGGGAACATAGCGACACAGCAACATGGGAACATAGTGACACAGCAACAGGGAACATAGAGACACAGCAACAAGGGAACATAGTGACACAGCAACATGGGAACATAGTGACACAGCAACATGGGAACATAGCGACACAGCAACATGGGAACATAGAGACACAGCAACAAGGGAAAATACTGACACAGCAACAATGGAACATAGTGACACAGCAACAAGGGAACATAGTGACACGGCAACATGGGAACATAGTGACACAGCAACATGGGAACAGTGACACAGCAACATGGGAACATAGCGACACAGCAACATGGGAACATAGTGACACAGCAACATGGGAACATAGTGACACAGCAACAAGGGAACATAGTGACAGCAACAAGGGAACATAGTGACACAGCAACATGGGAACATAGTGACACAGCAACAAGGGAACATAGTGACAGCAACAAGGGAACATATTGACACAGCAACATGGGAACATAGTGACAGCAACAATGGAACATAGTGACAGGAACAATGGAACATAGTGACAGCAACAATGGAACATAGTGACACAGCAACATGGGAACATAGTGACAGCAACAATGGAACATAGTGACAGCAACAATGGAACATAGTGACACAGCAACATGGGAACATAGTGACAGCAACAAGGGAACATAGTGACAGCAACATGGGAACATAGTGACACAGCAACATGGGAACAGAGTGACACAGCAACATGGGAACATAGTGACAGCAACAAGGGAACATAGTGACAGCAACATGGGAACATAGTGACACAGCAACATGGGAACATAGTGACAGCAACAAGTGAACAAAATGACAGCAACATGGGAACAGAGTGACACAGCAACATGGGAACAGAGTGACACAGCAACATGGGAACATAGTGACCCAGCAACATGGGAACATAGTGACAGCAACAAGGGAACATAGTGACAGCAACATGGGAACATAGTGACACAGCAACATGGGAACAGAGTGACACAGCAACATGGGAACATAGTGACCCAGCAACATGGGAACATAGTGACAGCAACAATGGAACATAGTGACACAGCAACATGGGAACATAGTGACACAGCAACATGGGAACATAGTGACAGCAACAAGGGAACATAGTGACAGCAACATGGGAACATAGTGACACAGCAACATGGGAACATAGTGACAGCAACAAGTGAACAAAATGACAGCAACATGGGAACAGAGTGACACAGCAACATGGGAACAGAGTGACACAGCAACATGGGAACATAGTGACCCAGCAACAAGGGAACATAGTGACATAGCAACATGGGAACATAGTGACACAGCAACATGGGAACATAGTGACACAGCAACATGGGAACATAGTGACACAGCAACATGGGAACACAGTGACACAGCAACATGGGAACATAGTGACACAGCAACATGGGAACATAGAGACACAGCAACATGGGAACATAGTGACACAGCAACATGGGAACATAGTGACACAGCAACAAGGGAACATAGTGACACAGCAACATGGGAAAATAGTGACACAGCAACAAGGGAACATAGTGACACAGTAACAAGGGAACATAGTGACACGGCAACATGGGAACATAGTGACACAGTAACAAGGGAACATAGTGACACGGCAACATGGGAACATAGTGACACGGCAACATGGGAACATAGCGACACAGCAACATGGGAACATAGTGGCACAGCAACATGGGAACATAGTGACACAGCAACATGGGAACATAGCGACACAGCAACATGGGAACATAGTGACAGCAACAATGGAACATAGTGACAGCAACAATGGAACATAGTGACGCAGCAACATGGGAACATAGTGACAGCAACAATGGAACATAGTGACAGCAACAATGGAACATAGTGACACAGCAACATGGGAACATAGCGACACAGCAACAAGGGAACATAGTGACACAGCAACATGGGAACATAGTGACACAGCAACATGCGAACATAGCGACACAGCAACATGGGAACATAGTGACAGCAACAATGGAACATAGTGACAGCAACAATGGAACATAGTGACACAGCAACATGGGAACATAGTGACAGCAACAATGGAACATAGTGACAGCAACAAGGGAACATAGTGACACAGCAACATGGGAACATAGTGACACAGCAACATGGGAACATAGTGACAGCAACAAGGGAACATAGTGACAGCAACATGGGAACATAGTGTCACAGCAACATCGGAACATAGTGACAGTAACATGGGAACATAGTGACACAGCAACATGGGAACATAGTGACACAGCAACATGGGAACACAGTGACACAGCAACATAGGAACATAGTGACACAGCAACATGGGAACATAGTGACACAGCAACAAGGGAACATAGTGACACAGCAACATGGGAACATAGTGACACAGCAACATGGGAACATAGTGACACAGCAACAAGGGAACATAGTGAGAGCAACATGGGAACAGTGACACAGCAACATGGGAACATAGTGACACAGCAACAAGGGAACATAGTGACAGCAACATGGGAACATAGTGACACAGCAACATGGGAACATAGTGACACAGTAACAAGGGAACATAATGACAGCAACATGGGAACAGAGTGACAGCAACATGGGAGCATAGTGACACAGCAACATGGGAACACAGAGACACAGCAACAAGGGAACATAGTGACAGCAACCTGGGAACATAGTGACACAGCAACATGGGAACATAGTGACACAGCAACAAGGGAACATAGTGACAGCAACATGGGAACATAGTGACAGCAACATGGGAACATAGTGACAGCAACAAGGGAACATAGTGACACAGCAACAAGGGAACATAGAGACACAGCAACAAGGGAACATAGTGACACAGCAACATGGGAACATAGTGACACAGCAACATGGGAACATAGTGACAGCAACATGGGAACATAGTGACAGCAACATGGGAACATAGTGACAGCAACATGGGAACATAGTGACAGCAACAAGGGAAAATAGTGACACAGCAACAAGGGAACATAGTGACACAGCAACATGGGAACATAGTGACACAGCAACATGGGAACATAGTGACACAGCAACATGGGAACATAGTGACACAGCAACATGGGAACATAGCGACACAGCAACATGGGAACATAGCGACACAGCAACTTGGGAACATAGAGACACAGCAACAAGGGAAAATAGTGACACAGCAACAAGGGAATATAGTGACACAGCAACAAGGGAACATAGTGACACGGCAACATGGGAACATAGTGACACAGCAACATGGGAACAGTGACACAGCAACATGGGAACATAGCGACACAGCAACATGGGAACATAGTGACACAGCAACATGGGAACATAGTGACACAGCAACAAGGGAACATAGTGACAGCAACAAGGGAACATAGTGACACAGCAACATGGGAACATAGTGACACAGCAACAAGGGAACATAGTGACAGCAACAAGGGAACATAGTGACACAGCAACATGGGAACATAGTGACAGCAACAATGGAACATAGTGACAGCAACAATGGAACATAGTGACACAGCAACATGGGAACATAGTGACAGCAACAATGGAACATAGTGACAGCAACAATGGAACATAGTGACACAGCAACATGGGAACATAGTGACACAGCAACATGGGAACATAGTGACAGCAACAAGGGAACATAGTGACAGCAACATGGGAACATAGTGTCACAGCAACATGGGAACATAGTGACAGTAACATGGGAACATAGAGACACAGCAACATGGCAACAGTGACACAGCAACATGGGAACATAGTGACAGTAACATGGGAACATAGAGACACAGCAACATGGGAACATAGTGACACAGCAACATGGGAACATAGTGATACAGCAACATGGGAACATAGTGACACAGCAACATGGGAACATAGTGACAGCAACCTGGGAACATAGTGACACAGCAACATGGGAACATAGTGACACAGCAACAAGGGAACATAGTGACCGCAACATGGGAACATAGTGACAGCAACATGGGAACATAGTGACAGCAACAAGGGAACATAGTGACACAGCAACAAGGGAACATAGAGACACAGCAACAAGGGAACATAGTGACACAGCAACATGGGAACATAGTGACACAGCAACATGGGAACATAGTGACAGCAACATGGGAACATAGTGACAGCAACATGGGAACATAGTGACAGCAACATGGGAACATAGTGACAGCAACAAGGGAACATAGTGACACAGCAACATGGGAACATAGTGACACAGCAACATGGGAACATAGTGACACAGCAACATGGGAACACAGTGACACAGCAACATAGGAACATAGTGACACAGCAACATGGGTAAATAGTGACACAGCAACAAGGGAACATAGTGACACAGCAACATGGGAACATAGTGACACAGCAACATGGGAACATAGTGACACGGCAACATGGGAACAAAGTGACACAGCAACATGGGAACATAGTGACACAGCAACAAGGGAACATAGTGACAGCAACATGGGAACATAGTGACACAGCAACATGGGAACATAGTGACACAGCAACAAGGGAACATAGTGACAGCAACATGGGAACATAGTGACACAGCAACATGGGAACATAGTGACACAGCAACAAGGGAACATAGTGACAGCAACATGGGACATAGTGACAGCAACATGGGAACATAGTGACACAGCAACATGGGAACATAGTGACACAGCAACAAGGGAACATAGTGACAGCAACATGGGAACATAGTGACACAGCAACATGGGAACATAGTGACAGCAACATGGGAACATAGTGACACAGCAACATGGGAACATAGTGACACAGCAACAAGGGAACATAGTGACAGCAACATGGGAACATAGTGACAGCAACATGGGAACATAGTGACAGCAACAAGGGAACATAGTGACACAGCAACAAGGGAACATAGCGACACAGCAACATGGGAACATAGAGACACAGCAACAAGGGAACATAGTGACACAGCAACATGGGAACATAGTGACACAGCAACATGGGAACATAGTGACAGCAACATGGGAACATAGTAACAGCAAAATGGGAACATAGTGACAGCAACATGGGAACATAGTGACAGCAACAAGGGAACATAGTGACACAGCAACAAGGGAACATAGTGACACAGCAACATGGGAACATAGTGACACAGCAACATGGGAACATAGTGACACAGCAACATGGGAACATAGTGACACAGCAACATGGGAACATAGCGACACAGCAACATGGGAACATAGTGACACAGCAACATGGGAACATAGCGACACAGCAACATGGGAACATAGTGACACAGCAACAGGGGAACATAGAGACACAGCAACAAGGGAACATAGTGACACAGCAACATGGGAACATAGTGACACAGCAACATGGGAACATAGCGACACAGCAACATGGGAACATAGAGACACAGCAACAAGGGAACATAGTGACACAGCAACAAGGGAACATAGTGACACAGCAACAAGGGAACATAGTGACACAGCAACAAGGGAACATAGTGACACGGCAACATGGGAACATAGTGACACAGCAACATGGGAACAGTGACACAGCAACATGGGAACATAGCGACACAGCAACATGGGAACATAGTGACACAGCAACATGGGAACATAGTGACACAGCAACAAGGGAACATAGTGACAGCAACAAGGGAACATAGTGACACAGCAACATGGGAACATAGTGACACAGCAACAAGGGAACATAGTGACAGCAACAAGGGAACATATTGACACAGCAACATGGGAACATAGTGACAGCAACAATGGAACATAGTGACAGGAACAATGGAACATAGTGACAGCAACAATGGAACATAGTGACACAGCAACATGGGAACATAGTGACAGCAACAATGGAACATAGTGACAGCAACAATGGAACATAGTGACACAGCAACATGGGAACATAGTGACAGCAACAAGGGAACATAGTGACAGCAACATGGGAACATAGTGACACAGCAACATGGGAACAGAGTGACACAGCAACATGGGAACATAGTGACAGCAACAAGGGAACATAGTGACAGCAACATGGGAACATAGTGACACAGCAACATGGGAACATAGTGACAGCAACAAGTGAACAAAATGACAGCAACATGGGAACAGAGTGACACAGCAACATGGGAACAGAGTGACACAGCAACATGGGAACATAGTGACCCAGCAACATGGGAACATAGTGACAGCAACAAGGGAACATAGTGACAGCAACATGGGAACATAGTGACACAGCAACATGGGAACATAGTGACAGCAACAAGGGAACATAGTGACAGCAACATGGGAACATAGTGACACAGCAACATGGGAACATAGTGACAGCAACAAGGGAACAAAATGACAGCAACATGGGAACATAGAGACACAGCAACATGGGAACAGAGTGACACAGCAACATGGGAACATAGTGACCCAGCAACAAGGGAACATAGTGACATAGCAACATGGGAACATAGTGACACAGCAACATGGGAACATAGTGACACAGCAACATGGGAACATAGTGACACAGCAACATGGGAACACAGTGACACAGCAACATGGGAACATAGTGACACAGCAACATGGGAACATAGTGACACAGCAACATGGGAACATAGTGACACAGCAACATGGGAACATAGTGACACAGCAACAAGGGAACATAGTGACACAGCAACATGGGAACATAGTGACACAGCAACATGGGAACATAGTGACACAGTAACAAGGGAACATAGTGACACAGGCAACATGGGAACATAGTGACACAGTAACAAGGGAACATAGTGACACGGCAACATGGGAACATAGTGACACAGCAACATGGGAACATAGCGACACAGCAACATGGGAACATAGTGGCACAGCAACATGGGAACATAGTGACACAGCAACATGGGAACATAGCGACACAGCAACATGGGAACATAGTGACAGCAACAATGGAACATAGTGACAGCAACAATGGAACATAGTGACGCAGCAACATGGGAACATAGTGACAGCAACAATGGAACATAGTGACAGCAACAATGGAACATAGTGACACAGCAACATGGGAACATAGCGACACAGCAACAAGGGAACATAGTGACACAGCAACATGGGAACATAGTGACACAGCAACATGCGAACATAGCGACACAGCAACATGGGAACATAGTGACAGCAACAATGGAACATAGTGACAGCAACAATGGAACATAGTGACACAGCAACATGGGAACATAGTGACAGCAACAATGGAACATAGTGACAGCAACAATGGAACATAGTGACACAGCAACATGGGAACATAGTGACACAGCAACATGGGAACATAGTGACAGCAACAAGGGAACATAGTGACAGCAACATGGGAACATAGTGTCACAGCAACATCGGAACATAGTGACAGTAACATGGGAACATAGTGACACAGCAACATGCGAACATAGTGACACAGCAACATGGGAACACAGTGACACAGCAACATAGGAACATAGTGACACAGCAACATGGGAACATAGTGACACAGCAACAAGGGAACATAGTGACACAGCAACATGGGAACATAGTGACACAGCAACATGGGAACATAGTGACACAGCAACAAGGGAACATAGTGAGAGCAACATGGGAACAGTGACACAGCAACATGGGAACATAGTGACACAGCAACAAGGGAACATAGTGACAGCAACATGGGAACATAGTGACACAGCAACATGGGAACATAGTGACACAGTAACAAGGGAACATAATGACAGCAACATGGGAACAGAGTGACAGCAACATGGGAGCATAGTGACACAGCAACATGGGAACACAGAGACACAGCAACAAGGGAACATAGTGACAGCAACCTGGGAACATAGTGACACAGCAACATGGGAACATAGTGACACAGCAACAAGGGAACATAGTGACAGCAACATGGGAACATAGTGACAGCAACATGGGAACATAGTGACAGCAACAAGGGAACATAGTGACACAGCAACAAGGGAACATAGAGACACAGCAACAAGGGAACATAGTGACACAGCAACATGGGAACATAGTGACACAGCAACATGGGAACATAGTGACAGCAACATGGGAACATAGTGACAGCAACATGGGAACATAGTGACAGCAACATGGGAACATAGTGACAGCAACAAGGGAAAATAGTGACACAGCAACAAGGGAACATAGTGACACAGCAACATGGGAACATAGTGACACAGCAACATGGGAACATAGTGACACAGCAACATGGGAACATAGTGACACAGCAACATGGGAACATAGCGACACAGCAACATGGGAACATAGCGACACAGCAACTTGGGAACATAGAGACACAGCAACAAGGGAAAATAGTGACACAGCAACAAGGGAATATAGTGACACAGCAACAAGGGAACATAGTGACACGGCAACATGGGAACATAGTGACACAGCAACATGGGAACAGTGACACAGCAACATGGGAACATAGCGACACAGCAACATGGGAACATAGTGACACAGCAACATGGGAACATAGTGACACAGCAACAAGGGAACATAGTGACAGCAACAAGGGAACATAGTGACACAGCAACATGGGAACATAGTGACACAGCAACAAGGGAACATAGTGACAGCAACAAGGGAACATAGTGACACAGCAACATGGGAACATAGTGACAGCAACAATGGAACATAGTGACAGCAACAATGGAACATAGTGACACAGCAACATGGGAACATAGTGACAGCAACAATGGAACATAGTGACAGCAACAATGGAACATAGTGACACAGCAACATGGGAACATAGTGACACAGCAACATGGGAACATAGTGACAGCAACAAGGGAACATAGTGACAGCAACATGGGAACATAGTGTCACAGCAACATGGGAACATAGTGACAGTAACATGGGAACATAGAGACACAGCAACATGGCAACAGTGACACAGCAACATGGGAACATAGTGACAGTAACATGGGAACATAGAGACACAGCAACATGGGAACATAGTGACACAGCAACATGGGAACATAGTGATACAGCAACATGGGAACATAGTGACACAGCAACATGGGAACATAGTGACAGCAACCTGGGAACATAGTGACACAGCAACATGGGAACATAGTGACACAGCAACAAGGGAACATAGTGACAGCAACATGGGAACATAGTGACAGCAACATGGGAACATAGTGACAGCAACAAGGGAACATAGTGACACAGCAACAAGGGAACATAGAGACACAGCAACAAGGGAACATAGTGACACAGCAACATGGGAACATAGTGACACAGCAACATGGGAACATAGTGACAGCAACATGGGAACATAGTGACAGCAACATGGGAACATAGTGACAGCAACATGGGAACATAGTGACAGCAACAAGGGAAAATAGTGACACAGCAACAAGGGAACATAGTGACACAGCAACATGGGAACATAGTGACACAGCAACATGGGAACATAGTGACACAGCAACATGGGAACATAGTGACACAGCAACATGGGAACATAGCGACACAGCAACATGGGAACATAGCGACACAGCAACTTGGGAACATAGAGACACAGCAACAAGGGAAATAGTGACACAGCAACAAGGGAATATAGTGACACAGCAACAAGGGAACAGTGACACAGCAACATGGGAACATAGCGACACAGCAACATGGGAACATAGTGACACAGCAACATGGGAACATAGTGACACAGCAACAAGGGAACATAGTGACAGCAACAAGGGAACATAGTGACACAGCAACATGGGAACATAGTGACACAGCAACAAGGGAACATAGTGACAGCAACAAGGGAACATAGTGACACAGCAACATGGGAACATAGTGACAGCAACAATGGAACATAGTGACAGCAACATGGGAACATAGTGACACAGCAACATGGGAACATAGTGACAGCAACAAGGGAACATAGTGACAGCAACATGGGAACATAGTGTCACAGCAACATGGGAACATAGTGACAGTAACATGGGAACATAGAGACACAGCAACATGGGAACAGTGACACAGCAACATGGGAACATAGTGACAGTAACATGGGAACATAGAGACACAGCAACATGGGAACATAGTGACACAGCAACATGGGAACATAGTGATACAGCAACATGGGAACATAGTGACACAGCAACATGGGAACATAGTGACCCAGCAACAAGGGAACATAGTGACATAGCAACATGGGAACATAGTGACACAGCAACATGGGAACATAGTGACACAGCAACATGGGAACATAGTGACACAGCAACATGGGAACATAGTGACACTGCAACATGGGAACACAGTCACACAGCAACATAGGAACATAGTGACACAGCAACATGGGTACATAGTGACACAGCAACATGGGAACAGAGTGACACAGCAACATGGGAACATAGTGACACAGCAACATGGGAACATAGCGACACAGCAACTTGGGAATATAGTGACAGCAACAATGGAACATAGTGACAGCAACAATGGAACATAGTGACACAGCAACATGGGAACATAGTGACAGCAACAATGGAACATAGTGACAGCAACAATGGAACATAGTGACACAGCAACATGGGAACATAGTGACACAGCAACATGGGAACATAGTGACAGCAACAAGGGAACATAGTGACAGCAACATGGGAACATAGTGTCACAGCAACTTCGGAACATAGTGACAGTAACATGGGAACATAGTGACACAGCAACATGGGAACACAGTGACACAGCAACATGGGAACACAGTGACACAGCAACAAGGGAACATAGTGACACAGCAACATGGGAACAGTGACACAGCAACAAGGGAACATAGTGACAGCAACATGGGAACATAGTGACACAGCAACATGGGAACATAGTGACACAGCAACAAGGGAACATAGTGACAGCAAGATGGGAACATAGTGACACAGCAACATGGGAACATAGTGACACAGTAACAAGGGAACATAATGACAGCAACATGGGAACAGAGTGACAGCAACATGGGAGCATAGTGACACAGCAACATGGGAACAGAGACACAGCAACAAGGGAACATAGTGACAGCAACATGGGAACATAGTGACACAGCAACATGGGAACATAGTGACACAGCAACAAGGGAACATAGAGACACAGCAACATGGGAACATAGTGATGCAGCAACATGGGAACATAGTGATACAGCAACATGGGAACATAGTGACACAGCAACATGGGAACATAGCGACACAGCAACATGGGAACATAGTGACACAGCAACATGGGAACATAGTGACACAGCAACATGGGAACATAGTGACACAGCAACATGGGAACATAGTGACACAGCAACATGGGAACATAGTGACACAGCAACATGGGAACACAGTGACACAGCAACATAGGAACATAGTGACACAGCAACATGGGAACATAGTGACACAGCAACAAGGGAACATAGTGACACAGCAACATGGGAACATAGTGACACAGCAACATGGGAACATAGTGACACAGCAACAAGGGAACATAGTGACAGCAACATGGGAACATAGTGACACAGCAACATGGGAACATAGTGACACAGCAACAAGGGAACATAGTGACAGCAACATGGGAACATAGTGACACAGCAACATGGGAACATAGTGACACAGTAACAAGGGAACATAATGACAGCAACATGGGAACAGAGTGACAGCAACATGGGAGCATAGTGACACAGCAACATGGGAACACAGAGACACAGCAACAAGGGAACATAGTGACAGCAACATGGGAACATAGTGACACAGCAACATGGGAACATAGTGACACAGCAACAAGGGAACATAGTGACAGTAACATGGGAACATACTGACAGCAACAAGGGAACATAGTGACACAGCAACATGGGAACATAGTGACACAGCAACATGGGAACATAGTGACAGCAACATGGGAACATAGTGACAGCAACATGGGAACATAGTGACAGCAACATGGGAACATAGTGACAGCAACATGGGAACATAGTGACACAGCAACAAGGGAACATAGCGACACAGCAACATGGGAACATAGTGACACAGCAACATGGGAACATAGTGACACAGCAACATGGGAACATAGCGACACAGCAACATGGGAACATAGTGACACAGCAACATGGGAACATAGCGACACAGCAACATGGGAACATAGTGACACAGCAACATGGGAACATAGAGACACAGCAACAAGGGAACATAGTGACACAGCAACATGGGAACATAGTGACACAGCAACATGGGAACATAGCGACACAGCAACATGGGAACATAGAGACACAGCAACAAGGGAAAATAGTGACACAGCAACAAGGGAACATAGTGACACAGCAACAAGGGAACATAGTGACACGGCAACATTGGAACATAGTGACACAGCAACATGGGAACATAGTGACACAGCAACATGGGAACAGTGACACAGCAACATGGGAACATAGCGACACAGCAACATGGGAACATAGTGACACAGCAACATGGGAACATAGTGACACAGCAACAAGGGGACATAGTGACAGCAACAAGGGAACATAGTGACACAGCAACATGGGAACATAGTGACAGCAACAATGGAACATAGTGACAGCAACAATGGAACATAGTGACACAGCAACATGGGAACATAGTGACAGTAACATGGGAACATAGAGACACAGCAACATGGGAACAGTGACACAGCAACATGGGAACATAGTGACAGTAACATGGGAACATAGTGACACAGCAACATGGGAGCATAGTGACACAGCAACATGGGAACACAGAGACACAGCAACAAGGGAACATAGTGACAGCAACATGGGAACATAGTGACACAGCAACATGGGAACATAGTGACACAGCAACAAGGGGACATAGTGACAGCAACAAGGGAACATAGTGACACAGCAACATGGGAACATAGTGACAGCAACAATGGAACATAGTGACAGCAACATGGGAACATAGTGACAGTAACATGGGAACATAGAGACACAGCAACATGGGAACAGTGACACAGCAACATGGGAACATAGTGACAGTAACATGGGAACATAGAGACACAGCAACATGGGAGCATAGTGACACAGCAACATGGGAACACAGAGACACAGCAACAAGGGAACATAGTGACAGCAACATGGGAACATAGTGACACAGCAACATGGGAACATAGTGACACAGCAACAAGGGAACATAGTGACAGCAACATGGGAACATAGTGACACAGCAACATGGGGACATAGTGACACAGCAACATGGGAACATAGTGACAGTAACATGGGAACATAGAGACACAGCAACATGGGAACAGTGACACAGCAACATGGGAACATAGTGACAGTAACATGGGAACATAGAGACACAGCAACATGGGAGCATAGTGACACAGCAACATGGGAACACAGAGACACAGCAACAAGGGAACATAGTGACAGCAACATGGGAACATAGTGACACAGCAACATGGGAACATAGTGACACAGCAACAAGGGGACATAGTGACAGCAACAAGGGAACATAGTGACACAGCAACATGGGAACATAGTGACAGCAACAATGGAACATAGTGACAGCAACAATGGAACATAGTGACACAGCAACATGGGAACATAGTGACAGTAACATGGGAACATAGAGACACAGCAACATGGGAACAGTGACACAGCAACATGGGAACATAGTGACAGTAACATGGGAACATAGAGACACAGCAACATGGGAGCATAGTGACTACAGCAACATGGGAACACAGTGACACAGCAACAAGGGAACATAGTGACAGCAACATGGGAACATAGTGACACAGCAACATGGGAACATAGTGGACACAGCAGCACATGGGAACATAGTGACAACAGCAACAAGGGAACATA